>CM049815.1:13865646-13966908 GCA_027422405.1 Ptychobarbus kaznakovi
TTGTTATTTTCTGATTGTTAAGGCATTCACAGTAGTTCTGTTTTAAAACCTAGCTAGACAGCATTTTTAGGTAACATCCTGACACAGGGATTTTGCAAAAACTTGGCAACAACATTATTTTCTCTTTCGGTGTCTGAGTGAGCGAGGGTAGTAAGCGAATGACTGATGTAGAAATCATTAACAGCAAGATGAGTAAGTGGCACATTTCCAAGTAGAGAAGATGCTGTCAATTCTTCGCAAGATTCTTCGTAAATATTTCTAGAGCTGGATCAAATAAGCCAGAATAACAGCTCCAGTTGTTTATTTTTACATGCACAAGCAGATAATCATATGATTTAAGAATGAAACATGAGACATGTTTTAAGTGTCATGTAATACATATATATATATATATATATATATATGCCAAAAGTATGGGTCACCCCTTCTAATGAAAGGTTTGACTACTTTAGGGATGCATCACGCACAATTTAAAGGGATAGTTCACCCAAAAATGAAAATTCTGTCATTAATTACTCACCCTCATGTCGTTCTAAACTCATAAGACCTTCGTTTATCTTCAGAACACAAATGAAGATATTTTTGATGAAATCCGAGAGCTCTCAGAACCTCCATAGACAGCGACACAACTGACTCGTTCAAGGCCCAGAAAGGTCATAAGGACATTGTTCAAATAGTCCATGTGATATCAGTGCTTCCTGTGTCAGCAACATCCCACACATATGAAGATTGACACGGAAGAGAAGAAATTGTTGAATAAAGTTATTATTTTGGTTTTCTTTGTGCACAAAAAGTATTCCCGTAGCTTCACAACGTCACGGTTAAACCCCTGATTTCACATGGACTATTTCATTATCACATGGACTAAGGTTTGGAACAACATGAGGGTAAATAATTCATGACAGCATTTTAATTTTTGGGTGAACTAACTCGACTGCATTGTTTGGCTAGTAACATGCTAACACCAACCTCCACTGGACTCAGTTATTGTGTTCGTGTGGAGACTTTGGAATAACTGGCCTCGAGTTGAAGGAAATGATACAATTATATTCAATGCCAAAAAGCATTATGAGTTTTAGAACAAGACGTTGAAAATGTCCCTCATTGCTGTTTGTGTTGTTCCCTCACTCTAAAATGCTATTCAAGTGTATTGTTTTGTTTACGGAAGAACATTCTCATAAGGGACTCATTCTGACTATACTCCTTAATGTTTGAGATAATCTCTCATTCAGAAGTGTGTGACATTCAGCTGAAGTACTGGAATGGGGCATTGGAGCGTCCAGGGGTTTCCCAGAGCTAATCTCTAGATGTAAACAAACACCCTATTGTTCGTGCTGCTATGAACTTATTGTCCGGTTTAAATCTAATGACAATCATTCTCATTACATACATAACTACCTCAGACACTTGAACTGTTACATTTGCTAGAAAACAAATGTGCTTGCTAATGTCACTTAGAACAAAATCCTTGTTCATTAACAGTATCATTGCATTTAATCAATCATGTGTCTGATAAAATTCCTTTATTTCCTCATTAACCCATCACTTTACTACCTTAACCCATCACTTTACTACCTGAGGGTGCAATATGATGTGCAGAGCTGGATGATTGTGGTGATTCTGGCACAGATGAAGCAAGTGATCCAGGCTTTGATTTCCTTCCTTGTCCTTCACTGCAGGTCACTGTCTTTAATTCTAGCGGAGTGGATTTGGCTTTCTGACTCCCACACAGATAAGGGAGGGGGGAGAGAAAGAAGAAAGGGAAAATGACTGACAGAGGGAATTCGGATCTGGCGGGATATAGCTGCAGGCGAGGGCTGAACGGCCCTCCTCCTTTCTCCAGCCTGGAAGACCCTTATTATGACAAGCATTTATATTGATTGTAACATGAAATGTTTTCACAGGGAAGGATGCATCCTAAAAGAATGTTTCAGGTTCAGTGCAGGTTAAGCTTTATTAACAGCGTCAGTGTCATATTACCACAGAAAACCATTTAATCGTGTCACTCTCGTTTTAACTGGTGTATACAGTGCATGTACAATTAAAATCTATGGGGCACAACACTGCACTCGTCTGACTTTTGAAATAGGCTACAATGTTTTGAAAGTGTATAGAGACCATTTTACATGTTAGCATGAGACTATCTTTGTCTGTGCAATGTTATATCCACTTTTCAACTCATGTAATGACTGTGTGGCCAGTAAACCTGGTACGATGCGCAAAATAATACAATAAATATTTGTGACATAAAATAGTGCAGTTACATTTAACAGTAGCGAGGTTGTAGCATTAGCATGTTAGCATTAGCACGGTTGAGGACGTTTTACTTCATGTCCCCAACAAATTACATTTCTTTACTTCTTCTTCTGGGGATGTTTTCCTACAAAACAGGCATTCAACAACCTGCTTGCTATTTTTACTGTATCATATATTTAAAAAAGTGAAGTAGCTACTATGTAGCAGGCTAACTTTGCCACATAGCTTGTAGTGTAACTAGCTACATTTGCTACTTTTTTACTATTAAGAGTTTTTGATTAGATTAGATATTTTTGTAACACTTTTACAAAGCTCTAAGGGCTCTAAACATGTGACGTGTTACGGCCCTTTCCCGCAAATCCGACTCTGTTAAGGCAGAGACAAGAGCAGGAATCTCCAAAGCATTGTTGACTGTTTCATCCTGATGAGATTGTGGGTGTATTTTTAAACCATGACGCGCACAATGCTGCCCAGTAGAGACGTGACTAAACGTGTTCGTTCTTGTGCGCAGATGGGCAAATCTCACAAAATGTATCCAAACATAAGTGCTTACTGTATAATATACATACTAAGCATCCAAAAGTTTCGGTCAGTAAGAATGGTTTATGAATAAGTTTTTTTGTTTTCAAGGCTGCCTTTATTTGATTCAAGAACCAGTAGAAAGTAATGTTTCTATTTTTAGAAGGACTATTTTTAATGGCAAATAAATTTTTAAACGCCCATTTTTAAACAGTATTTTAATAAAACATATTTAATTTTGAAACATTAATCTTTTATAACATTAAGAATTTATTTACTGTAACTTTTGATCAATTTAATACTGAACCCCAAATTTTAGATGGTATTGTAAAATTTTTAAAAAAAAATTAAAAAAAATCAAGCTATATATAATATTAGAAGCAATGCACAAAATAAAGGTTGTTTTAATAGAATACATGAAATAGAATATTCAAAAGTAAAATGTTTATTTAATAAGAATTTGGTTTTTGTAATGACGATATGGTTTTGTGGTAATCACTACAATCATGCTGCTGTTTTACATCTATATCTATATATATAGATATAGTAAGATGCAAGCAATTTAAAATTAGATTTGAAATTTTTATAACAGCAGCCTAACACTTTTTTAGGTCGCCTTAGGGGAAGTGTGTGTATCCCATTTCTAATTAAAATAAATGTTAATAAAGATGAAGTGTAACCAGCTAATTTTGAGCTCATATTTAGCTGATGTTTTAATTCAAAAGATTGTAGCTTAGCTAACGAAATTTTCAGAGAAGCTTGCACTATTGTTATGTTATGAATAACCAAAGTTTCATCTGCACAAAAAGTAGTCCCACCACTAAAACGTCAACGTACTGTAGCTTGCAGTTTAACCAGCTAATTTTGCTAAAGTGTAGCTTACAGCTTAGCTTGGATCATTTTTATAACATATTTGTACCTTAGCTATGCCAGTTTTCTAAATAGCTTGCCTGATACTGTTATTAATGGATAACAAAACATTTATCCGCCCATTATGGCAGTTACCACCATTAAAAGGGCTACAAGCTTATGCTAACTTTGAGCTAATTTTGCTCATTTTCTTATTGTATTTTGTAGCTTAACAAGCTAAATTGTCTGAATACCTCACCTAATACTGTCGTTATGTAATATACACTGTTCATCCACCCAGAAAAGTAGTCCCACCAAATATATCTGTACAGCCCAAATAACACACATTTTTGTATAGAATAATTATTTTATAGTATCATTTAAGCAAACTACTAAGATCACATTTCTTAATTTAAACCCTACAGAATGTCTCACACCATAGACTTCCATTGAAAGTGCATTACTGTAACCATGTTTTGTTTTTTTGACACCTCGAGGAACAGGATGCCACGGATGCCAATAGTAGCATTTGTTCTGAACTTGTTTCGAACCAGGAACATTTCTATGTGCAAGTTTCTCTGTATTTTTAGCACGCCTAATATATGGATATATATGCTTCATATTTGCATTTGGCATCCCACATCCCTATATTCACTGGAGAGCAATATGAAGCGAATCTATATCCTTGGATCTCAGATCCTTCGAGAGGGAAGGAGGGATGAAGAATCAAAGGAAGGAGAGCTGGAGGGGGTGTTGAGGAGAAAGGCAATGGCAACAGACGGGTGAGACACATATCTTAGCTCGAGGTTTTCTCCCCTTCTCTGTGGCAGAATCTAAAAATATCGTAACCTAGTGCCTTCATTAGACCAGACAGAACTCACCATGCACACACACACGCACACACGCACGCCACGCACTCACGCACGCACGCACGCCACGCACACACGCACACACACACCACACACACACACACACACACACACACACACACACACACACACACTCTCTCTCTCTCTCTCTCTCTCTTCACCCACAACGCGCAATACTGCTTTACCTAAACTCTACTCGTATCGACCATTACCTACTCCTCACGAGCCAATTAAAGGCTGGGGGATGAAGAGAAACCCGTTGTGTGTCTCCATCTGTCCTTGCTATGACTCACCGGGTGATGAGCGCGTGGGCACACACACGTGTGTTTCTGCGCGAGTGTGTCTGAATGTGTTTCTGGGTGAAGATGACATTCTGCAAGACGAGTTTGGTGGCTCTGAAAAACTGTAAACTCTCGAAAGTGTGTCATGAAGAAAAACATTAATTACACAGTGTGTGGT
The DNA here is from genome assembly GCA_027422405.1 of Ptychobarbus kaznakovi. NCBI lineage: Eukaryota > Metazoa > Chordata > Actinopteri > Cypriniformes > Cyprinidae > Ptychobarbus > Ptychobarbus kaznakovi. The sequence continues at coordinate 13,870,599 of CM049815.1, forward strand.
AATTCCAAACCAGTGGAGGAGAATATTGATTAACTGTAGTGGTAGATCTAGCTTACATTATTATTTTTGTATTTTTTATTTTAGATTTTATTTTTTATACACATATGCAAGTAGCATTAAATTACATAACAGATTCATTTTCCGCAACAAGAAAACCAACTTTTGTGCTTTTTTGATTGTAATTAGCAATTCAATACGTTTTAACAACAGCATTATTGTCTATTTAACATACTTAGACATTACTGTACGACGAATTAAGCTTGATTTATGATTTTAAATAAAACTGTGTAGCATATTGCTATTTTAAATACTGCATTATATTTTGCGCTTGTTATAGTGAATCTGAAGCGAAAAAGTCCATACACACTGTAAAAAGTCTTTCTATTTCAAATGCTACTGTTTATTTCAATGTGTTACGTGCTGCTTAGTAATTATTTGTACATCATTTCAGAGTGAAAATTATGGATGCTTGTTTCTGTAAAGTAGAAAAGAAAAGAGGGACTGTGAGATTTAAACTCACAAACAAATTGTGAGATATTAACTCGCAATCCCAAGAACAGAAGTCAGAATTGTGAGATCAAAAATGTGCATTTCATGGCAGGAATAAAAAGTACTCAGAATTATATAATTCTATATAATTCAGAGATGTTTTACATAATATTGACAAAAACAAAACAAAACAAAAACAGTATGAATTATGAGATAAAAAGCAGCAATTAGCTGTTTTTTTATTATTATTATTTTTGGTAACACTTTATTTTAAGGTGTCCATAATACAGAGTAATTACCCAATTAAGTACTTAGTAGTAGCTGTTGTACTTAAATGAAATAAAATGTACTTACCATGTAACTAAGTTATAAAACAGCCTGAACTTACAGTTTGTAATTATGTAGCTGTAATAGCCAGCTACTGTTACTCATATGATACAGACCGAGTCTGTAACACAGCTACTTGTACACTTAAGTACAATCTTGATACACTTTATTTTAAGTAGCTTATGCCTGTGTAATATTCTGTAATTTAATGTAATTAGAAAGGTATTAAATGTATGTAAACTGTGTACTGGTCGGTTAAATAAAACCAAGGTGCAGCTGGATAAGGTGTAAGTATCGATACACATGAAGTACACTTAAGTACAATCTTGATACACTTTATTTTAAGTAGCTTATGCCTGTGTAATATTCTGTAATTGTAATGTAATTAGAAAGGTATTAAATGTATGTAAACTGTGTACTGGTCGGTTAAATAAAACCAAGTGCAGCTGATAATGTTTAAGTATCGATACAACATGAAGTACACTTAAGTACAATCTTGATACACTTTATTTTAAGTAGCTTATGCCTTGTAATATTCTTAATTGTAATGTAATTAGAAAGAATTACATGTGTGTAAACTGTGTACTGGTGGGTTAAATCAAACCAAGGTGCAGCTGGATAAGGTTAAGTATCGATACACATGAATACACTTAAGTACAATCTTGATACACTTTATTTTAAGCAGCTTATTCCTGTGTAATATTCTGTAATTGTAATGTAATTAGAAAGGTATTACATGTATGTAAACTGTGTACTGGTCGGTTAAATAAAACCAAGGTGCAGCTGGATAAGGTGTAAGTATCGATACACATGAAGTACACTTAAGTACAATCTTGATACACTTTATTTTAAGCAGCTTATGTCTGTATACTTACATTTATAATCACGTTGTGTAAAGTCTGCAACACATATGTAACAATCTTTTGGTTACTGTGTAACAGACTCGGTTTGTTACATATGTGTAACAGTAGCTGGTCTATTACATCAGCAAAATTACAAACTGTAAGTACATTTTGTTTCATGTAAGTACAACGGCTACTACTACATACCTAACTAGATAATTACTCTGTATTATGGACAACTTAAAATTAAGTGTTACCTTTTTTATTATTGTGTGGTGGAAACAAGCATCCATAGCAGTCCTTTTTTTCAGTGCAGGTTTGGAACAACATGAGGGGAGAAAATTAGTATATTTATTTGTTCATTTATTAAATTCATTCACTACTTCTACTACTACTATCATTTTTAGGTTAAATATTCTGTGGAACACAAAAATACATTTTGCTTTTATAGGAACTCAACAGCCCAGTCCTCATTCATATTGTATTGAAAAAAAGCAGCCAGGACATTCAGCTAAATAACTCTATTCATCGATTCAGTCAGGTTTAGAACAACATAAGTGTAAGTCGCACAATGTTAATCATACAATTAATTTGTGACTAAATTCTTCCTTTAATGAACAAACGATGGCTTAACTTAACTAAAAGGGTTGCACGGAACCACTCGAAATGGCATTTTAGTGGAGTTTGTGTATCATTATATAATCGTATCATTGTTTTGGTGCTAATTACTCCATTGCTTTATTAATATCGCAGTCCAGTGCTGTCTGGAAACGCCAGCAGAACAGTCTCGCTGCAGACGGCCCTGTTGAGTGGGAGGACTGCTGGGGAAGTGCTAAAATCCACCATCTTATTAAAAGTATGTAAAATGATTAGAATGAGTCAACCACTTAAAAGTAAATACCAAACCTGTGTCGCACAAGCTATATGAGTAACGACACCCCTGGAACAATGAAGCCGGATGTTTGCGGTCTAATAGTCATATACATAAACACACACATTTTACTAGTATATCTCTTTAGCTCCAGCACCCTGGCGTGTTTGGCCACAGTGTTTTCCAGCATTTAAATAATTTTTCTAGAATTGCCATGCTGATGACTCATGTGACTGTCCACACATGCACACACACACACACACGCAACGCGCACACACACACACACACACACACACACACACACACACACAACACACACACACACACACACACACACACACACACACACACACACACACACACACACACACACACACACACACACGCTTAAAAAACACATCCACAGTCTATTTGAAGATTAATTTCTCTGAAATAAACGGTGCTGACTCGTAACTTAAAATATATGTATTCTCTCTAAAATGATGAATTTTGCATTGTTTTACTACAGAGGTCAGGACCTTCTTGACTGTATCCAATGATTAAAGTCATATTCAAAGTCTTTTGAATTGATATTCAATTAATTGTAAATAAACAGTTTTTATTATTAATTCATCTTTAATTGCCAAATATATGTAGCTGTCCAACAGTTATAGTTTGAACAGAATATCAATAATAACTAAATGAATGAAAAATAAAAATAAAAATCACAGTTTAAAAGTGTATTGTTAACGGCATTTATTCAGCTCATTATTATGTATTTATTTTAAATAGCAACGCTAAACACATTTAGCAAGTTTTCCTATGTAGCATTGTTTAGTATGAATCTGTGACATTTTAGCCAGCACAGTTACTTATTACTGTATTTTCGTTAGTAGTATCTGTAAATTCCCATCATATTTAAAACACTTCCTTACTTATAAATGTCAGAGTTTTTCAATGCTTTCCGGCTAATGATACATTTTTGGCAATTGGTTTGAAAGTTTCGATGACAAGCGCTGTCCTCAAACACAACGAGGAAACTCCATACCTGTGTTTTCCCCTCAGTATCACTTTCAGGATCAAAATAGGGATGTGCGAATCAAAGCTAACCACTAACACCCTCTTTCACAGTCCAAAAATGGCTGGCGGCAGCTGAGGGCTGTGAACGCTGTGGGCAGATGGGAGTCAGTCACAGATGTGTGCCCATGTAAATTTCTGGTTTCTTTCTGGTTAAATTGTGGTGAAACTGCAACTGTATCACTTCTCTTTTAAAGACTGTATGACAGCATAACAATTACAGAAGCATTACAACATACGGTCAGTGGGAGTCCTGAAATCTCATTGCGTAATATGTTTTAGTTTCGGAACAATTTTCTTCAAGCATAGGGTTATTCTACAATTGTGGTGTCATTTATGACTTTATTCTTTCAGACGAATACAACTGGAGTTATATTCGTATATAAATGTCCTGGCTTTTACAAGCTTTTATAATGTTAGTGAAAGGGGGTCGAGATTTTGAAGCCCAAAAAAGTGCATCCATCCATCATAAAAAGTGCTTCAGGGGTTAATAAAAGGTCTTCTGAAGCGAAGCATGCATTTGTGTAAGAAACATATCCAGTTACACTTAATTTTAAGGTGTCCTTGTTACAGTGTAATTATACATTTAAGCACTGAGTAATATGAATTAACTATATGTACTTACTATATGGTTAGGATTAGGGTTTGGTCTAGAGTTACTTGCATGTAATTATGAATAATTATAATAGTAAGTACATGTAACGTGTAACAAGGACACCTTAAAACAAAGTGTTAACAAATATCCTTATTTAAAACATTATCCACCGGTTTCACAGACAAGGCTTGAGCCTAGTCCTAGACTAAAATGTAACTCGTAGCTGTTTTAACTGAAATAAACATTCTCTGATTGATGTTAAAATATATCAGTGCCTTTGTTTTGTCTCAAGATGAACACCAGTAATGTTTTTTTCGAAGGCATGCTTCTAAAAATGACTTCAATGTCCTAATTGAACTATGGCTTAATCCTGGTTTAGTCTAAGCCTTGTCTGTGAAACCAGGCCTATAACTGTCGTATGCACGTTCATGACAGACTGGCGTTCCAGTGGATGATTTAGGACGAAATCTCCAGTTTTAAATTATGACAATAAATATTTGTATGTTTTCTACATTTTATCTCGTGTCGCGTCGTGTGTAGTTAGGATAAGGTGGAAGGGGAACCGTGCATATTTTTCAACTAGTGCTATCAAATCGATTGTTTAATCGCATCTAAAATAAAAGTTTGTGTTTACATAATGTGGGTGTACTATAGGCCAATGTTTATATAAATAAATTCACATGCATGTATATATTCAAGAAACATGTACATGTATATATACATATAAATATACACAGTACACGCATATATAATGTAAACACAAACTTTTGAGTTTGGATGCGATTAACCGATTTGATAGCACTAGTTTAAACTTAAAGAAAGTTACATACACTGTACAAATATTTTTGTAGCACGAAAAAAAAATTGAAATATTATATCTGTCTTTCTACTTTAAAATGTTACATTTAACATTACTTCCAAATTGATGTGTGATTTTTCTACATATAATTTCAGTGAGTACATTACATATTACCATTCATACACACTTGTTCCCTTTCACACTGTATTTTACCATAAGGCAGCTGACTGAGGACAGTTTGTGCTTGTTAGTTCGTGTAGCGTACAGTGGGATGATTCGGAGCAAGTGGGGGAGCTATTTCCTGTGGGCCATTTCCTCTTCCTGTCTCTCTGAGTGACAAAGACCAGTGGGGGCTGGCTCTTCCTGTTCAGCAGGAAATGGGAACAGCTCTGAGCAGATCTAGACTGGCAGTGAAGGGCTGCTATGCGTGAACAGGCATCAGAAACAATGCACATCCTCAGGGCATGTAAACAGCGCTAGTCCGTGCCAGACCTCGAGGACTCGACAAAAACAAAAGATCTTTTTAATTGCTCACCCCAATCGACTGGTCATCTCACACTTTGAGGATTTTATACAAAAATAAAATAAAAAGTATAGGTTTTGTGATTGCAAGCAGGGAATGCACCCAAACTTTCCATTAAGAGTGAGAATGAAACTGTAGGGCTGCATTCCACCCCAGTGGGTGTGCAGGGTGGGGCTGAGGTGTGTCTGTGAGTGGGTCATTACTAATCAACCACAGACACGTCTTCTCATCTGCTGCTCAAGTGTGTGAGTGATGTGGGAAGCTTTTACTCAGCTGTCTGTTCCGGTGGCGAAGCTGTGACATGCTAGGACATGTTCATCATACTGCAGTCGTAAGCTAATTGGCTTTAAACTTCTCGCTAACATTCAGAATTCAAATATTTTGTGTTCAAAACAAACACATCTTTGGAAAACAGATGGGTTTTAGAGCACAACTTCAGCTGGGTTGTGGCTATGTTGTTGCTCAGACGTTCAAAGGGGTTTTAGGGTGGTTCCCATGCCAATGCTAGGGGGTTTCTACTATGGTTGTCAGGGTTTTCTAGGTAATTTGTGGGTGTATTGGTTGGTTATCTACTAGGTCAGGTCAAAGAGCTGCAGTATTATCTATTCAACAATTTTTATATATATTTTGCTGCGCAAATCTAGGTTGATAATGAACGTGGGTTTGCGCAGCTTGTCAGTGAACAACGGCCCTGTGTGGTAAATACAGCGCTATGTGAAATCACGCACGTGATGGAAATTACCGCTGATTACAGAACCGGCTTTACTGACAAGATGCGCATTAGATGGGAGATATAGTGCAGCGCTAACAGCAATGACGGGGTGAAACTCTAAAACATCAAGAGTGCAAAACCAACACATCCACTCACACACACTTATACACACACACACCCATGAACTGGTGTGACTGTAACACAGCAAATATATAAAATAAAAGCAATAATTCAACTACAATGCAGTAAAAAAAGTGGACAGCAAGGAAGGGGTTACACTCTGAAACATTACGAGTGCAAAACAGACACATCCATTCAAACACACACACACACACACACACACACACACACACACACACACACACACACACACACACACACACACACACACACACAATGTATGGTTTACACACACACACACACACACACCACACAACACAACATTTAAATTATTGGTTTATAACCATATATACTGTACACAACAGCCCACTTGACTACCCTACACAGGTTGAAACTTACCTCATACACAGAAAGGAAATTCCCTCTGATAAAACATTCTGTTCATTTTGTTGCTTTTATAGAAACTCACTCTGAATATATATTTTGTGTACAAATGGGGACATGTCCTCAATCTGTGTTCAGGTTTGACTTTAGTCACCTCTCCAATACATATGTCAGATTTAAAAATTGGCTTATAACCAATTATATAGCCATAACAACTCAGAAACTGAAATAAGAAGTTGAAATCAGATCAAACCTTTACAGAAGGATTGAAAAGTCTGATAAAAACATTCTAAATTATTTAAAATAAAAGTTTTTGTTAAAAACTTTTATATAAGAATTAGGCCTTTATATAGAGCTTTGTGTAACAAAATGTTTTTTCTCCACAGGTTTGACTTTAGTAATAATAATTCAAAAACTGATGCTTTAAATCAATATTTCAAACCAAAAGAGAAAAAAGAAATCTAAACCTTTACAAAAAGGTTGTCTTTGAAAATGTCTAAATATATATCTAAATTATTAAAAATAAAAGTCTTTATGTCTAAAAACATTTATATATAAGAATTTATAGGCCTTTATATAGAGCTATGTAGCAATCTAAAACATCTTATTTTACTCCCACCAGATAGCACTAATCTAGCTTCAAAAATTGGATTTTAAAGGCATCGGCTCTATTTTAACATGAAATAGTGCCATAATTGAAAAGTATTAGAAAATGTTAGAATTTTTTTATTTTATTTTTTCAATGGGAAAATTGTATCATATTTATTGCATAAATATTCATTAGAAAGATGAAATTCTTATTTTATTTTATTACAAAAAAAAGATATTAAACAAAAATTCAATGGGATTTTACTGAGGGGGGGGGGGGGGGGGGGCAATGTTAAGCATAATATTCATTAGCCTCATTTGCAATCTGCATAAAACTCAATATGGCGTCCAGCCTGACTAAGGTCTATAGTAATAGTGGTGCTTGTCCAATCAATCACTACTAATAATGGCCATGTGATGCTAATCTCCAGCTGATCATAGAGGCTCTAACAGCCAGGGGTGTTTTTTAACGCCCTGTATCCCCCGTCAACGCCCCCTGCCAGGGAAGGAAACGCAAGAGAGACGGCTCGGCTCCGGAGCCCACTGTTTATGCAGCAGCATCCTGCCCATCGGCCCACTACCCACCGACAACACGCACACACACACACACACACACACACACACACACACACACACACACACACACACACACACACACACACACACACACACACACACACACACACACACACACACACACACACACACACACACACACACACACACACACACACACACACACACACACACACACACACACACACACACACACACACACACACACACACACACACACACACACACACACACACACACACACTCTCACTACCTCCACACACAGGAGTTGCAGTGAATAATTACTGCACACACTGACGCAACTCCGCTCCACACATTCACGCTTACACAAAGCACTCAGATTTGCTCAGATAAAGACAAAAAGAGCAAAACGGAAAAGATGGATGTGAGAGAAAGTAGACAAATCTAACTAAAATAACTTGCAGTGTAGTGCAAGAAAAACAAAAATAAAGTGGAGTGGTTAGCTTAGCATAGCAGTTAACGCATGTAGGCTTACTATTGAATTGCTATCACTGTTCATAAAAGTGGCATGAAGGTTAGTATGTTTCTCCCAAACTGAATTTGTGTTGCTGACACACAGCAGACTGACATGTTTAGAAGGAGGCCGTGGTGATTCATTTTGACGTCTGTCCATTGTTATTACACTGAGCTACAAAGGACTCTGATCCATCGCTCGCACTGCGACGACATCTGAGTTTCTCCTCCCATCCACTCTTTATGTGTCCAAACACATTGTACTGTATGAGTGACTCTGAAACTAGTGATCTGGCTGTGCTGTCTGCCAGGCAGCGGACTTCTAAGGCAGTATTCTAAGTGGAATATTGAAATGTAACAATCTACATCTGTGTCTGCAACGAGGAGGTACATAATAAGGGGCAATATACACAATGAATAAGTAAATACAGAACACTGGCAAAAACATGCACAATTTGTTTTTTTCATAATTTTCTGCAACTTTTCTGCAAATGACTGCTATTTAACAGGCCTTTGTATATAGTAATTGTTTCTATTTATTTTTTAAAACACTTTAGGTGTAGTATATTTATGAATAGACCCTATTTAAATTGTTTTAAAGTAAATGTAATTATATTCATTTTTATTCACATCATTCTTTAATTAATCTATAATTTTGCATAACTATTGTTTATATTTATAATAGTTGTTTCTTTAAATATACTTTAGGTGTTGTATTTTTATGTTTTATGGTCTATTCACTTTTTATTTATATATCATTTTAGAATTAATTAATGATTTTGTGTATAAATATTGCTTATATTTACAATGGTTTCTTTTCAAATTTAAGATACTATATTTATGAATGGATCCTAAATTACATTTAATTTATTTAAATAAATTTGCTCCACCGTAATGCTATTTAAAAACAAACTACAACACGAAAAGGTAATTCAAAAATACAAATATTATTTACGTTTTTATTTATTTAAATTTATCTATAATCTCATAATTGTTTTTATTCCATATTTATTCCATATAATTAACAAAAATGATTGTTAATAGATTAATAGATTGTTAAATTGTTTTCGTTAACAGTAACAATCCTGCCTAAAATAAACACTTTCCCTTATTTTTGCTCAAAAAATTATGGATTTTATTTGTCAACTACCCAAGTTATTATTAAATTAACTTCATAAAATATATCTTGCGTCATCCGCCACCTTCAATTTTTTTAGTCGTAATGCATTCTGGGATTGGCGTCTCCATGACAATGCAAAGCTGCTTTCGAATTCTGGTCAAAGTGTTGTGTCTTACATAATTATGCTGTCTGCTTTCTGAAAATATCTGTGTCGAGAGCACATGATGCCTTAAAATGCCGCCTAGGTAGGCAGCTTCTGGAACAAAGCCAGTGTGTTTGTGAGTCACACTGCCTGTATTCACCTGGTAAAATGCTTCAAGAGCATCAGTACCTGGATGCGTGGTGAATAGAGGAGAAAATCAAAACACACGCGTGCCGATCAAACAGTTACGTTTGTTGTGGACGTGTGAATTTTCAAAAATGATGACGCACCCCCTAAAACAGTATTGTGTCATCTCACAAAGTGTGTCTGTGTGTGAGAGAGAGCTGCAACGTGGGATGGCTAGCGGTCGAAACGCGCTAAACGCTGACGCACTTTAAAATTTGGAACAAAATGGCCTAGTTAAAACTACAGAAAAACATCAATTTCCAGTCAGATTGCTATTTTCTTTGGATACATAAGAAACATTTATCTACGCAAGAAGAGTGATTCACAAAGACATACCACACACACATATACACACAAAACCCACTTTCTAGAAGATTAAATGGAAATTGAAGTGTGATTACAACAGGAGAATTGATTTGATGACAGCAATTACGCAGGCCTTAAACGACACACACACACAACACACACACACACCACACACACACACACACACACACACCTACACACACACACACACACACACCACACACACACAACACACACACACACACACACACACACACACACACACACACACACACACACACACACACACACACACATAATCACTGATCCAAAACGGCTTTGCTGTCAGGCTAGTAAAGCTAGTCTGTTTATATTCATAATGCTCACAAGTCATATCTACTGTATTTATGGTCATTGTCACCCATCTGTCCCATTCGTAACACACAGGAAGTGACCCGTTTGCTTCATCGTTACTCACAAACACATACACACAAACTAACATTACTCACCTCTGAGGCCTCCATAGAGCTGTGTGCAGTCTGATACAGCAGCACAGACTGTACCGGGTATCTGTACACTTTTAATCACCATGTGCTTCAGCAAAATGTTGTTTTTGTGACATCTTTAAATCTATATAAAAACTCAGAGGCTTTTAGTCCATGTCTGTTAGTTTTGAGGTCAAAAAAATATCTACTGTATTTAAGGCTCAATTCTCAATTGATTAAGTGGAGTCTGGCGTTAGCATGTTGCTAAGCTAACAGCATAATAATACGTTTAAAAATACATAGCACAGACGCACTTATTGGATAAATCTATCAGTTTCTAGTTAGAGCAAACTATTTTACCTCTCAGAGTCAGAACGTAATGAAAACATGTTTTCTTTTAACATGATACTGTAAATGATGAGAGTATCCTTCATTCATGAGTGAACTTTTCTTTTAAAGGACACCTGGTGCTTGTACCTCTGACTGGTGTTGAAGATTGACAGCTCACGCTGATTCCCTGAAGCATTTCAGATGTGTGTGTGTGTGTTGGCAGTATCATAACACAGGCTGTTGTGAGAGATGAGCTCGGTGAGTCTGTCTTTTCATGTTTGTCTTATCATTGTCTTTTCTTTTATGTCTGTCATTCATAATAGCCAAACAGACTGGCTTTAAAAAGTATTTTTGTATTTCTATTTAAAAAAACAATTATCTTACATCCAGTCCACTTCTGTCCAGAGCATTAAAAGCATATGTATTATATAAGTTCATGTGTTCCCTGGGAATCAAACCCATGATCTTGCTATCGCTAACACCATCTGCTAGCAGTTGAGCTACAGGAAAGGTTGCAGTCATGCTAAATTGGTAAAGCAGTGTTTTAAACGGTTGTTTTCTTCCATATACAAAATGTATTCAAATATATACAGTTTCTTACATACATTTAAATTGTATGTATTTTAGCTGTTTAATATGCATTACATATGGGTCACATTACGTATTACAGTTCTGAATGTTGTAACTATGTGTAAACTATTGGAGGAAAATAGTTAAAAATAAGTAATGGAGTAATGTTAATGGAGTAAACGTTAAAAAATAAATACGACCTCACGTTGTGTCCCTCAAGTTTACACACTGCCTCCGAAACTTTCGTCCGTCATAAAAAAAATTCGGATCAGGTTTGATTTTCCGCGTTTTCATATCCGTACCAAGCATTTTGATAGGAAAGGATGAGGAATATGTAAAAAAAAAAAAAAAAAAAAATTATATCACGGAAAAACGCACACGAAAATGTCTGACTCAGTGTGCAATGACCTTTAGGCACCAAGGGCTTACCGTATTAATTCTCAAACACTCTTTTCTTAGAAATGGCCTTTTAAAGCGTTTCTTCGCTTTCACGACAGTTATTGCACACACGTGACTGTTTTGGCGCTTTCTTTTCAAATCGTCATCGACTTTTCAACAACGAGTGAGTAAATATTGCTGAAATATGTAAATATTAATCATATCCAACTGTGTACCTTTTAAGGAAAATGTTTTCAAGTAATTGTGTCATCTATTGACTATTCAAAAATTGCCTACACACACTTTCTATCCATTTATCTTTCCCATGAGAGCCGGCGCGGCCATTTTGTAAATTCAATGTGTCATTCGCTTCCAGCTATGTTTAGCTTTTAGCTGTACAAAACAGCTTGTTTTGCTGCTTGATATAGCAAACTGGTGTGTCTTACCATATTATTTTTAATGTATCTTAATTATAAACACACAGTTTTACCGTTTACTGCACTTTGTTATTCTTCTCGTTATTTACGTACAGCGGCTAATGAACTGGGAGTCTCGCACATTCACAGAAAACGATTTACTTCCACGTTGAAAAATAAGGTGGATATATTAAATATGAAAATATCCTATGAAAATGCTAAAATTGTTTGTCAACAAAATAGTTTTGTATATCTTTTAAAACACTGAAAACTACCTAACAGTTTGGTGTAACTGACAGGAAGCCATTTTGTTGTCATGTGAATCCCATGACGGATGATGGTTAGCTTGATGGTTACATGAGTCGCCAAATTCAAATCTTTGATGAAAATCAACAGCATTGGCATCAATGTTTTACCAAAACAAACACAAATAACTTTTTGAGTTTGCATTGTAAAGATTTCTCATTTTGATTATCTCGAACATCCATGTTTGTTCTTCAACGGATGGCGTCTGTACTGATATTGAATCCCAGAAAGGGTTATTTTTCATAAACACCACACGTCATGTTCAACAAATGCACTCGGGCTCATCACATGCACAGATAAATACAAAGGTCCGGACGTGTATCTGTGAGCTTTTTGCATTCAGCACACAAACCATCCTCACACTTTAACGGAGGTGTCATCTCTAACGTCACGAACCGAGACAGCAATCAGCACATTCATGTTCTAAAAAAACACCTTGTTAGCTTCTCTTGCTGTTTTTTTCAACTCATCAGGGACATCTTGCTAATGTGTGAAGAAACAGTTTGACTGAAAACTACGCCCAGTCTCGCCACACCGTTGTTAGACTGAAAGTAGATGGAGGAACACCTTTAGCTTTGTGTGAATGTGTTTGTTTGGATCCGTAGATTGGGATTTGTAATTGTCACCCATCTGTCCCATTCGTAGCACACAGGAAGTGACCCGTTTGCTTCATCGTTACTCACAAACACATACACACAAACTAACATTACTCACCTCTGAGGCCTCCATAGAGCTGTGTGCAGTCTGATACAGCAGCACAGACTGTACCGGGTATCTGTACACTTTTAATCACCATGTGCTTCAGCAAAATGTTGTTTTTGTGACGTCTTTAAATCTATATAAAAACTCAGAGGCTTTTAGACCATGTCTGTTAGTTTTGAGGTCAAAAAAATTCTATGCAACTGAACTCCTAAAAGTTTACTGAGGAATCTTATGAAAAAACAAAAAACAAACAAACACGTAATTATGTGGAAAAACATACACTGTTCAAAAGTTTTGGGGTTGGTAAGATATTTCAAAAATTTTATTAAAGTCTCTCACCAAGGCTACATTTGTTTAATGATTAAAAATACAGTAAAATCAGAAATATTTTGGAATATTATTACAATTTACAATAAGTGATTAACTTGTTAATATATTTTAGAATGTAATTTATTCCTGAGATCAAAGCTGGATTTTCAGCAACATTACTCCAGTCTTCGGTGTCACATGATCCTTCAGAAATCATTCTGATATGATTTGCTAAAAAGAAACATTTATTATTATTATCAGCTGTGCTGCTTATTTTTTCAGAATTGTTTGAGGAATAGAGAGTTCAAAAGAACAGTGTTCATTTAAATATAAATTATTTGTAATGTAATAGCAATTTGTAAAAAGCCTATTGATCATTGTTGAATATTTCTTAAACTCTAAAATATTTATAAATCATAATATGTGTTGTGCTGTCTTTATGTTTATTTAAATAAAAAATACAGTATATATTATATTATAATATTAAAATGACAATCGCTGCTGAAAATAATGGCAATCATTTTAACAAATATTTTAAAAGTAAAGCATCCAGACTCATATTAATTTAGTTATGTAAGTAGAATGTGCTTAATTATTATGAAAACAACATCATGATGCAAAAAGTCTTAATGGTGCTTAAAATATAATTCACTTTCCTTATTCAAAACGTAATTATTATTTATTAAGGGTGAACCCTGTACGTGTTTTAATAAGCTTATTATGACAAAATAAACCAGATATATGCATTTACAATGAATCTGCACAAAACAGACCAAAATATTCCTGACTCAACTTGTTCACAGGATCATACATTTTTGCCAAATAAAATGCACTCTATAATACGAATATTTTAATTGAGAACTGACCAGTTATCCACTGACTAAATGAAAATTTCAGACAAACGGGTCCTGCTTTGTAAATTCACTGTTTTTCTGCTTGATTTCCTTCTGACCGGCTCTTCTTCATTTATTTCACTCATCCATTGATTGCTCCATCAGAGCCTCCTCACCTGTGATGCCTGATCAGTGATCCAGTCTTGATCTACTTGATCACAGATGACTTCTCATGTTACTTCTCATAGCTCATGTCTAGACCAGAAACACGCATGTGCGCTGTATGTGACTTATTATGTGCATTATTGATAAGCATGTAGAGTTATTGCTCAAGACTTAATATTAATATTGAACTGTGAGACACGCCACACTGGAGCTCTGTGGGAAGTGAAACGTCACGCAGAAAGCTGTCAATCAATCCCTGCAGTTTATCATTGATGGCAGAGTTTCAAATGCATGTAATATAAATATGAATATCGCACATTCAGACTGAGAGCAGCATCTGTTCGGCTGTAGGTGCACACTAACTGTGCTATAAAATGCACAGAGGTGTTTTTATTCAGTGATTAGTAAACAATCCAGTTTAATGGAGCTGGGCCGTCATCTAGTGGTGAGAATACAGTACGACAACTTTTGGCACTGGTACCCACCTGTTTTCACAAAACAGAAGCAAGCAGGTAAATAACTATTCGATTCTTTTTATTTTATTTTCCACCGTTGTTAACTAAGTTTCAGCTGTAAATTCAGTTCATACAATGTGTTTTTGGAAGGTATAAACATTTTGAGCTCATGCACTCCAGACATATGCCTTTTTAGTCAATTATAAAAGCACATGGTTCATTAACACAAACCCAATTCATAAGTTCACTCATTTCATAACATTTGAAACAAGAACATGTTGTGCTGACATTAAATTTGATGTAATCTAAGATAATGTTAATGTAAAGTAACTCTACGTCATCAAAAATGTGACTGTAATGCAAAGGTACAAGGAACTGAATAAGAGGAACAATTAAAAATGTTACTGTAAGCCTGTTTTTAAATGTAATGTAAAATATTTTTTTAAAGCTTCAAACTCTGAAAAAACAAAGTTTCTTCTCTCCACAGATTTAGCTTCATGCCTTGCATGTCTTGCTTTCTCCCCAGAACTCACTCCACAGATTTCCAATCGTAGGAACAGGAACGGTCTCTTCAAAACTCACTAGCCAATGGGAAACCAGCTCTCACAGCTATGCGTTTCCCCAAGTGAAAATAAACCCGTAAACGTGTGTGACACCTCGGCCTGACAACAGGAGGTAAAGCGGCTTTTAAAAAGCTTTACAGGTATCTTTACAGCTCCATCTTATTCTATTGAAGTTATTCTCATTTTGCAGGTTCAGCAAGGATATGTAAACTTTCGACGCATGTAAAAGTGCTGCAGTCTAATTTGTTCTCTGATAGCTCTTTGTTTGATGTGATTTTTTCATAAATGTGATGTCGCGTTGAATAATTAAACTCACTCAAACAAGAAGAGGTTTGTTTTCATCTCTTTATTGTTTTATGTTTATTTGGCCATCCCTCGTGGCACTTTTTTCTTTCAAAATATATCAAATGTTTCAAATATATCTAGTGAGTTATTTGGTTTCAACACCACTTCGATTCGCTACTTTTTGTCAAGGCGCTGGTCTGATCTGGGTTTGTTATGTTGTGTCCCAGTCTGTCTGAGCACATGGCTGTCAGTTGGTATGTGTTTGTCATGTGCTCTATTGTTACCCCGCCCCTCTTGTTACCTTATTATCTTGTTAGGATTAACACCTGCTTTAGATCATTAGTCACCCTTTATATTCCCCTCTTGTTTTCTGTCCTGTGCCAGATCGAATCTCTGCTATGCTGAGTTAACCTGGCTCTTGTCTTTGTTGAGTGGTATCCTGTTGCTAAGCCTAGTCTTGCTTTAGGTTATTTGCATTTATTTTATACCTTTGATATCAGGATTTTTCTTTTGCATTTAGTTCTGTGCTATCTAGTCCTTGTTTTTTGAGCTCCTGCCTTTTAGTTTAGTTTTTCTTGTTTTGTTTTTTTTCCCCCCATTTGCTCCCCCTTCGGCTCTGGCTGCTGGACTCCCTACTGCCTGCCTCCTCCCTCCCATCACTGACTGCTCAGCTCTACCTGCTTCCCTGTCTTACAGTTCTATCCATCTGGCTGCTCAGCTATATCAGTCTCGTCCACCAGCCTCAGGAGAGTTCTGTTAGGTCAGCCAGGCTACTGCCTTCATCCTCCTGGAACCTCTCACACTCCTCTCTCTTCCCTCCTCCCTCTCTCACTGTTGCCATCCCCTGTGCCCTGGAGTTCATTGGAGAGCTTGCTCTTGGACTGTTGCTCTCTGCCACTCACTCTGAAACCCTTTTCCTAGAGGCACCCTGCTGAGCTGACATTCTCTTCCACAGACCTGGCGAATTTCTCCTGGTTACCCTCAGAGACAGTGTCTAGTTCCTGTTTTGTTTGAAACTTAATAAATATAATTTATCCCTGCAATTGATTCCTCTTCCTTACCACCCCTGACAGTTCGATCTGGCCAGCATGGAATCAGCGGGGCCTAACCAGATCCGGACAGCCGTCCTCCAGCAGGGGGTGCTGCTGGGTCAACACGTTACACGACTCACAGAAACTACCAGAGACGTAGAGGTCATGTCCTCTCAAGTTGGTGAACTTACTAACCAAGTCAGGGAGTTGATGCGGCACCAGGACAGCTTTCGGACTGCTGCAGCTGCCTCTGCTTCAGCTCCTGTTCTTGCCCGGGTAGCTCCAGAACCAAGAGTGCCAACTCCGCCGCTTTATGATGGGGATCCTAGGGCTTGTCGCCCGTTCTTGTCCCAGTGTGCCATCACGTTTACCCTGCAGCCCATAACCTTTGCTACCGAAGCAGCAAGGGTGGCATTTGTTATTACCCTACTCACTGGGAGGGCCCGAGAGTGGGGAACTACAGTCTGGGAGAAGCAATCGCCTTTCTGTGCCACATTTGAGCTGTTTCGTCAGGAGATGATCAAGGTGTTTGATCGATCGGTCACCGGCAAGGAGGCAGCTAATCAGCTAGTGAGACTGAGGCAGGGCGAGTCGTCAGTCACTGACTTTTCTATTCAGTTCCGGACACTGGCTGTGCTTTGTGGTTGGAATGAAGCAGCTTTATGGGATGTGTTCAGAGAGGGGCTCAATCCTGAGATCCAGGACGAGATCGCAATCCATGACCTACCAGCTTCATTTGTGGTTGGAATGAAGCAGATTAGGGGGGGTTTGGGAGAGGGGCTCAGAGGGGGGGGGGAGATCGGGGACGAGATGACCTGGTGGATCTGGCACTTCGTGTTGAGACTCGTATCAATCTACGTCGTCAACGAGTCATGGCTCGCCCTTCTAGATCAATCCCTCTTCATTCTGCTTCTGAAGCCACTACTGTTCACCCTGAGCTACTTCCTGAAGAAGAGCCCATGCAGGTGGGGCGAACCCGTCTGGCAGTGGAGGAGAAGCAGCGACGTTTCAACCAACGACTTTGCCTCTACTGTGGAAAGTCTGGACATTTTGCTGCAGCATGTCCTTTAAAAGCCAGAGCTCACCAGTAGATAGGGGATTATTGGTGAGCGTCACCCCTGTAACCGATTCCCCTGTATTTCGTACCCAGCTGCCTGCCATGGTCAAGTGGGGACCTTTCTCAAGACCATGCTCAGCCCTGGTGGATTCTGGGGCTGAGGGTAATTTCATTGATGCTACCCTGGTGGCTCAGTGGGGCATTTCCACCACCCCTCTCAAGAAGAAACTCATTGCCAGGGCTCTCAACGGCACCATCCTCACCCAAGTTACTCATGTCACTTCCCCTGTAAGTTTAACTGTTTCTGGCAACCATTGTGAGGAGATTGCGTTTTACCTCCTCGAGTCTCCCAGCACACCTATTGTGCTGGGGCACCCGTGGTTGGTGAGACACAGCCCTCACATTGGTTGGGCTGAGAATTCTGTGTTGGCATGGAGCTCATTTTGTCATAAGTTTTGCCTAGGTGTCGCCTCGTCTGCTGGCTTTTCTTGTTCTTTGTTTCAGGAGGAGCAGACTGCGGATCTGACCGGTGTTCCTGCGGAGTACCTCGATCTGCGGAGGGTCTTTAGCAAGTCTCGGGCGGCATCTCTCCCTCCTCACAGACCCTATGACTGTGCCATCGACCTTCTCCCAGGAACTTTTCCGCCTCGTGGTCGCCTTTACTCTCTCTCAGCGCCAGAGAGAGAGGCTATGGATAAGTATATCCAGGAGTCATTGGCAGCTGGCCTCATCCGTTCTTCCTCTTCTCCTGCAGGTGCGGGGTTCTTCTTTGTCGAGAAGAAAGATGGTTCCTTGCGCCCCTGCATCGATTATCGTGGGCTGAATGACATCACTGTAAAGAACCGGTACCCCCTGCCATTGATGTCCTCAGCTCCCGAGCTGCTGCAGGGAGCGCGAATCTTCACAAAGTTGGACCTCCGCAATGCCTACCACTTGGTTCGGATAAGGGAAGGGGATGAGTGGAAGACAGCTTTTAACACCCCTACTGGGCACTTTGAATATCGGGTGATGCCCTTTGGGCTTACTAATGCCCCAGCTGTCTTCCAGGCCCTGATTAACGATGTGCTTCGAGACATGATCAATAGATTTGTCTTTGTGTACCTTGATGACATTCTAATTTTTTCTTCGTCATTGCAGGTACACAGTCAGCATGTCCATCAGGTGCTGCAGAGGTTACTTGAGAACCAGCTGTATGTCAAGGCGGAGAAGTGTATATTCCACTCAGACTAGTTCCGTTTCTGGGACAGAGAACCAGCGGAGGGGTTAAGGTAGATCCTGCCAAGGTAAGGGCCGTCTCTGAGTGGCCAGTCCCCGACTCTCGTAGAGCATTGCAGCGGTTTCTGGGTTTCGCCAATTTTTATCGGCGTTTCATCCGGAACTATAGTCAAACTGCTGCTCCTTTAACTGCTCTAACCTCCACTTGTGTTCCTTTCAGGTGGACGGAGCAGGCACAAAAGGCTTTTAGGAAACTTAAATCAGTTTCACATTGCACCGTCTTTCTGTTCCAGACCCTGATCTGCAGTTATTGTAGAGGTTACGCTTCTGAGGTCGGGTTGGGGCGGTCCTCTCTCAGCATTTCCCCCCCTGATGGAGGGCATACTTCTCGCACCGTGAGCCCGGCAGAACGGAACTAATGTCGGTAGTCCGTGAGCTGCTTCGGTTAGGCTGACGCTGGGTGAGTGGCAAGGTGGAGGGGGCGGCGGAGCCCTTTTTGATCTGGGGCATAAGAATCGAATATATCTCAGCAAAGAAGTTGACTCTCGGCAGGCCAGGTGGGTCCCTTTGATCGTTCTCTTTCACTCTCTCTACAGGCCTGGGTCGAATATCAAGCCGGAGCTCTGTCTCGCCTCTTTGAGCGGGGAGTGGGGTTCGCCCGACACATTTTGCCCGCGGGGTGTCGTGGTGGCGGCTGTTTCCTGGGGTTTGAGAGGCGGGTCAAGGAGGCCTTCTGGGTGGATTCCCGAGAGGCGCCACTGGTCTGTTGTTTGTTCCGGGTCCGTTGCGCCTTTCATTTGAGTGGAGTATTCTTCTAGGCGGCGCCATCCAGGTTCGAAGACGTTCCGCCACCAGATTTTTGGTGGCCTTCACTGCCCCATGATGTCAGACAGTTCGTGGCTGCTTGTTCGGTTTGCGCCAAGAACAAGTCAAAGCCTCCCTGCTGCTGCGGCCTTGCCTATCCCCACCCGCCCTGTCCCATATTCTACTTTGTCACTGGCCTTCCCCCCTCCAGGGGCGATACCGTGATTTTGACGGTTGTGGACCGCTTTTCGAAGGCAGCTCACTTTATTCCCCTACCTAAATTGCCCTCTGCTAAGGAAACTGCTCTGGTGGTAGTCGATCACGTCTTCAGGATTCATGGTCTTCCCAAAGACGTGGTCTCTGACAGGGGGCCCCAGTTCGTTTCCCATTTTTGGAAGGAGTTCTGTCGTCTGATCGGTGCTTCTGCGAGTCTGACGTCAGGATTTCATCCACAGACCAATGGGCAGTCCGAACGAGCCAACCAGGATTTGGAGCGGATGCTCCGCTGTCTGGCATCACATAATCCCGCCTCCTGGAGTCAGCAGCTCACCTGGGCAGAGTATGCCCATAATACACTCCCTGTGGCAGCCACTGGTATGTCCCCTTTTCAAAGTTCTATTGGTTATCAGCCTCCTCTATTTGCTTCACAGGAACCTGATGCCGCGGTCCCCTCTGCCCAGGCCTTTGTCCAGAGGTGCAGACGCACATGGGAAAGGGCTAGGAAGGCGCTCATTCAGGCGGGGAGACGTGCCAAGGTGGCAGCTGATCGTCGTCGGACTCCTGCACCCAAGTACGTCTGTGGGCAGAGGGTATGGCTTTCCACTAAGGACTTGCCCCTTAAGGTGCCAGCACGCAAGCTGGCACCCAGGTTCATAGGACCATACCGCATTACCAAGGTCTTAAGTCCGGCGGCAGTGCGGCTCAGGCTCCCATCTGTCTTTGCTCGTGTCCATCCTGTATTTCACGTGTCTCGTGTCAAGCCTGTCATTTCTTCCCCTTTGAACCCTGGTGTGTCTGCTCCTACCCCCCTCCCCCCGTCTCATTGACGGTTCCCCAGTGTTTTCTGTTAGGAGACTGCTGGACGCCAGAAGGCGTGGCAGGGGATACCAGTACCTTGTGGACTGGGAAGGGTACGGTCCTGAGGAGAGGTGCTGGGTGCCGTCTCGAGATATCTTGGACCACTCCTTGATCGAGGATTTCCACCGTCGACAGGCCTCCTCTGTTTCTGGAGCGTCCGGGGTCGCTCCTGGAGGTGGGGGTACTGTCAAGGCGCTGGTCTGATCTGGGTTTGTTAATGTGTGTCCCAGTCTGTCTGAGCACATGGCTGTCAGTTGGTATGTGTTTTGTCAAGTGCTCTATTGTTTACCCGCCCCTCTTGTTACCTTATTATCTTGTTAGGATTAACACCTGCTTTAGATCATTAGTCACCCTTTATATTCCCCCTTGTTTCTGTCCTGTGCCAGATCGAATCTCTGCTATGCTGAGTTAACTTGGCTCTTGTCTTTGTTGAGTGGTATCCTGTTGCTAAGCCTAGTCTTGCTTTAGGTATTTGCATGTATTTTATACCTTTGATATCAGGATTTTTCCTTTGCATTTAGTTCTGTGCTATCTAGTCCTTGTTTTTTTGAGCTCCTGCCTTTTAGTTTAGTTTTTTTCTTGTTTTGTTTTTCCCCCCATTTGCTCCCCCTTCTGCTCTGGCTGCTGGACTCCCTACTGCCTGCCTCCTCCCTCCCATCACTGACTGGTCAGCTCTACCTGCTTCCCTGTCTTACAGTTCTATCCATCTGGCTGCTCGGCTGTATCAGTCTCGTCCACCAGCCTCAGGAGAGTTCTTTAGGTCAGCCAGGCTACTGCCTTCATCCTCCTGGAACCCTCTCACACTCCCTCTCTCACTGTTGCCATCCCTGTGCCCTGGAGTTCATTGGAGAGCTGCTCTTGACTGTTGCTCTCTGCCACTCACTCTGAAACCCTTTCCCTAAAGGCCCCCTGCTGAGCTGACATTCTCTTCCACAACCTGGCTAATTTCTCCTTTACCCTCAGAGAAAGTGTCTAGTTCCTGTTTTGTTTGAAACTTAATAAATATAATTTATCCCTGCAATTGATTCCTCTTCCTTACCACCCTGACACTTTTATTGTGCATTAATGTTTTTCTCCACTGCATCTCCTTAGGTTTTTCCCCTTATGTTTTTATTAAGTTGTGATTTTTTAATTGAAGTGCTAAATGAGGACCTTATCCTTAAGTATTTTGATGTAAAAAGTTTATCTATTCTGAAAAAAAAAAATTGCTTTCAATAATTACTTTATTCTTCATACTTTCAGTATCACAAACACCTATTGTGTGCGCAACATGGGAAAGTGTGAAATGGCCTTATTTGGTCATTTGTGTGTATTTTGCTGAATAGCTTGATCATGCTAAAAATAACGATTATCAGTCATGAGTGAGATTGCAGGTACAGGATCTAATATGTTATGCTACATGTAATAAAAATATGCATAACAACTCCACCACGAAATGGCAGCATTTAAATGTCACAATAGCCCTTAATTGGAAGAAGGCTATTGATTCTGTGTCTCATTTATGTTTGTAGAGACGGGTCTGAAATCAGAGTATGGAGGAGAGCACTCCTACTAAAGAGTACCGCTATGACAGGAGAGAGGAGGGGGGTGCACCGTGTCCCAGCTGTGTGTCTACATGTGTCGACACATTCATTTCAGAAATGAAGCTGTGAATCCTGAAGCCATGTGAGATACACTACAGTAGTAGAGACAAAAACACCAAACAACAGATAGGACTATGAAACAAAATGATTGTTTTATCTGTGTACATCTTATCTGTGTGAGGAGGCCAATTTGTTTTGTTTTTTTGGTTTTCTTATTCCAAGACACAATTGAGTGGATGTCTGTTACAAACATTCAATATTAGGTTATAAGATTTTGGATACAGTTATTAAATTACTGCTTTGACTAAGGCCTGTGCACATGCAGAGATAGACCCCAAGTGTTGCTCAAGCACCTTTCTTTGTTTGGCCTTTGACTAGATAAGATGACACAGCCTTCACAATGAATGACACCATGACAGCCAACACACTTAAAGAGGTCATATGATGCTTAAATGTTTAAAAAACACATTATTTTTCAAATACTGTACATTATTGTAGGTCCTCTATGCCCTGTCTCTCTCAAACGCTTAGTTTTCTTCAAAGTCCCTACTTCTGACAAGCGCAGTCAGCTCTGATTGGCCAACTGACACAGTGCATTGTGATTGGCCGAACACCACAAGCACGCGTTCGGAAATGTTACGTTCCTTACCATAATCAGGAGTGGTGGTGAAAGAAGGTTCTTCAGATTATAAAAAGGTAAGAATGGTTCTTTGTGGAACCAAAAATGGTTCTACTATTGCATCACTGTTGTGAAGAACCTTTATTTTTAAGAGTGTACCTAAAAGAGCTCTGTTCTGTTTGACATTAAGTGTAGACTAAATGTTCTAATTGCTTTCCTTGTTGATGTTTTTGCAGTGGGAAAAATTACTGAAGATCTGCAGAATTCTTACCAAGCAGTGAATGATGCCAGTCAAAACTTCTCACAAAACCAGAATGAAGACAAAGTATGAGCGCTTATTTGAGGGAATCAAACTACAAGAGAATGAAACCCTCCTGAACAGGATCTACACACAGGTCTACATTATAGAGGGAGAGAGAGAAGGGGTGAATAAAAAACATGAAGTGCTGCAGATGGAGACAACAGCCAGAACACAAGACTCTCCAATCTACTGCAATGAAATCTCTAAAGCCTCACATTCCTTGTTTCAGTTTAACCTAATTGCCACATTTCCTCCATCGAGTTTAATATATATTTTTAGATCGTTTGTTCAGTCATACAGTAGGCTAGAGCAATTTCTTGAAAAGGAACGTAGGGCAGAATTTACGTATAAATACTGATCAGTTGCTGATCAACAACTTCAACAGTAGGCTAGATTAGGGTTGGTTAAATGCAGAGTAAATTTCCCTACATGGATCAGTAAAAGTAATCCATCAATATCCGCTAAAATAACGGCGTGCCCAAAGCAGCAAAACTGGACATCCACACACCACACCACAGTATTATCAACACACCACGTACACCTCCATAACAATGTGCATGATGCAATACTCATTAAATGATAAAGTACTCAACTGTCACTTGTAAATAAAGACCATAGGTCTGTCATTCCATGTCCCTTTACTCGGATTAAAAGTAAACTTACTTGTGCTCGGTGCTAGCTGTTAGCCACTCATAGTTGCAATCTTTGAAATGGAGCATAACACCTTTGCTGGCCTTTGTTAGCGAATTCAGTTTAGGTCTTCCTTTCTCAGTTATTTTATTTTGTCTGCAAAAGAGCACCTTGAAAAGGCGTTTTTATTAGATCGGCAACAAGATCTGGTGTAGAGGCGCCGATGACTGCGGCTGTCATTTTCTTTTCATTGAATTTCTCTCTCATACCTTGGAAACCCCTGTCTAACGGGGCGGTCTAACACTGGGGGTAGCACTGGGCACGTCGCTAGTCCCAGGGGGCGGGCTGTCATTGAACATCAAAATTTGATTGGCTGATGATTCTGTCAGTAATGCCCGTAACAATTCAGATGTGACGACTTTCAACAAAAATCTGGCCTAGACTTTTTTATGTAGGATATTCCAGTTAATCCTCAACTAAACTAATCATAGGCAATTTTGTGGACATTACACAAATGAAAATGACACCTAAATAATAAATAAAAAATAATTTCACGCAATTATATTTTTTTATAGGGCAAGCAGAGAAGGCCCTGCTGCCCCTGACGGACCATATGTTGGCTAAAAGTGGAAAGTCACATCCACAGTTTCTGATAATATTACAGAATCATTTAACAGTATTAAATCAGATAAAAACCTTTACAATGTCACAGTTCAAGTATAATATCCAACACATTTTTATCACTTTAGGAGTATATTTTACTGAAAGTCACACTGCTCACTATAACTCTTCTCCATTCTTTTGCATTGTTTTGTAAAGCATCAAATGCATTGTAAATGGGGTGTGAACATAAGGTCAATTATGTAATCATTTAATCATCTGTTTAGATTGTCCATCTGTCATTGAACTGATCAGTGTTGTGAAAGCCTGGCTTCTGCTCTACAGTCATCAAACTCCTGTCTGGATCTGAGTAAAAATGACTTGAAAGATTCAGGAGTGAAGCTGCTCTCGGATGCACTGAAGAGTCCAAACTGTCAACTGGAGAAGCTGAGGTCATTTAAATAAATATGAATTCATTCATTAAAAATATGTCTGTCACTGTAGATTATCTGGCTGTATGGTGACAAAGGAAGAATGCTCTCATCTGGCTTCAGCTCTGAATTCCAACCTTTTATTGAGAGAGCTGGATCTGAGCTACAATCACCCTGCAGATTCAGTGCTCATAGCTCGACAGACGGATCCAAACTGCAAACTGGAACAGCTCTGGTATGATGGAATCTAAATATGTTTACATGGATACTTTTTAATCAAATGTAGTCTTATATGATTTCATTCATGAACTCTAAATGAAGGAACTGAGTTGATGTGTTTATGTTGATGTGTCCAACCATAAGCAAAATATACATAAAATAGATCTTCTGAGAATCCAAGAGCAGAAAACGATCCAATTAAACATTTACATAGCCAGTGTTTTTCTGTTAAAGCTAGGGTTGGCAGTTTTTGTGCTACAAGTGTCACCTACTGTAGCAGAACTACAAAAATAAATCATGTTCACCTACAACCTTTGCAAACACCCCGTTTGCGTATCATGCCTCCCCCAACTTGAACATCACAAACTCTTTTGCTCTATGAAAGTAAAGGCATGTCTCGACAAAAGTATGCTACTTTTAATAAAAGGTCCAACATGTATGACCTGTGCTGGCAAAATGAGTCACAATGGGCACATTTTTATTTTACATTCACCATTAAATGACCTTCAAAATGAAGTATTATTTGTTGAAATCAGGTAAAACATGGCTGAGCTACACCTGTTTGAGGTCGATAGTGTCAGCAAAGTAAATTCTATGAAAAATCAAGTTAAAGTTTTCTGAAGGTTCCAAAACAAAATCACCTACCAACAATGCATTGTTTCCTCCACTTCTTTTCTTAATTAATTATAGTTACTATATTAATAATCACAATATAACTATTTTCATTTTAAACTTTGCTATTAAAAATAAGAACAGATGCAAAAAAACAACAGTAGAACAAATGAGAACCAAATAGTGTATTACTTTTTTCAATTTACATCTAAAAGCATTCAAATAAGAAAAACAAATAACAAATGTAAAATTCACTTCAGTGGGTTCATTACGAATACATTGATTATTAAAACTACAAAAGCAGTTCAGTCAAGAGCAGCAACTGATTCCTTCTTTTCTTTTATTGTTAGACTAACATTAATGAGACAGACACCTATATATTATGGCGTTTGGTCTCGTACTGTATCGCGTCCCTTGTCAGTGTCGGGCGCTTGCTTGGCCATTTATTGTGATTAACAGGAAATTGTGTTCAGCTGAATTGGAGTAGTATTTTGTTAGATGGGTATAAAAAGCTTAGTTTACCGCGGCAGCGGTCGTGGCAGCCGTTGTGTGAAGACCGAAGAGTGTAAAGACCATCGACTCTACCGTGCGACTCCTCCGGGCAGGACACCGGCAAGGGATATAAGTATCGCTTTTTATTTATCCTCTTTCTTACTGCTTGTTTCACTTCTGTTTTAGTTTTTATAACTAATTCTTACTATGTGTTAGTTGTTGTTTGTTAGCATGTGTTTTTGACAGTGTTCTTTTTTCAGGATTACTGATAACTACTGCCGCTTGATTATCTATTTTAATTTACATAAATTATGTGAATTTCATATTCTTTATAGGTATTTACTTTAGTTTTAGAGTTTTAATACATTGTATTTATTTTAGCAACGTTACTTCAACATACTGCATGGAAATGAAATAACATATGCATATATGTGTCACAGTACACTCACGCGGGGGATCCAGGAACGAGGAGACGAGGAAGTTCACAAACGGGGTATTTAATGAAGAACAAACGGAGGAGACACAGGAACAACAGGTAAGGATATCGACACGGGCGAAACATGACATTAACAATAACCGACAGCAAACATGAGGCAGAACAGACTATATGTAGGGAGACATAACTGGAAACACCTGGGACGTAATCATGACACAGACGGAGACAAATCAACTAATGAAGGGGAACAGGAAAGACCATATAAGGGTGAGGAAACAAAGGCAGAGGAAGACAGACTGTAACATTACCCCCCCCTCCCAATAGGCGCGTCCCGCGCCGTATAACATCGAAAGGGGAGGGGGGGTGGGCGCTCTGGAGGCCTCCAGGGCGGTGCCCATTCCGGGAGCCATGGCGGATCGGGAGCCTTGGGTGGCCATGGCGGATCGGGAGCCGTGGGTGGCCATGGCGGATCGGGAGCCGTGGGTGGCCATGGCGGATCGGGAGCCTTGGGTGGCCATGGCGGAGCGTGGGCCTTGGGTGGCCATGGTGGATCGGGAGCCTTGGGTGGCCATGGCGGATCGGGAGCCTTGGGTGGCCGTGGCGGATCGGGAGCCTCGGGTGGCCATGGCGGATCCGTGGCTTCAGGCGGCCATGGCGGATCCGGGGATTCAGGCGGCCATGGCGGATCCGGGGATTCAGGCGGCCTTGGAGGGTAGCCCCCCCAAAAAATTTCCTTGGGGAAGCTCCTCCCTGGGGGGCGCTCTGGAGGCGTGGACGCCTGGGGCTCTGGAGAGCCGGACGGAACCAGCAGAGGCACCGGAGAGCTGGACGGAGCCAGCAGGGGCACCGGAGAGCTGGACGGAACCAGCAGGGGCTCTGGAGAGCTGGACGGAACCAGCAGGGGCTCTGGAGAGCTGGACGGAGCCAGCGGAGACACAGGTGAGCTGGACGGGACCAGCGGAGGCACAAGTGAGCTGGACGGGACCAGCGGAGGCACAGGTGAGCTGGACGGAACCAGCGGAGGCACAGGTGAGCTGGACGGAACCAGCGGAGGCACAGGTGAGCTGGACGGAACCAGCGGAGGCACAGGTGAGCTGGACGGAACCAGCGGAGGCACAGGTGAGCTGGACGGAACCAGCGGAGGCACAGGTGCGCTGGACGGGACCAGCGAAGGCACAGGTGAGCTGGACGGAACCAGCGGAGGCACAGGTGAGCTGGACGGAACCAGCGGAGGCACAGGTGAGCTGGACGGAACCAGCGGAGGCCAGGGTGAGCTGGACGGAACCAGCGGAGGCCAGGGTGAGCTGGACGGAACCAGCGGAGGCACAGGTGCGCTGGACGGGCCCCAGCGGAGGCACAGGTGAGCTGGACGGGACCAGCGGAGGCACAGGTGCGCTGGACGGGACCAGCGGAGGCACAGGTGCGCTGGACGGGACCAGCGAAGGCACAGGTGAGCTGGACGGAACCAGCGGAGGCACAGGTGAGCTGGACGAACCAGCGGAGGCCAGGGTGAGCTGGACGGAACCAGCGGAGGCCAGGGTGAGCTGGACGGAACCAGCGGAGGCCAGGGTGAGCTGGACGGAACCAGCGGAGGCCAGGGTGAGCTGGACGGAACCAGCGGAGGCCAGGGCGAGCTGGACGGAACCAGCGGAGGCCAGGGCGAGCTGGACGGAACCAGCGGAGGCCAGGGCGAGCTGGACGGAACCAGCGGAGGCCAGGGCGAGCTGGACGGAACCAGCGGAGGCCAGGGCGAGCTGGACGGAACCAGCGGAGGCACAGGTGAGCTGGACGGAACCAGCGGAGGCCAGGGCGAGCTGGACGGAACCAGCGGAGGCCAGGGCGAGCTGGACGGAACCAGCGGAGGCCAGGCGAGCTGGACGGAACCAGCGGAGGCCAGGGAGAGCTGGACGGAACCAGCGGAGGCCAGGGTGAGCTGGACGGAACCAGCGGAGACACAGGTGAGCTGGACGGAACCAGCGGGAATTCAGGACGGCTCTTGCGTGGAGCAGCCACTGGAGGGCACATGCGAGGAACAGCCTCTGGAGGGCACATGCGTGGAACTGCCACTGGAGGGCACTGGTGTGGAGCAGCCACTGGAGGGCACTGGCGTAGGGCAGCCACTGGAGGGCACTTGCGTGGGGCAGCCGCTGGAGGGCACTTGCGTGGGGCAGCACTGGAGGGCACTTGCGTGGGGCAGCCACTGGAGGGCACTTGCGTGGGGCAGCCACTGGAGGGCACTTGCGTGGGCAGCCACTGGAGGGCACTTGCGTGGGGCAGCCACTGGAGGGCACTTGCGTGGGGCAGCCACTGGAGGGCACTTGCGTGGGGCAGCCACTGGAGGGCACTTGCGTGGGGCAGCCACTGGAGGGCACTTGCGTGGGGCAGCCACTGGAGGGCACAGTCTCAGAGCAGGCACTGGAGGGCGCAGTCTCGGAGCAGGCACTGGAGGGCGCAGTCTCGGAGCAGGCACTGGAGGGCGCAGTCTCGGAGCAGGCACTGGAGGGCGCTCGGGCAGCGCAATCTCTCGTGGTCGCTCGGGAAGCGCAATCACTCGGGGGCGCTCGGGAAGCGCGAGCTCTCGGGGGCGCTCGGGAAGCGCAATCTTCGCCGTGGGCGGGCTCACGTGTGCCGCGAACGGCGGCAGATTTCCCGCAAACCGCGGGATGGACGAGCCGCGGACGGCGGCGGAGAATCCCCCTGCCCGGCGAATCGCGAGCCGCGTAATTGCTCCATCTTGTTTTGGGGTCGGTTATTCTGTCACAGTACACTCACGCGGGGGATCCAGGAACGAGGAGACGAGGAAGTTCACAAACGGGGTATTTAATGAAGAACAAACGGAGGAGACACAGGAACAACAGGTAAGGATATCGACACGGGCGAAACATGACATTAACAATAACCGACAGCAAACATGAGGCAGAACAGACTATATGTAGGGAGACATAACTGGAAACACCTGGGACGTAATCATGACACAGACGGAGACAAATCAACTAATGAAGGGGAACAGGAAAGACCATATAAGGGTGAGGAAACAAAGGCAGAGGAAGACAGACTGTAACAATATGGGTGTTTGGCTTTAGTGTCATGTTAGAATAATTTTTATACTCATACCTTTGGTTGTTTTAATATTTTGAAATGTTTTTAGTTTTTTATTTTTATTTTTCATTTAAATGTTAAGTTTTGAAATGTTGTTGTATGCATTTGTCATTTTATTTAATTTCTCAATTTTCTTAAATGTGTATATATAGTATTTATAGACTTGTAACTTATAGTTTGTTACTTTTTCTTATTTGTAAGTCGCTTTGGATAAAAGCGTCTGCTAAATGACTAAAAATTAAAAGTAAAGTAAATATTAAGACCTACTGTAATGCATGGATTTAATATGTTGTAACACATCAGGGCCCGTATTCACAAAACATCTTAAGGCTAAAAGTAGCTCCTTACTCCTAAATTTTTGCTCTAAGAATATTTCACAAAGCGCTAAAACTAGCTCCTAAATCTGTTAAACGTTAGGAGTAGTGAGGAGGACTCCTAAGTCACTAAAACCTACTCACAACTATCCTAAAATGGCTGTTGTCGGCAATCTGCCTCGGAATAGAAATATTTTAGAAACATTTGACGATAATGAGCTTTTAAAAAGGTATCGTCTTTAGGGTTTGGAGGTTATCCTTAATCAAAATTTTCCTTTGATTATATCCGTTTCATTAACCAGCCGGGCAAGAAGTTACAGCTGTTCTTGCATCCAGTTTGGATTTCCTTTACGTTTGCATGTCTTACTATCAGCCATAATTATTCTACTATATAAATTAAAAGGCGGTTTATATGCATCCGCCACGAGAAGCATACATGCAAGATACTGACAATTAGCTGAACATTTATTAGTTTAATTAATGACACTTAGCCTGCATGTTAAAATCTTTATTGAATCTGGCAATTAACTATGTTTTTTAACCCTTTATTTGGATATGGCAACATAATATCGTGCTCTACAATATTTCTATGAATAAATCTCTGACAGAGAGCGCTATCAGCCAATCACTGTGTGTATAGTTAGTAAGCATGCTGACATCATCTATATCAACGAGGTCAACCCCATCCTTACTCTTAGCTTAAGACTTCTCTCTATTCCTTAGTAAAAGTTTTTCTCAGCAGCTTTGTGAATACGTTTTAAGAGAAAACTCTTAGCTAAAAACTTTTACTGCTATTTAGGAGAACTCTTAGCGGTAAGATAAAATGTTTTGTGAATACGGGCCCAGATGTTTTTCCCATCAGTTCCACGAACGCTCACCCAAGAAATAACAGACTATGTTTGCGAGAATACATAGATATTGTAATTCTGTGCAGGGCCGGCCCTGGCCAATTTGCTGCCCAAGGCAAGATTTGACCTGGTGCCCATTGCCTCACATTAACATTTGTGAATATTAACTAACAATGAACAATACATTTTTAACAGTATTTATTATTTGTGTTTGTGTTAACTAAGTCACATTATTAATAAAGGATGAACAGCATGGTTTAGTTATGGATGATTTATTTTATTTTTGTATTGCATTTTTAATTTTTCATTTGTTGTTATTCATTTTTTGTTAAGTTAGATGAACAGAACTTGGCGCATGCTTTTTTGTTTTTCTTTGACAGTCTGGATCACGGGGCAGAGAACATGATTAAAGCAGGACTATACATATGTAGGTCCACACACACACTTTCTATTCACAGGACAGCATTTTACAGAAGATCAGAATAAGGTCTAGAGTAATGTTTACTGTGTACATGTGGCCAAAATATTTATTTAAAAAGTAGATCCAAAACCAATTTGATTTCTTCAACATATTTGAATATTTCATTTTATATGAATGTATTTCATATTTGCCAGAACAGTAAGATAAATTTTTAATGAGCCGTAAAGAACGCACGTCACACCTCTGTTCATCAATTTGCACTGGCTACCAATAGCTGCTCGCATTAAATTCAAGGCATTAATGTTTGCCTACAGAACCACCTCTGGCTCTGCACCCCTTTACCTAAATTCATTACTTCAGACTTATATGCCCTCTAGAAGCTTGCGTTCTGCAAGTGAACGACGCATTACTGTACCATCCCAAAGAGGCACAAAATCACTTTCACTGACTTTTTCATTAACTGTTCCCACCTGATGGAATGACCTGCCCAACTCAATCCAAGCAGCTGATCTGTCTTCTTTTTATTTGTTATATAATTTAAAAAAAGCCTTGCAATGTGTACTACATTAAGCTAACGGAGACTGGTTACAGCTCTTGCCCATCATTTATTGGTTTTGATTGCTTCCATTGTTCTCATTTGTAAGTCGCTTTGGATAAAAGCGTCTGCTGTATGACTAAATGTAAATGTAAATATTTTGGTCTCTTATTTCTTCTTGTGTGCAGATTTCTGTGATCTCACACTGGATCCAAACACGGCACACAATCGGCTCTCTCTTTTAGACGGCAACAAAAAGTTGATATATAATTCCAAGTCCAATGATATATCCTGATCACCCAGAGAGATTTGACGGCCTTCCGCAGGTTCTGTGTAAAGAGCGTCTGTCTGGACGCTGTTACTGGGAGGCAGAATGGAGCGGGTTGGGTGATATGGTCGTGTCATATGAAGGAATCGGCAGGAAAGGAGAAGGTTGTGAAAGCAGGTTCGGAGCCAATGACAAATCCTGGATTCTGAGCTGCTTCGGGGAGAAACTGATTGCCTGGCATGATAATGTGGGAGCACATATTCCTCCCCCAGCACCACCCCTAAACAAAGTAGGAGTGTATGTGGACGAGCCGGCCGGGATTCTGTCCTTCTACAGCATCTCTGACACAAACACACCCAGACACTTGCACACATTCAAAACCACATTCACTGAACCCCTCTTAGCTGGATTTGTGCTTTACACTAATTCAGTGTCTCTCTGTGAGGTTTAGAAAAACAGGATGAGTAATTTCAATTCATTACAGGATCCAGTGGCCCCAAAAATATGTGCACTCCTTAAACACAAATAATAATATCAAAACAAGTACACTTTTCAACTAAACATTTCACAAAATTGCAGTTTATTTGTAGTCGCTTTTGAAATATAGGCTACTATTTGTTATTGTTGCTCTGTAGCTGGCAGTATAAGCTTCTCCTGTGGGAAGTTTTTTTCCTTAATGCTTTCTTTGCTTGTTTATGATTATGATTCAATAAAAGCATACAAAAAACACCCGTTGTGTCTTCATTCAAATGTAAATCGCAGACCACATTTAGTGTATCGATCATTAAAGTTAAATATTGAAAAGCTCTCACACAATATTTCGCCTGCTGTTTAATTAATTAGATAATTTCTTGATTAGATAGGCCTAGTTTTCATGAGGAAGACAGTTTATCTTTTGGTAAATCTCTGGATCCATGACCAAGGCTGCTTCCGGCATTGTGATGTAATACTAATCTTGACCACTAGATGAAAGCATTTGCTCATTAAAGGGTTAGTAAAAGTCTGCTGTATGTCTCTTTATTTTCCAAGTAGAATTTGGTAATGCTATAACATTACTCAAGTTAATGGTCAGTATGGCATTTTCTGCAATTTTAAATAAATCAATTAAATAAAAAAATGAATGTTATATAATAACCAGATTAACAATTTCATTTTAGAAAACCATACGCAAAATATGTGCCAAAATTGAAATCATTGAAATTAAATATATACTATGACTGTATGTGGGGCAGATAAATAATCAATATTATTAGTAGCAACACGGACCAAAATATTGTATTATCCAATTTAGCCTATTATTTACTTACAAAAAATTATATTTGCAATATTAATTATTTAATTAAAATCAAATAAATCTAAATAATGTATTAACATATTTCTCAGTTATGAATGAAAAACATACAGCTGATAAAATGTACAATTAAAACGTTTTCAGCAGTTTTTTTTAAGAATCAATGAAACATTTAGCAGAACCTTTGCTTCTATATATTGTATATTAATTACATAAATAATAGAAATACTATTATTTTCAAACACTTTTTTATTCCCCAAAATCTTTGAAGACCGCTAGCTGACGTTTTTCGTGTCTGCCATATTGTGCTCCTCATGTGATCGCGAGGAGCGCAGAGCTGCGCTGGTTTCCTGCCATATAGTGCGCGTCGCAGTCTGCCGCAGATCTCTATCAGAAGCGGATCGGCTGAAGCCGCGGAGCTCGGCGCGTGACGGCAATCACTCTGCTGCTGTTATCTGCGTGGCGCCACTGACGTCACACGCTCTTCACTGCATCTGCCCTGAAGTACAGTTCAACACGCTCGTGCGCGTGGACTGAACGAAAGTCCCAGATTGGGCGCAACTTTCCAAGCGCGTTACAGGTAAGCGGCATTTAATGCGCTTTGCGCGGATGTGTTATTCAGGCCTCGGTTAGGTGACGCAGGGCTGTCTGTGGCTGCTGTGTTTTTGTGCGGTGTCCTGCGTGTCTTCAGCTGCAGCAGCGCAGGGACGCGTTTATGATGCTGTTTGAAGCGCTGCTGTGAAGCTGCTGCTGCGGCTCTAACAGAGGCACTGTCATGACTAGGCAGCAGTGTTAAATCATGGTAATAGTGTGTTTGATGCAGCAGATGAATCAGAGGAGTGGATTACATGGGATGTTAGTGTTAGTCAGCTGAAATAAACATCGATGGATACGTTGTTGGTATATATAATTATAAATAAGTGTATTTTTAAGAACACATATTTTTAAATAATACATTTTACACACAAACATATATAAAATATATATTTTAAAATTTGTTTTACATTTTACTACATTTTTTAGTGCTGTCAAATGATTAATCGCATCCAAAATAAAAGTTTTTGTTTACATAATATATGAATGTGTAATGTGTATTTATGTATATATAAATTATGTGTATATATATAAACACAAACACATGCATGTGTATATATTTGAGAAAAATATGTTAAGTTTATATATAATAAAATAATGTAAATATATAAATGTATAAACATGTAAATAATATATTTAAAAAATATATACTGAATGTGTTTGTATTTATTTATTTATATATATATATATACATAATAAATAAACACAGTACACGTACATATATTATGTAAACAAAAATGTTAATTTTGGATGCGATAAATCGTTTTAATGCACTAAAATGTTAATGTGATCATTTTAATTATAATATTATATATTATTGTCAGTATTAATATATAATTATGAATACATTTTATGTATTTTTAGTTAAAAATATAATAAATATAGTTTTATTAAATAAATATCCATTAAATATATAATATATATATATATATATAGCAAAAACATTACATATGCATGCATAGACGTATGTATTATTTATAAACAAATTATGCATTAAGATGCCATTTTATAATTTATATAATTTTTTTTACTATTTTATTTTATATTTAAAATATATTGTCAGTGTGTGTGTATGTGTGTGTGTTGAATTGAATGTTTATAAAAATGGATGCATAAAAAAATATATAAATAATATTTTATTTTAAAAATACATTAAGTATATTTTACTTAAAATATATAATACTTTTTGTGTGTATATATTATTAAATATGAAGGTTTCTAGACATAAATAAATAATAACTTGAAGATAATAGTTCATAGACTGTTTTGTCAACTGGCTCAAAAGACTCTCACACATGACACATTGGCCCCGGGCCCGCAGGCCGTCCTTGTTGTTAAGACCTGCTGTTGCATAGTCAAAAGTCAAAGGTGCATACATTGATGTGGTGCTTTTAAAGCTGTCCTTGCATTCTAGTAATTCTAGCATCCTCTAATTAGAGATCCTGATTCATAAATTATCCTAATTTAGTCAAGCTTGTACTTGAGATACAAAAAAATCGAAGAATAATTTGTCTGCAGGGCAAGGTGTGTATGTACCATAAAAATAAATAAAAGCCTCGTATGAGCTTTTAATATTTAATTTAAGCCTGAACTTGCTCTCTTTTCATATTCAGGCCACTCAAACAATGAGTGGCCTGAACAATGTTCAACAATTTCAAATCTGTCTTAATTTAATTTAAATGAAACATTGTATTTAGTTTTTTAATATTATATATGATTTATTAATTTAGTGCTGGGCAACGATTAATCGCGATTAATCACATCCAAAATAAACGTTTTTATGTACATAATATGCCGTATCTTACAGAAGTGAGTACACCCCTCACATTTTTGTAAATATTTTATTATATATTTTCATGTGACAACACTGAAGAAATGACACTTTGCTACAATGTAAAGTAGTGATTGTGTACAGCTTGTATAACAGTGTAAATTTGCTGTCCCCTCAACACACAACTCAATACACAGCTAGGGTGTGCGATATTGAAAAAAAAAGATATCTCTATTTTTGCGATTTGTTTCGATAACGATAATTAGATGATATTTTGCCGAGTGTGTTATTGTGCTGATATCTGAAAACCGTGCACAGCTGCAGTTTATGATATTCTTCATATTCTGTGTGCTCAATTCACATCGGTGATAATTCATTTTTGAATTTAAGTTTAAATTAGATTTTTACCTTTAATAAAGCAATTTTGTTTCTAAAAGTTAACATCTTTTGAGTCAAATTGTTAATTTAACCAGTCAATTACACATTTATAATACACATTTAGGCAGTTACCAAACAAATGAAACCAGTATTATCAAAATTAATCTCTGCAGAAGTTGCATCTGAAGATGTTTAGATGTATTCACACACTGTTTAATGCAGCTCAGAGGGACATTGAGTGCTTTAACCAGTTACAAATGCATCATTTGACGTTTTAAACATAAAACATTGAATACTGATATTTAAAATTATAAAAAAATGAAAATAGACTTTAAATTTGAAATTAAACCACCGCAGGTGGCAGCACGTCACTGTTAATAAGTGAGTCGTTGCGACTGAACCGAATCATTTAAACGGTTCATTGATTAATTCATGAACGAATCACTGAGACTCAAAACCTCGCTGTAGCTGTTTGGAATTATTATTTCGGCGAAATGCAGCAAAAACAGGCAATATGGTGTCTAAAACGTAAGTCTCTTAATATTAACTTATTGTTTATTGAACTGTTGTATAAAATCAATATCACATTTGTAATAATACTTATTTTGAAGAAAAAACGGCACCCTTCGTGTGATTTTAACTATGTGAAACGTAAATATATACATTTGCTGCCCCCATATCTTGAATTTTGCGATCATTCTTAATGCATTTTAATCGACTGAATCATGCAGTGAAAGAACACGCTCTAAACACGCGCGTGCACTGTTTAACCCCTTCATCACCACGCAGGCTAATGTATGCGTGCACTATGTAGGTGTTAGTTGGGTTTTTGCTAAATACTCGATATTGTCAAATTGCACATCGTTAAAACAACAATTACAATAATATCGCAGACGATATATATCGCACACCCCTACACACAGCTATTAATGTCTAAACCGCTGGCCACAAAAGTGAGTACACTCCTAAGTGAAATTGTCCAAATTAGTCCCAAAGTGTCAATATTTTGTGTGGCCACCATTATTTTCCAGCCTTTCCTTAACCCTCCTTTTGGGCATGCTCCTCTTCCACTCCTCCATGACGACATCACAGAGCTGGTGGATGTTAGAGACCATGTGCTCCTCCACCTTCCGTTTGAGGATGCCCCACAGATGCACAATAGGGTTTAGGTCTGGAGACATGCTTGGCCAGTCCATCACCTTTACCCTCAGCTTCTTTAGCAAGGCAGTGGTTGTTGTCATGTTGGAATACTGCCCTGCGGCCCAGTCTCCGAAGGGAGGGGATCATGCTCTGCTTCAGTATGTCACAGTACATGTTGGCATTCATGGTTCCCTCAATTAACTGTAGCTCCCCAGTGCCGGCAGCACTCTTGCAGCCCAGACCATGACTGTAGGCAAGACACACTTGTCTTTGTACTCCTCAACTGGTTGCCGCCACACACGCTTGACACCATGTGAACCAAATAAGTTTATCTTGGTCTCATCAGACTTAGGGGTGTCGAAATTAATCGTTTCTACTGTGCATCGCGATGCAGACAAGGACGATTCGGTATCGGTTCAGTAATAGACCATAACTGATTATAATCTACTGAATGATGACGCTTTTGACGCTTTTCTGGCGTCATTTGTCGCATACATGCTGTGTTGCGGGATCATACAATGGTGGAGGAAGGCGAGACGCAAGTGCGCGTATAATTAAAAATGCTCCAACTACTTCAAAAGCCGACATCTGGCTTTTATGAAGAACCTGGTAAGCACGACCTGGAGAAGACACGCTGTGTGTAAATCAGCGGTTCTAAATTCCAGTCCTCGCCCCCCCCACCCCGCTCTGCACGTTTCATATGTTACTCTTATTGCTTCGGATGTTTGCTCTATTCGAACGTAAGTGCCCTGCAAAGTGGACATAACAGGATATTCCGCCATGATTCCAGTTCGAAGCGAACGTTTTCCACTCTGTGCGAGACGTGAATTAAAATTTATATATCAGAGGTATAAGATGTCACACTCGTGCTTGAAGATGTTGCACAGCGCAAACCATGAATGAATTTTCCGAAGTGAAGTAAACTTCAACGGATTTCCCCTGCTCAGGGAGAAGGGAGCAATGGACACTGTGTAGGGAGGGAGCATGTCAATCGGAACACAGTTCATGCACGGAGCGCACTTCTAACGAGCTGATTATCTGAATCAGGTGTGTTAACAAAGAGAGAGAGGGGGGGGGGGGGGCTGGAATTGAGAACCGCTGGTGTAAATAGTCACGCACAAATAAAATATGCAGGGGGTAATACAACTAACTTGAGAAACCACATCAGCCGTTTTCACCCTGTGCTGTTAACCCTGTCAGTGCCAAGTATTTACTTTTGCGTATTTGTTCTAAATGCTCCTGTTGTCTTCTGTGCCCAGACTTAGTTTTGATTTGATACATTCAAGAAGCGTGTTTGCTTTGAGCAGGTAAAATTAAAGGTTCAGTTCATACATCTGACTGCTTGTATTTATTGACAATTGTATACATGTGAAGTAAAATTGAGGATGTAGTGCATCGTCAATTCACGTGAAAAGGCTTCCTTCTGGGACGACAGCCATGCAGACCAATTTAGCCGCTGCTGTCTTCCAGCCTTAACCACAAATCAGACAGAAGAGCAGATTAACTTCGGTGGACTCAAAATGGTATGTTCCGTGGTTGAAATTAAACTCTTTCTGATTTTTATTCATGTTCATTTCGTGCATTAAGTATATATGAAAAGACGATCGGTTCATGTTTTTGAACTGAGGCAATACAGTGATCTGTCACGACACATCGAAGAGCCACAAAGATGTATTTACGGTTTTATTTATTTTTTAAATAACTCAATTTAAAAGCTGAGAGTCCCGAGACCTTGTTTCATATCAGCAGTAACCTGCTCTGTCTTCTCTGTCGGTGTGTTGTCAGTTTCCTCTTTGCTCTAAGATGTGCTTTTCACTGCGTGAGAACATGATGTGTAGTGTGAGAGTGTTTGTCGGTCATGGCAACAGTAACTATTGGTGGTTAATAAAAAATAGAGCAGCCAAAAGCCTGTGAGCGAAAGACGCTTATGTGCCAAAATAAAAGCCTAACTTTTCTTATAAGCGAAGTTGCTGCTGTTGTTTTTCTTCCGGTGACCTCAACACATGCCTTGCTCTTTCATTGGCTGTAGCTCATCAGGACACCTGAAACCACGTGATGTCCAGTCGGCTGACCGGCGAGGTATCGGCAAGCCTCTTTGATGCATCGTTGTGTAGTTCACACATAAAGATTGCGGAGCACCAATCACCCCCGCTGATTTCCCCCCCGATTACAGCCCGACCTGTCGACGAGCTCATTAACTTGCAAATCGGGCTAAAATCGGGATTAAAATCCTGTAGTGTGAACTAGCCTTTAACAGGTGAAAGTATCAGTTTAGATGTTAATATGGCAACACTTTACAATAAGGTTCATTAATTAACATTAGTTTATTACATTGGTTAACATGAAATAAGAATGAACAATACTTACACAGCATTCATTCATCTTGCTTAGTTAATTATATAATTTACTAATGCATTATTAAAATCGCAAGATGTGTTTGTAAACATTAATGCACTGTGAACTAACATGAACAATGAACGACTGTATTTTTATTAACATTAACAAAGATTAATACATTGTGTAATAAATGTATTGTTAGTTAATACATAAATGTTAACAAATGACATCTTATTGTAAAGTGTTACCATTAATATTTATTCATCATACTATTGAACTTGACAGTATTTTCTCTCTTGTTATTTCATAGGAGCTCCAAAGAAGACAGAGAAAGCCAGAGAAGAAAATAAAAAACTCAATAAACAAAGTAAAAAATACTTTGACTGATACCCCGATATACCCACGATATCGTGATATATCGATATCGTGAATTCTTATGGCCACAATAACCGTGATATGAAAAATCTAATATCGTGACAGCCCTACTATATACATATTACTATATAAATATTTTCTAAATATATACTGTATGTGTGTGTTTTTTTATATATACATAATAAATATACACAGTACACACACATATATTATGTACACAAACTTTTATTTTGGATGTGATTAATCACGTTTAATCATTGCCCAGCAAGCACTATTAAATTTAATTTTTACTTGTATTTTTTTTATTTCCCTCCAAAAATATTTTGAAAAACTTAATGATTAAGTGTTTGGCTCTGTCTTAAAACGTAGTGAGCTGTCTACCGACTTGTTTTGTGACTATTATGCCAAAAATAATGTAGTAAGGATGTAACCGAATATTCAAGACTCAAATTTAAATGACCATTTTAGGCCTATTTAGTACTTAAATATGTGTCTTTAATGATGCGTTATTATGTGATATACAGTCTGTAACGATTCCTTCTAGTTCAGTCGAAACTGAATCGCTGTTTAGCGAGGGAGTCATTTGTTCTGCTCTGAACGATTCACTAGTTGATCGAGTCTTATTCCAAACTCTAAACATTCAATGTTGTTTTGTGAGTCTTTTTGACTGACTCATTAAAAAGAATAACTTCATGGACGCTGCGGCTCGTGCTGTCACTGTGTAGATACAGTTTTCTGTTAATATTGGCAAGATTTTAAATCAGTGTCACATATTTTAGTCTTTAATACTAAAACTTGAGTTCTTAAGCCATTTTTGTTCTTTCTCCATTATTTTTCTGCTCTGCGGGTGTGTCCACTTGTCTCTCTTCTCGCATTTTTCATAAGGAGCGCATGAATATTGCAGGTGATCAGGGCAGGGTGGTGAACTTCTTTCTGTTTTTCTTTCTTCGGCTCAGCTCCATCTGGCTCAGTATGCTTTCTGACGTCAGATACGTGTAGAAATGCATTTGGAGTATCTGCTGTTTAGCCGTGTGTAAAGATAAACACAAATTGTAACTGTAATTTGATCTTCTCTTGCCCTGACAAGCTCTGCAAACTATAGTCGTATTTCTGTGTGTGTGTGTGTGTGTGTGTGTGCTTGCCTTAACCGTGTGTGTCAGTGCTCGAGTAAGTATGAAACCTTTTGGAAAGCAGCAGTCTTTTATTTGAACCTGTCCAGCAGACAAGCATGACTTCATCATTACCTCACAGTTCCCCATTAAAGCTGATCAGAAACATATGAGCTCCACATGCTGACTGCGTTCTGCCATGGAAACGTTTCATTTTGTTTTGAGGATGTGTGGAGCGTGTGAGTGCTGGTGGTGGTGTTTTTATTGTGCAACTTACTCTCGCTTTCTTTGGTTTTGCCGCTCCATATGAGTCTAATTTCAGGTTTGTTTTATCCTGGTTGTCTTTTTCACTATTTGAATGCGGCGCAGGGACTGATAGGTTGCACCCGTAGCTGAGCACTTTTTATGTAAATGTGTTTTGCGCTGCCAATAAACCGGTGGAATCTAGAGGTTTTACTAACGACATGTTTTAAAATTGACATGTTTTATCCGAGCGATTAAGTCCATTTCCACCAAGAAATAATAATAATTTTAATGGATTTAGTTTAAATTTTAAATGGGAAAAAAATCAAAGAAACGCAACTTTTCTGAGAGGGTTTCTGTGCTAAATAGCTAAAGTCTATTATTGAAAATTAAAGTGCCACTGTAAATTGAGTCAGTAAATATGAAAAAATGTAAGTATGGCGAAACAGTTTGCGAAAGTGGTGCCACACTTTAAGAACATTTAATAATTATTTGTTCTTAACTACATCATAATGTCATTTTTTGTGAAATATTTGAATATTATAGACTTTAAATACAAGTACTTAGGGCTGTACAATTAATCAAATTTCTAATCGCGATTACAATTATGGATGCCACAATTAAGTAATCATTCAAAGTGGCAATTTATCGTTCAAAGCCCACTTATGCTATTCCGCGTGCTTTAGATGTTTGTTTTTTTTCTACAGGTTTTCTTAACAGTTTTTACATTTTAGATTTTAGTTTTAGTACAACATTAGGGGCCCTATTTTAACGATCTAAGCGCATGGTCTAAAGCGCATGGTGCAAGTGCACTCAGACCGTTGTCCGAATCCACTTTTGCTAGTTTAACGACGGAAAAACTGTTGGTGCACCTTTTGGCATGTTCGTGTGCTGCTATGCATCCCTGTGTCTAATAAGCAAAGTGAACGTGCATTGTGGACCCGCCCAGAGGCGCATTTTCTACTAACGCGTTCTTTAAATAACAAAAAAAATATTGCACTATAGACTTTAGACCAGGTTTGAGTTGGTCTATGGTGCAGTCCATTTTCAGTTCCTCAAAATAGCAACGCGACAACAATGCGCCTGAACACACCTCTTTTTTTAGACCAGCACGCCCATGGGAGCACAAATGAGCGCAAATGCATTTGCTATTTAAACAACGTGGCGCAGGATGGGAAAATGTGAACGTGTCAGGCTGAAACTAGCAAAAACATTTGTGCCGCCCCTTGTGCCGCATTGCGCCAGGTGTATGATAGGGCCCTAGATTACCATGCCTAATTTTTTTTTTTTATTTAAAGAAGAAACTGATCCAAACCAATCCATTTGAGACTTAATACTAGAAAAGCAATATGTTTTTCAGTTAGTGTTTTCAGCTTGTTTATTTTCATCTATAAATATGGTTATGTGGTTGCTTCTAACACTGGTATACAAATCATTAAATTTAAATAGTGAGAATTAATAATCGCAATTACAATTTTAAGGGTATAATGTGTGTTGCAATAATGTCGCAAATATGTGTCTTTATCTACAAACAAACAACACAGTTAATAAGTGAGGATCAAGGACATGGGTTTTTGTCGACACATGGAAATGTCTTTTCTCTTGATGTCTTCGACTCGGAAATGGAAATGCCATTTAAGAGAATAACTTATAGACTTCTTATTATCATTGG
Source organism: Ptychobarbus kaznakovi (assembly GCA_027422405.1). NCBI lineage: Eukaryota > Metazoa > Chordata > Actinopteri > Cypriniformes > Cyprinidae > Ptychobarbus > Ptychobarbus kaznakovi. Next base: position 13,913,987 of record CM049815.1, read on the forward strand.
ACGACCCCTTAATCGAGAGTTTTACAATCTGAAGTCCATTGGACAAAAACATCTGCATTGACATTCAAGATTTCTGTCGTCTACCAGTCAAACGAAAGATTTATAAACCCACAAGATGTGTGCACAGCAGTATAATGCAGTCTCATACATGTCCACATACTCTTCTGCTGGGTTATTTGATTATAGATGAACAAGATGAATTACAGAGCAGCATGAACAAGTCTTGGAGTATAGTTGGATGTGCTGGTGTGGCATAAGACGGTATCATTGTCGTGAATGCCGTGTTTGTGGGATAAGGGTCAGAATAATCTCTTTATACATGTGTGGGTGGAAACAGGCCCCATAGAGATGGCTCTTACAGCCCTAACACAACTCTATCCCACCACAGGAAGTGAGAGGAGGACAGACCCCATGAGACCGCATTGGATGTGACACTGAGGACCCTTTCACAGACTTTGAATAGGCTTATGTCTCTCCTAAGAGATCTTTTCCATGTTCTCTTACATACTCAACGTCCTTCTGTTCAGAGAAGATGTGACCAGTTTCCACAGTCAACTTTTGATTCTGTCCTCGCTGAAGGCAAAATGTGACTTTGAAACCCGTTAGGAGATATTTGATGTTTAATTTACAGCTGTGTGGAGCATGATTTTGGAGAAATCAGATGTTGCTGTATTTGCCAACTCAGTCATGTGGTGCAACCAATGTGCAGAAGCGTAAAAAAACAAACATGAAATGAAAAAACACCCGAAGACCTCGTGACGAGTCTCAATTTTTCTCAACGAGTCTCAATTTTTAACGAGCTTAATTTAGGTTGTAAAATGTCATGTGGTGCAACCCCTCAAAATGTAAAATTTATGAAAGAATAATTCATCATATCTGTACAAATAGTTTATAACTTGAAAAATATAGATGTAATGAACCAAAACTAACATGAATAGGACTTAATAATAATTTTAGATGTAGTAGTTTGAGTTATTTTCTTCTGTGTTTGTAGATATACAGTATAAGAATGCTTCCTCAATATCAGGCACTTTTTTATTTGTGTTTTTTTAATTGTTATTAATATTGTTGTTATTGGTATTGTTTGTATGTTAAAATAATTGTAAAAAAAAAATCATATTTATTGTGAAATTTAGATTTATTTTTTATTTATTATTAAAACAAATATATTTTAAAACCATTTAAAATTGTGGTGGTATTTCCACACCAAATTGATATGTGATGTTTTTTTTATGGGTTACATGCACTGCTGTTAAAAAGTCAGTAAGATTTTTATGTTTGAAAGAAAGAAATTAATACTTATATTCAGCAAGGATTTATTTTACTTGCTTGACAAGTTTAGAGTCAAATGTAAACTTTTATCCTTTAGCAGTCATAAATTAGCAAGCTAACAGCCTAGCCTACTAGCGTAGCATAGTAATAAGGGATTAAGAAAAGCTCTTTATATTAACACGAACAAGATGTCGCAATGAAAATGCTGCATTTTTGACAAGGGAGCAGAAGGTTTTCTCTGATTTTTCACCTAAATTTCAGTTATAGATGCCGTATAAACTGCTCTTTCTTGTCAGGTTTGATACTTTTTAGTTTTCTGTGGGAATAAAAATTCCTCTGGAGTGGCACTCGGGGTTCCTCCGGTCCGGCTGCATTCCTGTGAGCAGAGAATCCATTTGCATTGATATAAGCAGCCCTTCACCATGGTTACGAGGTCGTACCCTGACCATGAGGGAGAAAAAAAAAAACGGCGCAAGACGCCAAGAGCTGACTCTCGAAAACGTTTGATGTCCCAGACAGTTTTGTGCATGCTGGGTCTAACAGGCCAGACGTCTTACACAAGAGATTCAAATCGGACTAAATTAAATAAATGTAATTGTGATTAAAATGTAATTTTAATTAGAAAGAGATAGTATGTGCTTCCAAACAAGAGCCTTTCAGCGTTTTGTATCTCTTTGACTTTGCTGGTGGTATCAGGAGGGATGTAGCTGTGGTTTGACAGTTGCTATAGTGCAACCAGCTCAAATGTGGTTTGTGTGGGTAATAATGCTGTTGGTTGGTGATTAAAGTGAGCGTGGGGGTGTGTGTGTTCAAATGTGGTTTGTGTCAGGGTTTAATGGGACCAATCACTGTCATTTCACATCTGCTGAAAGTGGCACAATCACTACCAGATGTGCCTGTCTTGCTTTCTGCTTAACCGCGGGGCGTGTGTGTGTTGACTATTTTCCTCATTAAAAAAATGTTTGTTTTTCTTCAACTTGGACAATCACTGATTTGGCACAAAAGAAATAAAATCAATAAATGTGCCTGTTTGCTTTCCTCTGATGTTGACTATTTTCCTCTGTATTGAAAATATATTTATATATATATATCTTTAATTTTGTCATTTCCACCACACCAAATTGATTGCTTGTATATATTTAAGAGTTTAAATGAAATAAAATCAATAAAGATAATGTTTCTAAATATAATTTTACTGAGGTGTGTGAACATTTATATATATTATATAAAAATTCAATAATGTAAAATTTTATTTTATTTTTGTGATCAAATAAATGCTAAATATAAATACATTTTACATTATTGACCATAAGAACACATTAGACTTTTTCAAAATGTTCCAAATAAACAGGAGTTTAAGCCTGGGTGGGACAATAAGAGACTTTTTTCAAAAACATAAACATCTGCTAACTTCTGAACCCTGCTTATATTTATATAACTCAAAAGTCTGAGCAGATGTGCCTGTCTTGCATCAAAAGAACATATTTGCAAGAAACTGGTTATATTATGAATTATCCCTGACTATTTTCCTCTGTCAAACATATTGACAAATGAATTATCCCTGATCCTGAAGTCAAACACAGTAATCTTTTCTTATACAGACATAAATCTAAACATCTCTTGATATAATTTAAGAGTTTTTAAATGAAATAAAATCTAAAAGCTGCCTGGTGGTGTGTGAAAAATATATTTATATATATATATCTTTTTCTTTAATTTTGTCATTTCCACCACACCAATGGATGACGGGCCTTTGTTGTTGTTTAAAAGCAACTGTTGTTTTTGACAGTTGTTTCCAATGGATGACGGGCCTTTGTTATGGTTTAAAAGCAACAGGGGGTCTGTTTTTATTGTATTTTGTATCAAATATCCCCAGGGGGTCTGTTTTTGTCCGATGCACTCTGACCATGAAAACAAAGACTTTTTTCAAAAACATAAACAATTCTTACCAACCCTAAGCATCCAACCTTATATTTATATAACTCTTTTCTTCATAGATAGGCATCACTTGTTTTATTTAACATGCTTCATTAATTTGAGGGGTTATATTATGAATTAGATTCTGTGTTTTATTTAACACTTTGATTCTGAAGTCACACCGAGCCAAAATTATTGTAATCTTTTTCTTATATAGAAATGACAAACATAAATCACACGAGCCTGAGATTTTAAATCAAAGATCTCCTCAACAAATCCTGAGATTTTAAATAGAGGAAGTCGGTTTTATGGACGACGGGCCTTTGTTAGGTTGGCAACACTTTGCCCAGTGTGGTTTGGGGTCATAAAATGCAGGGGGTCTGTTTTTCCGACAGTGTGGTTTGGGGTCAGATTAAAATATCTGAAGACGTCCTTCTTCAAACTCTTTTTGAAAACAAAGGACGTCCTTCAGTGTAAGCCTCGTGTCTTTTGACAGTGTAATTGAAGGTGTGCTAATCCTCGTCTCGGCTCAATTTGTCATTTAATCGCTTGGAGTTCTTGCACTTGAGTTTGTGTTTCAAATTTTTCGCCTTCTCTCACGGTTGAGTACACAAACCCGAGCCCATGTGTGCTGATGAAGATATATGCGTGTTGGCAGCTGTACATCCCTCCCTGCAGCCAAAACAGCTCAGCTTTCCCAGGAATGTAGAGACAGCATCTTCAGGTCTAGCCTCAAGTTATACACGTATATGTGTTGTGTATGCATGCACATGGATGTCTAATCTGAATCAGTATTACTAGTGTTACTTTTATAATTACTTGTGCAAAAATTTTTCGCCTTCTCTCACGGTTGAGCTTTACACAAACCGAGCCCAGCTTTACCACAGCGTGTGAAGATGTGAAGAAAAAAGAAATGCGTGTTGAAGAAAAAGAAACGGCCCCCCAGATTGTAAAACTTCATCAATATGCTTTTGTTTTGCATAGAAAACTCTTGTTTAATAAAATGTGTGTGTGTGTGTGTGACCCTCTGACCATGGCGTGTATATGTGTGTATCTTAGGGTGGTTACTTTTTTTATGTGCCAAAAACAGCATGGCATGTGGAAAAAAAAGAAACGGCCCCCCGTAAAACTTCATCCCACTTGTTTAATAAAATGTTTGTGTGGTGTGTGTGGAAATCCCGCCACAAAGGTGCTCTATTGCACTGATTGCATAAAAAAAAGCCTAAATATAACGACTCATCTGCCTGAGCGGACACACCCTACCCATAGTTCCTGTTGTCAAGTGCCGGATTATGGCTTTATATTCACAAACAACATCCAAAAGTTACTTTTTGCCACACCTGTCCATAGTGAGTGAACTGAGAAAGTATAACACAGCTTTATTTTGAGCTTTTAAATGTGAAAATATGTTTGTTGCATGACAATTTAATTGTTAATATATTTTTCTTCTGTGTTGGTGATAAACAGCTCAGTATGTCAATGGTGTTCTGGAGATAAAACGTTAGGTATCCTTGTTAAACTTCTAATGACTAATTTTTTCCATTGAGGGAAAGAGATGTTGCAAAATCTATACGGTGGGAAATCGATGCCAAAACGAATCGATTATTTGATTCTGAAGTGCTGGGAATTGAAAGTCGACCCTCCTGATTCGAACATTTGGAGTCGACTCTTGATGATGATGATTAAAACCAGATTCAGTACTCTAGTTACTAATACAAACACCAAAGGCCTTATTCACAAAGATTTGTATCTTGCCACTAGGAGTCCTCCTTATCTAGTTAGTCCTGTACTGTCCTGTTGTACAAGTGAGTATTGAGTATATGAATCAAATTTGTTCCAAAACATGTTTCATTTTTACTTGCACTTGACAAGTGTTAATTTTCACAAACAATGTAATTGTGTTTCATCTGTAGAGTTCATATGACTGACCCAGACAAGACTTGACATCTGTTGGGTGTCATGTACAAAAATAAAATACCTCACAATTAATTGAAGGTCACTTTTTGGAATAAAAGCTTCCATCATGGTTAACATGCAAATGTATCTGGATGAATCATTGGGAGTTTGTGGACCCTCAGGTGCGTCTAGCATTTGATGAAGGTCCACAAAGTCCCAATGATTTAATCAGGAATACATATTTGGATCTATGCAACTTTTTAAAATTCCCATTGGTTGATGGGAGTCACAGCTAGGAATGGCGGTTCACACATGTTCATTCTCCTCTACCAGATAATGATTGTGTATGTTACAGTGGGTATTTAGGGAATTGTTAATGACAGATAGGATTGAGTTTACTACTGTGTGCTGTAATTAGAGCATTAAAGCCTTCTGAAGGTGATGCTCCTGCCAAATTATTGATGGACGTCCAAGCTTTGAGTTGGAATAAAATGATATCATGCACACAACACAAACTCCAAATGCAGTCCCTTTGGTTGGAATTCCCTTCTATTACGTAATGGATAAAGTTAATAGTAGAGTGGAGTTTGGCCCGTGGCTTCACCGTGTACATCATGGATCACGTTCCTCACAGACACTAGCTGCCCCGGATTAAATAAAATTATTTTATTTTATTGACCAAATACATATATCTGATGAGCACAGTGTTTAATGTATTAAAACCAGTAAACAATATTTCTTTGTTTACATCTAAACATTTTAGTTGGCATACAAACAGAAACAAAATGTATTTATAATAACAAAAAATATAAACGATCTGCTTTTTGACTGTAATTGGGTACTGAAAAAAACACAAAGTGCTCTGCCTTTCTCAACAATAATTATAAACAAACGCACTGCTTATTTGACCACAGTCCTGTTAGTTTTTGCACAAACCTTACATAATCTGTTCCATTTGTTTTAATAAAGGCAGTGTGTCCTATTAAAAATTTTAATAATAATAAAGATAATAAAGAAGTTCAGGTGAGAGAAATGAACACACATTCACTTTGAGAAGTAATAACTTTCAAGCGTGGCTATTTTTACCAGTAGGTGTAAAATGGAAGGTTGTGAAACCAGCTCGTTGCACTGGTCTCCTGTAACTAAAAAGCTATTACAAAAACACCGCCCATGCTATAGCAAAAAATGACAAAGACTTAACTTTCCCCTCGTCCCTTTAATCCGGAAAAGTGGAAAAGACGGCTGGGTGAAACATAAGCTTTGCCCTTTTGGCGGTCAGCGGTTTAGATTTGTTTTGGGAGTCGTTTGGAGTTATTGCTGTTTATCCTGAATGTGTCACGAATATCGAAAATAAACCAACTTAACCCCGCTCTCTGTGTTCCGTTGCACGCGTGTGCGGCCATTGTAAATTAAATAACACAGCCAGCAAGACCTTTAATTTGTGAATTGTCATTTATAGATAAGGATATGACCGTAAACTGAACGTTTTTGCACTGAGGATGCAACATGTTCACAGCGCCTGACAGAGCAAGCCTTTACACTAATGCATTAACTTAAAGCAAAATAAAAGATTATCATGTTTTGGGAAGCTGTCACGTACTTCTCCCGCAGTCTCATTCTGTTTCCTCCACTATTTTTAGTCATTTTGTCCATAGAATCGTTACAGTGCTGATTTGAGCAACCGGCTGAAGCTGGACGTGCACTGGGCAGACCCGACTAATCTTGAATCGTTATCGAGATTTTTCATAATCGATATAATTTATTTGACGATTAGTTTGCAGCCCTACTATTGATAAAGTCTGGTTCACATTTGAGCTTGTCTATGTTAAAAATCAAATGTTAACTTCAAGAAAATATATAAAAAAAAAAATAATATATATATTTTTTTTAAACTGTCATGTGGTGCAACCAAATAAAAAACCAAAACCATTTCCCTCACATTCTGATTGGTGTGTGTGTGTGTGTGTGTGTGTGTGTGTGTGTCTTAATAATTATTTTTCTGGAGTATATTTAAAAATTTAAATTCTTTAAAAATGTCATGTGGTGCAACAATCAATTAAAATGTAAACACTTATTTTCCTTACGCTTTTCATACATGTGAAAATAAATATAAAATGAATGTATAAATATTGAGTTGCACCATGTGACATTTTACAAACTGAACTAAACTTGCCTTGTCTAAAGGGTAAAATTATCTTACATTTAAGAGACTTATTAAGCTTGATAGTCACACCACATGACATTGATTGATTTTTTAAATTTTTTTACTGGCCAAGATTGCGCGATTCTACTATGTTGTTACTTTTATAAAGGCTTTTTAGTGTCTCTTATAACTATAAACATGAATTTTAATTCAGAAGTTAATAACATGCTCATAATAGGTGCATTTGCGTAATTCTATGTATGTTATTAATATGCTAATAGACTAAAAAGACTATGAAAATGAAAATGTTATTGACCAATAAGATGGGCTATGGGTGAGGCTAGTTTAATGGAGAAGGATATTGTAGTTTGTTCTCGTAGCACTGTTTACAGGGCAGGGCCCACTCTTCATCTGCGGTTAACACTTGCGTTATGCTGTCCTAATTTTGCTATAGTGTTGCTAAACTGGACATAACACTGAAAGATTTAAAGAGCAAATGGAGGGCAGCATTCTTGCATAATGACTCGGGTCTAAATGTACACTCTTTTCCACCAGCTCTTTACCACTTATAGGCTGTTTCCTGGATGTGGCAATTTAGTCAAGGACGAGGCAGCGGTTTACTCTTAAAAATGACCCTGAAAGTACGTGGCACAGCAGGTTCTGTCTGCCTGAGATTGTATTTTCTTGACATTTATGGCAGTAGATGTTCCTGTTGATATTTAGCAGCCTTTTCCCTGCTGTTTTGGCAGTCATAGTCTTCTGTAAAATGCAACACTAGCATCAAGTTTGTAAAGTGTTATCACCTTAGAAAAAAAATCACTGGAAAAATGACTCTAGTTTCACTCTCGCTCAAGACCGTTATTGCCAGCCAACAAACCCCAAAAGCTTTTGGTGTCGAGCCACGATCTCTATGTGATGCTCTCAGTTCTTGAACCGAACGGCATCAATCAAACCCGGTCATGGGTTGCTGTGTTAGTTTAGCGTTGGTATTTTGACAGCATACACACATTGACCCCCTCCCTGAGTAAAGCTGATATCATTGTGCAAGGAGTCTCCTACTGTTGTTTGTCTTAAGTACTTAAACCTTTTTTGACTCCTGCACTTAAGAACTAATGAAAAATGCTTTTTGGAGGCTTGGACCAAAACCCAGGACAGTCCTGTTGCGTCTTTGAGTTTAAAGCATCATGCGATGTGTTTTTGAAGATGTTTTTAGTGAGTTACAACTTAAATTTCAGAATGTTCCTTGCAGTGGCTTCAGAAAATGTGAAATGTTTTTAGTTAAATATATACATTATATATATATATATATATATAGTTAAGTCATATCGACAACTTTTATGATGTTTGGTAAGCTAATCATACTTGCTAGGTATTACAACATAAAAAAAAAAAAAAAATGTTATGGCTAATTTGTGTTTTTTGCTGGTGAAGACATAATTTTGAATAGGCTTAACTGTATTTGTGTGGATATTTTGAAGCTTTTTACCTCAGAAAGTATAGCAAACAGATCTTTCCATATACAGGACTATGCTTTTACGTCACCGCATTTCCCCGATACATGGTGAGAAACACACGGTTCACAGGGAGATAACCTAGCCCTGCAGGTCTCAAGCTTATCAAAGCACAGCTCCAAACTCATATCAGAGTTTCCACTGAGGATGTGTGGTCGTGAAAACAGATATCAGGGTTAGGGAAGCAACTGTAGATACAAGTTGCGAGCAGCTAGCTGCTCCTAATAGTGCAGTCAAGCTAGTCATAAATGAGATAGCAACACTAAACTATTAAGTACATATATATGCTATATATTTTTTAAACCAGTCTATTTAGATCAACCTTCTGAATTAAATAATCCCAAATTTCCCAATGTTTAGATGAGGATAAGTTATTTGAAATAGCAGTTTAGCATTTTGTTGTGGTACAACACTGCTTAATGGAAGAAGTATTAAAGCAGCTATTATATATAGCTACTATATTGTGTGAACAGCTAAACTATCGTCACTCTACTGGGAAATGTAGTAGTTAGCAATGGTGGTACTTTTAACTAGTTACTTTAAACCTATGCATTTGTTTTGTGTTTATGTTGGGAGTGTGTGTTCGAGTGACAGAGATGCAATCCACTGCAGGGACAGGAAAGCATTCCATTTCCTCTTCCTATTCTCGATTAAGTGGACAGGAAGTGCTCTTTTTCTTTTTGACCGATGGTCTCGTGGGTTACAAAGCTGACACAACAGGCTTTAAAGAAAGAAAATGTTGATTGTGTCACTTTCTTCCCTTGAATTTGTCTTTTGTCAGTGATGTATGTAGATCACCCCATATGATCTCATGGAGCAGTCATTGAGATCTCTCTATTCAGGGAGGAAGGGGAAACCACAGTGACCCTGTGATGTCACAAGATGGGTCTCCGTGATGACGGCAGTGCACCGGATGGATCTGGTCCATGGCCTTTGTCACACAAACCTGGACGAACAATTTAGCTGCAATAAGAGTTACTGTTTTCCCCAATGGGACAATCTGGGAGAGTTGGAGTTGTAGTATTTGGATGTTTTTTGAGGTAGTGCTTGCATGGTGCTTGTGTATCATCAGCCAAGAGTGACATTTCGCAATAAGTTGACAAGCAAGATCACATCTGCCTCTGAATCTGAGGAGTATGTGGTGGGCCAGTAACATTACGGATAGAAAAACAAGTTGGGAAAAAAAGGAAGATCTTTGAAGGTTCCTTGACAATTTTTTGTGGACATTTCTAGGACAACTTTGACCAGTGCATTGCATCCTGTGCAGTTTTTTTACATCGACCCTTTTTAAGATGATCAAAAATGGTAACAACACTTTGAGACCCCATCAATCATTTCCATTCTGTTGTGTTCCATCCAGTCCATTTGGAACTTCTCATGCATTTTAGCTAGAACTGGATTTTCCAATCCTGGTCCTGGAAGCCAACGTCCTCCAGAATTCAGCTCCAGCTTGTCCCAACATTCTGGCCCGGAAGTTTCTAGAAATCCTGAAGACCTTGAGTACATTGGTTCAGGTGTGTTTAATCGTGGTTAGAGCTAAACTCGCTGTACAGTGGCCCTCCAGGAGCAGGATTGGATCTTCCACCTCCACCTTTGAGAATGGTACTAGAAGTTGGACATTCCAATTGTAAAGTTGGAGCAGATTAATCTGCATTGAGATGTACCATTATACGTCATTCCCAAAATGGTGGCATCTAAAACAGCATTCTATTGGTTATCCAAATTATTGGGAATGCAGTATGACTAGAATGGTTTGGAATGCTTTGAGGTCAGAAGTGGGCAATTTGAACTTGAGAATTCCCATCTCCCACCTCACCTACAAATTAGCATTTTCTTAACTGAACCTGGCTTTTTTGGAATGTTCGTTTCAGAACCTGACCCATTTTCTTCCTTAGCTTGGTTTGTCTAGGCCCTAGTTCTTCAACCCTGGGGACAACTGTCCTGCACATTTTATTTCCAACCTCCTTCAGAACACTCAGCCTGTGAATTTTATTTATTTATTTTTTACATTGATTAGCTGGTTCATGTGTGTTTGATTAGGGTTGTAGCTAAACTCTGCAGGACAGTGGGTTCCTATTAGCAGAGTTGTAGTCCTATGGCTTAGGCATATGAACATGGCAATCGTGCTCCAAAATAATCAGTCAACGATAGCCTGAAGGAGGAAGTCTCGGTATGGGTGCGACTGTGTAATAAATGACAGCTACAGATAAAGCCACAAGGAGCTTGCAGAGCTAACTTGTCAATTCATCCTGGATTGATGACGTTATGAGAGGAATCCTGGAACATAAACTTGTGCACTCTGACCAATGAGAGGGTAGATTTACTCACATGTGACTTGCATGGTCACATGTTGTATGCTTTGAAATGTTATGCTACCTTCTGAAACGAACCGAACCAAGAAGAAAATGCAACATTGTAACAATACAATTTTTTTTCTGAAAAATAGCACACAATCTACAGGTCTAAAAACACCCTTACGTAAATTGCTTCAAATAACTATTAGGTGAACAAGGAATCCAGTGCATTTATACAGGGCTTCCTTAAGACAGCTAGTTGTGAAGGCTAAATAGAATTTTTTTTTTTTCAGAGGCAACTCAGTAGCTGTTTCCATCACACTGTTTTTGTGCATTTTGAAGTATCATATCAAAATAAGAGGGATCATACAAAATGAATGTTATTGTTTATTTAGTGCTGACCTGAATAAGATATTTCACATTCGATGTTTACATGTAGTCCACAAGAGAAAGCAATAGTTGTATTTATAAAAATGACCCCTTTCAAAAGTTTACATTCCCTTGATTCCTAATACTGTGTTGTTACCTGAATGATCCACAGCTGGGTTTTTGTTTAGTGATAGTTGTTCACGAGTCCCTTGTTTGTCCTGAACAGTTGAACTGTCTGCTGTTCTTCAGAAAACTCCTTCAGCTCCCACACATTGTTTGGTTTTGCAGCATTTTTGTGTATTTGAACCCTTTCCAACAATGACTGTATGATTTTGAGATCCATATTGTCACACTGAGGACAACTGAGGGACTCATTTTCAACTATTACTGAAGATTCAAACGCTCACTGATGCTCCAGAAGGAAAAACAATGCATTAAGAGCCGGGGCGTGAAAACTTTTGAACCGAATGGAGATGTGTACATTTTTTCTTATTTTGCCTAAATATCATATTTTTTCAATTAGTACTGCCCTTCAGAAGCTACAGAAGATAGTTACATGTTTTACAGAAGACAAATTAAGTTATATTTACCCTGATCTTCAAATTCAAAAAGTTTTCACCCGCCGGGTTTTAATGCATGGTTTTTTCTTCTGGAGCATCAGTGAGCGTTTGAACCTTTAGTAATAGTTGCATATGAGTCCCTCAGTTGTCCTTAGTGTGAAACAATGGATCTCTAAATCATACAGTCATTGTTGGAAGGTTTGTTGGATTGTTGTTATAGGGTTCAAATACACAAAAATGCTGGAAAACCAGTGAATTTGTGGTACCTGTAGAATATTCCATTTTTATAAATTCAACTATTTTATCTTGCGGACTATATGTAAACATATTTTATGTGCAATATCTTATTAAGGTCAGTACTAAATAAACAATAACATGCATTTTGTACGATCCCTCTTATTTTGGAAAACATAATTAACATTTTGCAGATTCTGAAAGGGGGGTGTAAACTTTTGACCTCAGCCGTATCAGGAAGTGACAGTTTTGTTCTCTTTGACTCTCTTTGTTCTCTTTGGCTTATTAACAAATGTTTTATGCAATATTCCAATTTTGCAACAAAGTTAAATTCGCAACTTTGGATAGAAACCCAGCTAATGTCTTTGCTCCCATTGGCGTTTGCCCCATTGCCATTCATTTACATGAACTTGAACTGTTCTAAGCTTTGCTGCAATTGTAGCTGTTAATTCCCATCTACAGCTTGGAATAAATGACTTTTCTTCACTTTGTTGTTTGAACGATCCTCATCTAGTTTTTCTCTGTATAGACTAGTGTTAGTGAATTAGTTTTGTCTTTATGGTAAGTGCTTCAAGGAAGAAAGGTTATGTGGGAAGGGACGTTTGGGATCCACATGAGTGGTTCAACATGACATTTGGCAGATTTTGTCCTCATTTGCATTGTTAAAACAAAAGATTGACACTACGGAAGAAATGAGCCTGACAGTGCATGAAAAGGTCACGGTTGTTTCCCTCTCTCGTCCATCTGTGTGTTTGGGTGTGTGCAGTCCTCACGCCTCACAGGAGATCTATGTGTATCAGATCAGTTGCTCTGTCAGTGCTTGATGAACTGAAACCCTCCCATCGCCACAGTCATGTCTGTAAGATACAAATCATGTAACATAAGGGTGTGACTGAAGATCTGTGATGCGATTAGCAATTTGGTGATTCATACCAGCATATAAACATGCATCAACTGACTTTTTAAGAGACAGTTGAGCAAAAAATGCAAATATTTGTTGTTTACTCACCCTCATGTTGTTCAAAACCTTATAACCTGGGACTTTTGCCCCTTGTGTAACAGATTTTTTTTTGTTGTTGCAATTTTTGAACAATAGTTACAGCTATTATAAAAGTTGTTCATATGCTTTGTGAATTCATAAGATAGTTTTGTGTAAGGAACAACTGAAATAATTGGACAATCTTTCTTTAAAATGATTCTCTTGAATTGTACAGAAAAATAAAAACATACGAGTCTGGAACAACATGATGATGTCTATGACAAGTTGTTCATTTTTGATGAACAGATCTAACATAGTTCTGCTTTTTTAGTGGTCGCACCCACTTTTTCTCTGAAATGAGTCTGTATTTCATAAGAACTTCATAAATGTATTAGATAAATCGGTTACATGGGCTGTATTAAAAGTTAGGAAGCACCCTTTGATGCAATGACAGGCTGTTTTACATAAACCACATGCTGTTTGTTTAAAAATCTCATCCTTTCATTGGAGCAAAAGGTTGCCGGCCCATCTGCTCCAGCTGTGAGATTGCAGCGACCTCGTATCTCCGCTGAGTGTTTGAATGTGTTTGTGCTTTGGCTACGGTCACTACACACAGAGTTTCTCGTCATCACTGAGCTGCTTGTTCCCAGGGGATTCTGAGTTTCTGAGACAGACGAGTTAAAAGCAGGTTTTCCTCTTTGGTGCACTGGTAGTGTTTTATTGTGGCAGCGATGGATCATTAAAATCCTGTTTACCAAGCACTGTCAGCATACAGCTAATGTATACCAATCAATATGTATATCTTTAGAATTAGATTTTTTTTTATTTAAATGCAAAATGTTTATTATTAATTTAAAAATCCTGTTTATTATACGGTAAATTTAGGTGCTTGTTTTATAGTTCTATAAGTCTTTAGATCGTTAAGTGTTGTAATGTTACTATACCAACATATCTTAACAACTAAACTCTGCTTTGTGCCTTAAAATATATACTTATCAGCATAATAATACAGGTAGTAAAACAGAAAATCACAGTGTACAAAAAAACTGTACACTGTGGTTGTCCGAAATCCACTGTAAAAAATAACGCGATAGTGTTTACGGTATTGCAAGATACCTGTATATTGTAAAACTTATACCGATACATTTCATTAAATGATAAAATATTGCTATACCTATTTACTTGAAGTACCAAAATCTGTCTCTTTACTTTAAAATGTAGTGATAATGAGTATAACAAATACAGGTGGTACAGTAAAAAACCACATGATGAATCAGAGCTCTTCGTAAGTGGCATGTCCGTACTCTTATAGATGGTGGCCAGGGTCAAAAAATAAAATATTTTTCAAACCATTTAAACTTTTTCAATGTATATGGCAAGGTAACTTCGTAAACCAACAGGTTTTTAGAGTAGCATTTTTACTGTGATTTTCTGTAAATAAATCAAATTTTTTTTAAAATTTATTACTGATAATGGTACATTACTGAACATGGTACATCTACCATGATAAATCAGAGTTCACACAAAACATAATCAGGGCATCACACTCTAAAACTGGTATAAATATGAACTAAACAACATAAAACACAACACATTTGATCAAATATGTTCAAACTGATGCATGCAGGAACTTGCGAGAACATATTTCATATTTTTTTTTATTAAAAACAAAAAAATAATTGTAACACCGTTTATAATGCAAAAAAATTAAATACAAAAATTATAATGTAAAATCTCTAATGATTTTCACCATATATGTGACCCTGGACCACAAAACCAGTCTTAAAGTAGCACAGGTATATTTTTAGCAATAACTAACAATTTATTGTGTGGATCAAAACTATCGATTTTTCTTTTATGCCAAAAATCATTAGGATATTAAGTAAATATCATGTTCCATGAAGATATTTTGTAAATGTCCTACCGTAAATATATAAACACATAACTTTTGATTAGTATTATGCATTGCTAAGAGCTTAAATTTGCTTTTGACAGTATTTATATATTTTTTGCACACTCAGATTCCAGATTTTCAGCCAAATATTGTCCTTTCATAACAAACCATACATCAATGAAAATCTTATTTATTCAGCTTTCAGATGTATAAATATCAAATGTACCCCTATGACCGGTATTGTGGTCCAGGGTCACATATGATATAGTAATTAATATTTTTACTTCCAAAACCTATAAAACTTTACTCTAAAAGTCTGTACATTTTAAGTATTGTCCTGTTAAGTCTTTTTTTTTTTACTGTAAATGGTAAGGTAATTTACAGTCAAACAAATTGTATTTACGAGTTATATTTGTTTCTCTTTAAAAAATAAGTAATTTATTTATATGCCTCTACAGCGTGATAAACTTTGAGAACGATGGATCCAGTTTATTTGATATAGTTATATAATTCACATCCATGCATGAGGATTGCATTGGCCGCTACATTAACGGCACAGAGATCCATCTTCATTCAAAAGTACACTTGCAAACACTGGCATAAATGTATTCACATTCTCAAGGCGTGTCAGTCCACTGCAGTGGTCCTGAGGGGCTTTTATCATTTATTGAAGGGATTCCCGAGCACCGTCTGTTCTGGCATAGAGCGATGCTTACATATTGAGATGGTTTACTGAACACTCATCTGCCCGTAAGTCTGTCAAATATACTTTGTCAGCCGTTCAATGTGGACTTCCTCAGCTCTTTGATCACTCTGTTGGGTTCAGACCATATCTGACAACCACAGACTGGCAGTATCACATGTATACCTCATGCATTTCCCAGACTAATATAGTAATATCGTTCAGAATTCGTGACAAACCCTAATCAGATTGGAGCTGGTGATTTCAGCCATTTTTGTTGGCATGCGTCCAGCGAACGGACAGTGGGTGTGCCGTCTGAGGTTGAGACTAGAGTAATGATGGTTTGGGCTACCCAAGTACACCACAGAATCTCAGCACAGTCCTCTTATAAGCCCCATAATGCTCAAGGTGATGAAAAGAGCCCAACACAAGAATGAGAGTCTGTGAATTTCAGAGCCGTCTGACAGAATCACACTAACAAGCCAGTGTTGCATAAGCATCCCCATTTCCCACAATTGGCACGGTGTTTTTAAATAACTGCGAGCTCTCTGCAGTAAAACCCAAAATGCAATGGGTTCCTCAGCCAAAAAAAGATGCTAATTGATTCTGTTGCAACTGAAATGTGGCTAGCAAGCTTGCATAAGTGGCAGAGCAGGAATCGCCTCGCCTCAGGGGCCACCAGCTGTCTGTAGGACAACACAGGCCAGACACAATTATGTAAGTGCGGATGTTATCTAAGTGACCCTGAACCCCATCAGCGCTGTGAGTGGAGCGTGACCAAATTATCTGCATGTAGCATAACAGGATTAATACAATTGGGTTAAGTGAACATTGCATTTCAGAACTGTGTAGCTAAACTCTTAAAAATAAAAGTCCTTTATTGGTATCAGTGGTTCCATTAAGAACCATTAACATCCATGGAATCTTTCAATTGCACATAAGGCTCTTTAGAGTGGAAAAAGCCTCTTTACATTTTTTTTTAAATAGCCTAGTTTTAAAAAGGTTCTTTTTGGGGACCAAAAATGGTTCTTCTGTGGAATTGTAGTGAAAACTCCCCTTAGGAATCTTTATTTTTGTGAATGAAAAAGTCTCTTCAGATTATTATGACGAGACAAAAACAAGTGGTTCTTTTAAGAACCGTTCACTGAGAAGTTCTTTGCAAACCCAAAATCTTCTATGGTTCCCAACCCATTTGGACCCTTTATTTGTATAGAGCGTGTAATCAGACATACCGAGTGAAATAACATAGAGACTCGCTGCATTTACTACCCACTGTGTGGTTGACCTAGCAGTGTTTAGACAGATGTGTTGGTACAGACGATAGAGATGGTTATCACATGCTGCGGAACTCCCCGAGGGCTCTAGACCGGGTCAATTTGGTGGGTTTTTCCCCTCAGCTGATCTCTTTGATGGAGGTATGTTGAGCTCTTACTGTCTCTTGGCATGAAAGAGAGCAACAGGAAACAATGTCACATTTATTCACAGGTGTCAATCCCTTTTTGTGTAAACAAAATAAAGTTGTCACTTCTACTTCCTCAAGTATAAATCTCTATTCTGGTGTGGTATGACTGGTTTAATGTTGTTGTTGGCAAATTTTAAAGTAGAGGTGTGGTCACATTTTGGTGGAATTTTGTGGGCAAAAAGCCCATTGTCAATAGTACACAAAAGCTACTTTTAAACAAAGCTTTCTGGTGTTAAAATCACGAATTAGCTTGACCAACTTAAAGTTGATAGGAAATCAGCGTGGGAAAATCTTTCGCTCTCTTCAGTAATGCGCGGATGAGCTAAAACGTCACCCGAATCCGCAGCTTCAAATAAATTATCCACCCGCCAACCGCCCGCACCTGTATTTTTGTGTGATTTAGATAACCGCACCCGATCGTCACATTCAGTGTTCGTACGGTCATGAAAACCTGGAAAAGTCATGGAATTTTAAAACAGCAATTTTCAAGCTTTTTTATTTTATGGAAAAATATATAAACCCAGAATGTTTTGGAAAAGTCATGGAAATCTATTTCACAATCCTCTCTATAATGGAATTGTTTAATCCGGTCTAAAGGGCCATTTGGCCATTCACCCAAAGGATGAAGTTCACACCACAACTGTAACAATATTGTTGGAATCACTTTTCGAGCATTTTTTGTCTAGCTAATGAACGATACAAATTCTGACAGCCAATCAGAATCCACTTAGATAAAAAGAGCTTAAGCGTTGAAATTGGCAGACACCAAAAACTACAGTATGCGCTTATAATAAACAGAATGTTATCGTCCATTAAGGTCCTTGCACACTGAGTCTGAAACTTTCGGATAAGTTTTTTCGTATTCATCATCCTTTCAAAGGATTTTGATTTCAAATGCTTGCTATAGATGCGAAAATGCAGAAAATCGAACCTGATAATAATTTTTTTATGACGGATGAAAGACGCAGTGTGTAAACATGATTGACAGAGTGAGAAATGTTTTAGATGTAGGCTACATCAGATCATGGAGGAAGTACACCTAGTTATTTGAAGAGCTTTGATAAACCTCTGCTGTCTGAGCAAAATCTACTGGTAGCTGATGTTTAGTTTCTTATTTCCAGCTGTTTGGCAGCGTTTATCACTTTGGATGATGGTTGTGTGTTTATGTTCATTTGTTTCAGGTGATCCAGCAGCGTGAGCGCTAACAGTCATTGCGGTCTTGGGCTCCCAGCAGGTAAGTCTATATAAAGCTCATTCCCACAGCGAGTCCTTCAGTTGAACCTTGACTCACAACACCTTTTCATTCAGCGCACCGTGAGATGTGCCCTCAGGGTACGATCTTCGGAGTTCGGAGATGCTTTTGGATCGGAATGCTTCAGAGTCTAAAAGTGAATATGTTAAAATGTTGATTTAAGTTCTGTGTGAATTTGCATCAGCTTATTAAATATGCATTATAGATATCTAGAAAATGTTACAACATAAAACGTAGTGGCCAACTAATATGCGTTTCTTAATGGCCAATGCCGATACCAGTATCTAGAGAAGAAGGTGGATGAAATGTCACTAGATTTTGTAAACTGACAAATTGGCCAAACAGAGACATGCCAATAATTTACCAGCTGTGCAACCCTAATCAGATCATTGGTTTCTTTTTTATTTTAAATGCTTTCTGAAAGTTGCGTAATCTTGCCGAAAAGTGTAAACATTTTTGTCGAAGTATTGTGGAAGCTGTGTTTACATTAAACAGATTTTATTTGGTGGGTTATCTGCATTAAATTCCTCATTTTGTATATCTAATCTCAGATCATGTGCATCATGTAGCTACAGTGCCGAAAATAAATTCTCATGCAAAACTTGTCTAAATTAGCTTTCTTCATTCTGCGACTTTTTGCTGAAGACTAGTACGACAAGCTAGTGGGAAGGATGACATATCGGCCAATATTTCACCAGGGCTTGAATGTTCTGTGCAGGATTGCGGGTATTGCTCATCATTTTACTCATTCTCGCAGGTTTCGCGCTAATAATGTGAGAAATACCCGCAAACAATTCAGCGTCAAAGACACTCATAAAAACTGACAGTGTATCATTTGCACATGCTTTTTCAATTTTACCAATTTAAACGATTTTAAATCATTCAAGCGCAAGAAGATGCAAAAGAGTACTCGCGCACTTTCTAAGAGACCCCATCACCCCATAGAACCATCTAGAATCGTATGTTTTCTCATTTCTGTAAGTAACAATATAAAAATTAATCAACACATAATTATACATCGCAAAAAAAAATACACTGAGGGATCCTCCCTTACAGCTCACCTAAAGGGGGAATTTCCCCCATTTTCTAAAATGAAATTCAGACCGTTTGACCATAACTGCCCAATTAATAGAATAGTTTCTTCTTGTTACAGTTTTAAAATCTACTGTCAGCCTTGGTAAACGTGTTTGTTCGCATATCAGGGTACCATGTCATATCGGTTGACCACTAGTGATGACACTTTCAGTTCGAACTGTTTATTCCTAGTATGTATTTGTCTGTACAATGTATTCCATTTCTCCGGAAATTTGTACTTGTGAGAATGGCCGGTCAAGTGGCGTTTGGGCCTTTTTCTGAGTAAATGACATGGGTGCAATCACAACGACCTGGCGAGACGTTTTACAGTCCTGGAGCGGGTAATGGTGATGGTTGTAATGACCACAAACCCAAAACCGGCAGTTTACAGCCTACCCTCTCTGTCACAGTCTTTCTGAGCTCTTGTGATTAATTTAACATGGCTGTAGTTCTTCCCGTTCCTTCGGCCGCTGAGAGAGAGTGATGACGGCACGTCCCTGAGCATTAGCGGGACTATTACGGGACTGTTGGGAGAGCCCTCAAAAACGACGTTTTAAATGCTTGGATTACACTTCCTGAGTGATATCTGATGTCTGGGAAACACAACCGAAACCCTGTAGATTTACTAGTTAGGTTTATCAGCCTTTAGTGGCATAAAATATAAATGAAGACAGTTGACTTGTGGTGAAGACGAGCTGGTTTTTGTTTTTGAGTCTCTGCTTAGGAGTCGATAGCTAAATTTGAAGTGCTGTTTTGGGGTTTGTTGTGCTTTGGGGAAGACACAGAGGAGGTTCTTGTCTGCTTGATCAGTCATTCTGATTCTTGGACTCTTGTTACAATGATTATGCAAGTCAGGGGCTTTTGAGGACACAGGCAGGGAATGCTGGGAAACAGAACAGTGTGTGTGCGAATCGCTCTATTCAAATTAGCCCCACTCTTACTGCCAAGTAAGAAATGTTTATTTGTGATGTACATATTCAGCTCACAAATGACATTAAATGTTTTTACACCTACCAGGCCAAAATCATAAGTTTGATCACTAAGTTATAGAACATCTCTTATCAAAAGAATAAATAAATACTTGTTTTTTTAATTCAATAATTTTCGATAATTTCTAATGAATTTAATCACCGTTAATAATTCCTGATTAATGATTTAATGTAATAATATAACTTATTATTAATTTTTTATATTGAAAATGTAATCAATAAATAAAAATCTATGTGGATAAATAGGTCAGATTTATTTTTGGCATTTTGCATTTAATAAGATTTTTTTTTTTTTTTCTTAAATGTTTTTTTTTTTTTAATGGACAAAATAAAAAATGCATACATCTGTATTTTATTGTATTTATTTGGTAAAATTGGTAAAAAGCAATGTCAATTTCTCCATTGTTACTTTCCTAAATCAAAATATGTGCAGAATTTCCATTGTTTCTGTATATTCAGTGTTTTTCCTTTTATTTGCTCTGGATAGTCTGAAGTCATAGCATAAAACTCACTTTCAATTTTCTTTTTGTTTTACGATGGCCTGTGGTCTGTTTAACGGCTGTGAAGTCATCCGTGATCATTTCCACACTCCGCATCAGGAATGCGGTTAGATATTGGCGTAATAATCTGTCGCTGAGGGTCTTAGTCTCGCTTTACTTGCTGTATGTGATTTTTGGCTAAACCCACTTAATGCGACTGCTCTAATCAGGGTTACTGTTAAAGTGGATTTGGGACGCTTTATCGTAATCCCATAAATCATAGTTCAGTGTGAGCAATGTGGGTTTTGATCCGAAAAAGCACTTCGGGACTCTAGTCTAGTGAGCTGCTTTTGGATGATTCGTTCACCGTTTTTCTCGGATTCTAAAGGAATGACGCATGTGAGCAATCGTTTGTAGAGTCCAGACCTGTTTCTCTCTCTGCCTCTGGCACAATTACTTGTTTTTTATATGTTAATGAAAGGTGAATAATGTCTCGACTGCAGTTCCAGCATTTCATAGGTTTTGTTTTTTCAATGTCTTTAAATGACAAACAAACACTTGTTTCTGTCTGCAAACCCCTTTAACTTAATACAGAAACGCAAGCCATTCTCTGCTGCCTCATTCTCTGGCTGGACTGCAAAGAAATGTCCCACATGACTCTTCCCCAACCCCTCTCCTCCCTTCTTTTCTGTCTCTTTTGCTCTTTTTCCCTGCACACACAGAGCACTGTTATCACTCCCCACCTCTGTTATGATGTCATCCGTGTGAGAGTTTGGGAGTTTAAACAGACACGGGGTATGAGTATTTTACCATGCACATTTTGAGTTGAGTTTAGTTAGAGCGTAAATCTTTTGTAGTCATAATTTTTGTGTTTAGAATGCTCATAACTTGTGTTACAGATAAGGATGACCTTGAAATATTTTTAAGGTAAAAGTACATTTTTAAGATATTTGGCAGCATTAGGACTTTACCTTAGGACTTTTTGTATAGTTGAGCAATTCTAAGCTAAATGGTGTTGTTCAAGTAATTTTGGATAGATTATATTTATGAGTTGAACACACATGAATGGCACCACGAGTAGGGAAACTCAGACATTTCTTTAAAGGGTTACTCCAACCCAAAATTAAAATGTTGTCATTAATCACTTACCCCCATGTCGTTCCAAACCCGTAAAAGCTTTGTTCGTCTTCAGAACACAATTTAAGATATTTTGGATGAAAACCGGGAGGCTTGTGATTGTCCCATTGACTGCCAAGTAAATTACACCTTCAAGGCTCAGAAAAGTATGAAAGACATCATCAAAATAGTCCATCTGCCATCAGTGGTTCAATCTGAATTTTATGAAGCGACGAGAATACTTTTGTATGCAAATAAAATAATGACATTTATTCAACAATTCGTCTCCTCCGCAACAGCATAGCTCCATTTTGGAGAATATCCACTGAACACAAACTGCATACGCTGTTTTGTGTCAACCGCACCACACGGATATGCTGTATTCGTTCAAATCAAAGCATAAATAAATGTGAAAACGTATCGGTGTGACAGCTGACACTGAAGAGCGTATACAGTTTGTGTTCAGTGGATATTCTCCAAAATGGAGCTACGGAGACGCGGAGGAGACAAATTGTTGAATAAAGTCCTAATTTTTATTTCTTTGCGTACAAAAGTTATTCTCGTCGCTTCATAACGTTACGGTTGAACCACCGATGGCAGATCAACTATTTTGACGATGCCTTTAATACTTTTCTGGGCCTTGACAGTGGTATTTAGTTGGCAGTCAATGGGACAGTCACAAGCCTCCCGGGTTTCATCTAAAATATCTTTATTTGTGTTCCAAAGACGAACAAAGCTTTTATGGGTTTGGAACGACATGGGGGTAAGTGATTAATGACAACATTTTCATTTTGGGGTGGAGTAACTCTTTAAGCCCAGAGTTTTTGGAATTGGGGGTTGTTGCATGTACAAAATACCACTGTATTGTACAACTGCAATTCAGTATCATATGCAATACGTACTTCTATATTATGTTTCAGTTTACAGAACACACTTAGAGTTAAAAAAAACAAGCTAGAGTTAAATATTTAGCTAATTTGCTAATTTGAACTTGAAATTAAATTACACATTTCAAATCTGAAATAAACTGACCCATAAATGTTGTTCCTTATGCTCAAATAGCATTAAAAAGCGTATTGTGCAGCATGTGCAGTCATAAGCGCAAGTCTCAGGTTTCTAGGGGAACCAAAGCTTCTAACGGCCACTGCAGTGACACAATGACTTTACCAATCAGTGATTGGTACTTTCATTTAGAAGGCGGGACTTTTCCGCCATATTGCGCATTGCAGTTTCTCCCATTCATAAGTAATAGAAGTGAACAGTCTTTGTATATCTAGCCTATAGTCTTTAGGGTAGTCTACTTTAGCTGGGAGACCAGCTGACCAACCAGTTAAAACCAGCTGAACACCAGCTTGGCCGAGCTTGGAGACCTGCTTCACTGGCTTAATCCAGCGAAGACCAGCCAATCAGCATAGCCTTGTTTTTTTCTGCATCTTATTTTATTTATATAATTTTTCTTTCAGCAGGGCTGTCCCTACAATTTTTTACATGTGTCCGTGTGTGTTTGAATTTAATGTGATTGTTATTTGCTTTTACAATCCTAGACATGATTGTGAAAACCATCCAAGATGGCCGATAAAATGCTTAGTGAAAAAATTAAAGATGGCCGACAAAGCTGAAATAGTAATTGTAAATGTATTTTATTCCGTACCAAAAAGAATTCATTGTAATATAGTTGAATTAGCTCAAAATATACTTTTGCCCAATTTTTGTGTGCACTATGTATTTTTATGAACCTGGTTAGAGTATCGTGCCATTAACTTAACATAGCAACATGCTAACACCAAATTCTATTGAAAATAATGAATATTAGCATCCCCTGTCTACTTAATTAGACTGAGCATTATTTTTATGTCGCAAATACTGCTTCTTGTGTAGAATTTGGACACTTTTTAGATTCAATTTCAGTTGGGATGCAAACATTTAGCTTATTCCTATAAGCAAACATGTTTAACCTTTCAAAGTTTTCTCCATTTGATAGTTTGCGTGAACACAGGCAGCCGACACATGCACGCTATAAAGTTTCTTCTTTGTCCAGTGTTTGTGCTATTAACCTTCAGAAGTTGAGCGATAAAATGTCTTAAATTAGAGTTGCGTCTTATCTTTTAATCCCCTCACACGACGCAAGTGTCAATTTATGTTGCGTCTCCAGTAGTTTGTTGTGGTTTTCATTTCTTTTTGATGGTTAAACAACAGCAGGGACAGTTTGGCCACCTTGTGGACCAACTAATTGGGGCAAAAGTGTTCCTGTATTGTGCTCATGACGAAATATACGTCAAACGCACTGTATATACATACCCTAGAGTAAGCGTAAAAACTGAAGTATACTTTGGGCATAAAGACGCCAATTGCCTATATGTAGACCGCTATACAATCTAGCATTTGGATCGGAGCCCTTGTCTTACATGGACTGGTGAGATTGTAAAGCTGTTGATTTCCCTGCTCTGTGGTCTTGTAATGTAATAAGAGCCTGACTGCATAAAAGAACTCACTCCCACTCAGTACAGTCTGTCGAGTGACTTCACTGCTGTAGAATGCCGAAAACACAGTTAAAACACAGACACTCAGTATTGAGGGTGGGATTATTGTTTTCCTCACTGGCAGCAGCTGAGCTAAACATGATTGATCATGGTACGGCGCTGCACTGTTGTCATGTTGCATGTAATTGCATGTATGTTTGCGTCTGTGTCTGTGTTTACCAAAGGCAACTTCAAAGAGCCCTTGTGGCAGTAAACCAAAGGTTGTTGCGCACTTACTGGAAGTGATTTGCGGAAAAAACGGTAAGATTGTGTTTGTCCAAAAAAGATCCTGAAAGGATAGCAGTGATCGATCATGAAAATATTAACATGATGTCAAAACTTTGACAATAATGCGCAAATAGCCTATGTAATTTCGTGATCGTTTGGTGTAATTGCAGTGGTATCTTGAGGGATGATTCACCATACTGCAGTTTGTTTTATTTTCTTTGGGACATTTGACTGGTCCAGTTAAGCGCCGTCATCTGGACCGCCATCTTGCATGTTTCTCGTACGTTTTTGGGATGTCCTCCAGTCCCACAGATTAACTTTTGCCTTTACCAGTTGAAATGAGCTACTGTATTCTTCTTCGTGTTGTTTTTCTCAGTTACATTTGGGTCAGTCTCACGCCATCCCTTCCCGGCCTGATCTGATACGTTGTGTGTCCCCATCAACAGACACATTGTGCTGGGCTGAACTAGTGTGCAGTGATGCATTTGGCTTCCCTGGCTGGGCAAGCAGGGCCGTGAGATGCTCAAAGGACTGTTTTATTGCTGCTTTTTCTCTCTCAGACACTTTCTTGATTGTTTGGGGTTGCCAGAGGAAGGTCAAAGCAACCTGATCCCAACTTGCCAAGACCCCAGAAGCTCTTTGATATAAAACCATGGTAAATTAATCTTGCTGTAATAGATTCACCCTGAAGCGATGTCTGTCGCCTTGTTTGACCCAGCTCAGAAATGGCATGTAGCTCTGTAAGAGAGGTTTGTTTTGTCAGTTTTGAATTAGGCTAAACTTTTTCTTTTTTATTACTCACTGATTTCTATTTCATTTTTTTTCACCTGAGAAGCATCACTCCAAAAACTGCAGGTTATTTTAATGACAATTTTTCAGTTTCACATTCTGAATTCCATTCCTCTGAGCACTGAAGATTGAGAAATACTGAGATTTTTATAATGAAAATATATACTTTTGAGCGTTTTGCAACATCCTTTACAAGTCACAAGGAGGTACATTAATCATCACCTCAGATCTCAAAGTGTTTTTCTGTCATTATCCGTGTCTTGGCACAGGAAACGTGAATGACCATCAAGGGGTTCCAGCCCCTTTCATCACCCTCAGCATTTCAGACTTATCGACCCCATCCAAAAATACTGTTTATTTAACATCAACCCTAAATCTGGCACAGAAACAGGAAATTGAATGGTGCCCAAATCCATTTTTTTCATGTGGTATTTTGCAAGACCCCTAAAGACCCTGATCATAATACTTGAGTAATGTAGTACACCACTCTGTAGTATCTAAATGGGTTAAATGAACTTCCCTTGAGTTTAAGTAACACTTGTCTTTTCTGTATGCAGTCTATAAAGGAGCATAAAGTGTGCACTTGTTGGATGGCAGCCGATCTGTGATTTCTCACTGTACATATTGAAGTGTACACTATAGGTCATGCATGCTTGGTGCCTGATTGCTTTTCATATGGCATTCACAGCTCATTAACATGCTGGCCAATCAATATGTCAGAACGTACTATATTTTGTAATTAATAAAGGCATTTAGAATGATTTAGCAATAGCCCACAAATAAAAAGTAATTAAATTAAATCTGAATCCACATACTGGACACTTTCTATCAGTTGTTTGGCTGTTAACTTTTGCATATTTCAATTGACACAACCTGCTATTAGCTAATTATTTGTTGCAGCATGCCTGCAATATATAATGTGTGAATGTTTTTCATTTATTATTTGTCCCCAAGGAGAACAATTTAAGTCTGGCCATTACTCATGTAAACAGATTTTACCCCCCCACAGAGTTTTTCTTTTTAAATCCTGCTGAGCCGCTTATTCCTGGCTAATTTTTTCCTACACACATCTGGATGTTGACCTTGTTTTTGAGGAAGGGAGTTGAATGGAGTTGCAACTACAAATCTGTTTGGAGATGCACATTTTAAAGCAGGTGCAAGCCTTGCAGCCAAAGACCTTCAAGGCAGGGGTGTCAAACTGAGCTCCTGTAGGACCCCAATCATTCAGAGTTTAACTCCAACCTTATTTCAAGTAATCCCGAAGACCTTGCTTAGCTGGTTCGTGTTTGTTTGATTTATAGTTGGAGTTGGCTGTGGCCATCCAGGAAGTGAGTTTGACATGCGTGCTTTAATGCAGATGTGGTGACACCATAAGCAGCTTTGCAATTTACAGCAACATAACTGCTGTTTACTTGAATAAAGGATGAATAAAATCATGAACAATTGTATGAAGATTGAATGTCAGTAAAACATTTAAAATCAACCACGAAATTTGACAAAAATATCATACATAAAAAAATTTTCAGCTCAAATCACGATATAACATCAGTATCAGTGATTGTTTGTTTAATTGAAATGTGACGCGTTTACTTTACAGCCAATTTGAGCATTGTGATTTCTATATAATATTCTATCTATAATATTCTGCTGCAAAGAAATGACGAGGGCCTCTGGGGCCCCAGATGTAAATTCTGTACTCTGCCCAAAATCAAAAGAGCCGACCTTAAGATGGCAATGGTTTTCTGCTGCAAAAAAATGGTAGGGACACACAGGGGCCTCCGAGGCTCCATGTTTTGTTTCTGTGCTTTGCTTCAATCTATTCTGGTGAAAAGATACGGTAGGTCCTCAAAGGACTCACATTTCATAGGACGTGTGCATTTCCGATGTCCAATATCATTTAGTCAATATAGGCAGGTACTAGATGTGGTGTGTTTCCACTTTTTAGGTTGTCGTGCCTGAGGGCACCTGTGCCAGACATCCCAGCTGGCTTAGTTTTTCGAAGATTCGAGAACTTGGACCATTGACTCTGATTCCGAAGCCCAGAATTTCTGTTGCGTAACTCAACTATACATTAGCAGAATGTGGCTTCCAGCTTCTTGTCAGCTTTTGGACCGCAGGAGGCTTTCCCACCTACATGAATAATTGGTTGCATATTGATTTTCAACATCCCCCCCGAGAGACCCACACTTGCAGAGGCCCAGCTTAGGGCTTTCATTTGGGTTTTCTGTGGTAAACAGTACACAGTCATAATTTATCCTTCCATAACTGTTGTTCTTCACTGTCTCCTTTGGTCAGCACTCCCTAGAAGAGCTCTGCGTTTCACTCGGCAATTAAAAAGACATCAGGAATCGCAGGATGGGTAAGAACGAGCTCTACGTGGATGCTTTGCATGTATTAGGCTGGCCATTATTATATTTTTTTTTTTACAGTTTTGTTTACTTTTACTACACTTAATTTGGAGACTCCAACGGGAGCTTTTGAGACAAACTAGACAATATTTTACTGCTGACTTACTCTGCAGAATAGTAAGTAAAGGCTATATAGGCCAAGTTATTCAGATGCTAATTTGGTGTCACTCTCACGGTGTCTTTGCGCCTCTTTAGTTAACTAATTGACCCTGGGACAACCATTCAACAATACTAAAAACACATTAAAATGATACAACCAATGAGGGCCCCACTTTTTTTCTGGAAACATTTTGAAGATTCTTTCAAAATGTTGCAGGAAAAACTGGCCCAGCACTAACTTGTCAAGAGCTCCTTTACGATCCCCACCGACACTGGAGTCGTAAAGTTTGTGGGATTTTTAGTGTCCGCGCTCACATGTGAGGCGTTAACCAACATTAGCATGTGAACCTGTGAGAGAGAGGTGTTGAGTTTGAATTTAATGGAGGTGAATTTATGGAGGATGCAAGAGTGGGTTTTTGAACCACAGCTCTCATTCTCTTTTAATCCTTCGCTCCCTGAATATTTTTCCCCAAACACCAATCAATATTTACTAAAGATGAGACGATTCCTAAATATACCACAAAAATGAGATGTAATTAAATCTTATTTTACAAAATATTTGGTCAAAATATATTAAAAGGCCATTTGTAGGCTATGGACTCCGGTATGCACAATATATCGGTTATTGGCTGAGGTTTTTCTTTATTTATCGGTATCAGTCTTTATTGGATATTTAATTGTTCATGCCCATTTCACCTACTGATAAAAATACATGACCTGTATCATCATGTAATGCTCACTTAAAGTTGATCAAAAAAACAACTAATAATTTACCACCGTTCAAAGTAATCTTTAGCAAATCCCAAAACAAATATCCATTTTCCATGCTGAACATTGTAATTTTGTGATGACATTATTACTTGGATCCTTTAAAATCATTGGCTTTAATTTCTGGTGATTCATTAGTAATTTATTTAGACAAAATAGTAGTAAAATATTAGATAAATTAATCATCATGGGCAATATATCGGTCTATCGGTGTACATTATTATTACTATTATTATTATTATTATGGGTGGGTGGTAGTGTTGGATATTTCATGAATTTCAAATGCTGACTTTAGACTTCTTACAGTTTTAGATTTGATCCAGAATCAGGTTTATCTCTGTCCATGCTAGCGCTCCGTTTCTGATCGTGGATCTACAAAGGAAACTGTTGGCAGTCTTTCAGCTTTGAAGGCCGCGTTCGCTTGTAAGACCTTTTGAAAGCTGCTTCGGCTTTGTTGCGGTCTGATGCTGGGCATTGTTCGGACCGGGTAACCCTTCAGAGATCAATGAATACCACACATCTGAAGAAAGTGAGAAGACAAGAGTGAAAAGAGGGGAAACGGAGAGGAGGGGGTTAGCTTTTTTCTTCCCCTGCTAGTTTTTCATTTCGCCTCCCTGCACCTCCCTTCAGTTCCAGAAAACACTGACAGGAGACCAAAAAGATGAAGAATTGGAGTGAAAACATACTTGAGACTTGAACAAAAGCCAGCCGGCTGGGCTTTATTGCTGCGACGGTCTTCTACAATGTGCCGGGGGAATTTCAATCAGAGACCCCTCCCTAATGTGTGTGTGTGTGTGTGTGTGTGTGTGTGTGTGTGTGTCTTTCCCTCTTCTTGTTTCTGCCTCTCTCTATCAGTCACTCCTAATCGTGAAGATAAGTATAGTAGTATGATATCTTCTCATGTGGAGACTGAAGAGCTCATGCAGGAACGCTGGAAATTTGCGCATTGAGTTTGAGGACAGACTAGACTCTGAGAACAGGAAGGTCTGGAAAACAACCAGGTGAATTTTTCTCTCTTGCGATTTTTCTTCTCTGCTGAGGTTAGTGTGCCGTTATCTCCTCTGCATTTTTGAGGTACATTCCTTTGCATTTAATTTGGACCAGAGCTGCAATGCTGAGTCTCCTTGCCAAGCGCCACTGTCCTGATAATCTGAATTTCTGCATGCACTTTTTTAAGAATTAAAGGGATACTTCATGCTAAAAATTCTGTCAATTTCTCACCCTTATATTGTTCCAAACCTATGGAGCCCCTAAAGAAAAAATAGATGTCAATGCTTTTGCATTGGGTTACAATACTTCTGTGTTTCCCGAAGTAATTTGCATTTATTCACAAAACTTTTGTATTTCCTAGAGAAATTTGCATTTGTTTGCAAACCTTTTGTGTTTTCTCAACTTTTGCATTCCCCAAGGAAATTTGCATCTGCTTGCAAAACATTTGGATTGCCAATAGAAATTTGCATTAGTCTGCAAATGTTGGGGGATTTCCAATGTAAATTTGTATTAGTTTGCAATTTGATTTGAATTTCCAATAGAAATTTGCATTTGTTTGCAAAACTTTTGTGTACTCCCAAATTGTTTACCAAGTTACTCCAGATATCACATTTGCTTGCAAATAGTATGTTTTTCTCACAAGTTTGCAGCCATATTGTGTTCCCCCTGTCATAAAACCCAATTATATGTATTTTTCTCCCACCTCATCTTATTTCCATCTCCAAAGATTGTTAAAAATGAGCATGCATGTGACTACCTGACTACCTCAAACTAAATTATCAGAGCTGTCATCTTGCAGGCGGGCAAATAAATAAATAATTAGCGGACAAGGCAGCAACCATGGGCCCACATACAACTCTAAATCAAACCCAGATGAACTTGCTTCAGCTAAGCAGTCTTTTCCAAAGCAGTCCACATGGAAAAACCTTGACGGATATATCTTTGTGTGGGTCAGGGGTGTCAACAATGTGCTTCAGTTTAACAGCGAAAGGAGCCATTTTGCCTAAGGGCTAACTTTTTGTGTGTATTGGTAAGCGAAGGTGCAAAAGTGTGTTTGATGTAAACTGATGCTGAAACAGGGCCCTGCCTTGTCATCTCACTTCTCCAAACACACTTTGCCTGAAGGGCAGCATGCGAGGATTTGACTACAGCAGTCTTTCATATGTTTCTGTTTACCGACGTGATCTTAAGTGGGCATAAAAGCAGGTTGCTCGCAGACCCTTTGGCCCATTATGCTCTGCGTTTCCAGATGAACGCTTCCCGTTCGTAGATGAAATGCTGTGAAAACCACACCACCAGTCCACATGATTGCTGCTGCCCTCTGTATAAACCACATGCTACAGATTTCCTGATTTGATTCTGGTCAGGAACTCCAAATTCTTTATGACTGGATTTGGATTATAATAATGATGAAAGAAATTCTCTCTTTGCTAAAGTAAATTGGCACAGTTTCAGAACAATTCAAACAAGTAAACCATCTTTTTGAACTATTCTATTCTTTTTGAACTAAGATTTAACATTATGACACGGTAAACATTGTTAAAAATTGAAAACGACCTTCAATTTTTTTTGTCATTGTGTATATTTACTGTTTCCAGATTCGCACTGGTAGTGTCATCAATTTATGTAAAGTGATTCTAAGGTTAGTTCGTGTTGAAGTAGGAACATGTTGAGATACTTGAGGCATGATTATTTGAAGAAAACTAAATGTTCACACATTTGTTTGTCTTGTCACAGTGAAGGAATAGTTTGTGCTGTCCTAAGCTTGAGCTGAAAAAATGAAAACGCATACAAGCATGTGAACCCTTGTTAGGATGTATAATTATGAACAAGTTTTTCCCTATATGACGACAGCCGTGTCAACACTGGTAAAGCGGAAGTGCTCGCTCCTGAGTCCTCGGGCTAAACGTAAATCATTCTTTTATCCCGTTTACAATGTGAAAAGATGCTATCACTCAACTTCACAAGCTCTGCCCACACATCCCAGAATCCCAAGGGCTACTCGGATATGTGCATTAGAGTCAGTAAACTGGAGAGAGTGCCGCTTTCCCCATTACTAAAATTCCTGACGACCGTCCCAAGAGATTTAAAAACTACACTTCAAGAGAAATGTTGCGTTTCGCTAAAAGCTCGACAGTATCCAGTTGCCTGTGGTTTCAACGTTTGCAGTAAATTACTGTACGTTATTACTTTTTCTGTAAACTGGGATCTGAAACTCACACTGGCACTAAGGGATATAAATCATGTTATGCAATATTTTCAACACTACTTTCAGTGTCAAACATTGCCTTATTTTTGCTTCAAGATATTTAATGTAACATGTATAGCAATCATTTTAGGTTGTTCTTTGGGATTGTAGATCATTTTCACATAAGTACCTCCCCATCACCATCTGCCAGCAAATGGTAGCCAATCACGGCTCGCAACTGTTATGTACAAAATAAATAATTTATACTAGTGTGATCAGACACTTCCCAATTCTGAACAGATCATGAGATGTAATGTGACTGATGGTAAGAGGCATGCATGATGCATTGAGTGTAAATACTGTTGTGGAACATTCAGTCTCTGTTGTCCTTTAGCCATTTAATCAATCTAACTTTACTTTAAAGTTAAACAACAGGAAACCTCCTTCTCCCTCTGTGTTTGCAGGTGTGCATGTAACATATGGATGTGTGTCTGTGAGACCATGTGTGTGCATCTTGGCGGCTCGTAGCCCCAAGAGTGTGTGGACTAATTGTGTTTGTGTGAGACAGATTGAGTAATGTGGAGTCAGGCTCCATGATAAACTGAACCAAATGGATTTGGGCTGGGCCTGAGCTCACGGGCCGGGACTCGCGGCATTCTTCTGCAGTGATGTAGATGTGACATGCTTCAACAATCAAAGAAAAACATGAGTTTTTGCACAGAAAGAGAGAGAGTTTATGAACATGCTGAAGTTATTTTTGTGTCATCAGGCCAAATTCTGCTTGATTTAGTGGGGCAGAACCTGATTTGCTAGGAAGAGGCATTGACCCATGAGGATACACGTATATGCGTCTGGTTTCATTTGGAGGACTATGGTGATGCAGGAGTTAACCCCCATTTCCTTGTAACAATATACAGTTCTTTAAGGCATGTCTAGAGAACTACATCATGTAACCTTCCTATATTTTTGTTTTTGATCATAATAGAATAATTCTGGCAAGCCGATAATTAATTTCGTAATTAGAGTTTGTACGAATTGTACAATTTGTAAGAACTTTGAAGCAATTGTTAAATGATGGCAGAGATCATTTAGAAAGAAAATATGGGATGAAATTAGCATGAACAGTGAATATCCAATAACTAGTAATAATAAAAAAAATCTCTGATATCGGCTGATAACGATATATCGGTAACATATATTTGCATGTATATAGATACATGTATCCTTATATCCCGGTATCCATATGCTGTCCAGATTCTCCTGCATTTCCAGTATTGTATTTAATCCAAGACGTCAGTAACACACCTTGAAAAAGACAAGAGTGACTGACACTTTTGGTGTGCATGGGGATTTGATCCAACTCCCTCTGGACCCGTCCCACTATCACGCCACTCGCATTCCTTCGTTCAAGCCCTCAAAGTCTCATTTCCTTCCAGATTTGCTATCTATCACACAATGCCAGTTCTGATTCGGTGCTGACAGTGATATCGTGACCGATCCAGGAATGAATCTTTACAGAAAACGCCACATCTGGTCTGCGTCTCTGATCTTCATAGGAGATTGTGGATTTCAGCTAAGGCACAAATAGATCTATTCATTGTTTCCAAATGAATTCAAAAGAAGACATTTTAAAGAATGTTTTCACTATTGCTATCAGTCAGTGGAGTTCAAAGCAACATTTAGTTTTGGACCCCATTGACTTTCATTGTATGCCAGGTTTGGATCCACTTACGTGTAAGTAAATAATGACAAAAAACTACTTTATTACGATACAATATGTACTACAAAATGATAAATAAACCACTTAAGCCTCTTATTGCAAAACTGAAAACCCTGAAATCAGGAAACTTTATGTGGCCCATTTGTGGGTTCAAAATCCATGTATTGTTTTTCATGATGTAGCAGCCGTCCCTGTGGCTGCGTTAACCGAAGAAAGGGACAGGAAATATCAGGCCACGAGGCCACACATACGGCATGTGAACCATCGCCACAGGGGGACAGATGGAGATAATTGTGAGAGTGCAGAGGGAAAGTCAGGACTAAGAGGGGCGAGAAAAGAGGGTGGGAGAGCGGAGGGATGAAGTCATGACAAAGTTTTTAAGCTGAGCTTTGGGCCTCTGTAGCTGGCTGGAGTCTTCAGGGAGGGAAATGGAATATCCATTGTTATCCAGAAACCACAAGGCCAACATTCTCTATCCTGTATCCCGTCAAACCCAACTACATCTTTCTGTGTCTTTCAGAAACATCACTTTCAAAGAAGGACAACTTGAATTGGATTTTAAAAACTAGAAATTAACAGCATATCGGTATCGTATCAGTCAATATTAGAGCCATTCAAAAAATTATTGGGATGATATTGGAGATTCAAGCTCATTTAATATTTGTATTAATGTACAGCTTGCTTTTGTCGTCATCTAACGGTCACCTAAAGTTAATCTTAAAAAACACATCTAATAACACTGTAAAATGTAATCTTTTGTCAATCTCAAAAAAATATTCATGTTTTATGCATATTATAATTCACTTGTTGCATTAAAGTCTCCATGAAATGGAAATTGTGAATTTTGTGTGATTAATTCCAGCATATTTCTTTTGTATTTTATTTTGAGTTTGTAATTGTCATAACTCAGTCTTCCGGTGATGTATGTCAGACTTCTCTAATCACTTAAAACTCCTCCCCCTTTTTTTACCATCAACGCTAGCTTATATTTAACTATTCCTCCATCCAATCAACAACCAGTGGATTGAACCAAGACCCAGTCCTACTTTTTTGTTTTTCAATAACCCTACTTATGTCAAAATTATTTCCATTATATTGCAACTTTAACTAATTTTAGTTTTAATATTTTATTTATTTAGACCAAAAACTATAGAATTTAAATAATGACCATTTATCGGTTATTGGCTGTGACATGAAAATAATTATCGACTTCTAAATATTGGTCAGAATTTGTGTCTGTACATTAATATCACACATACACTTACTGACTTGTGCGCTTCCCTGAGTGACCCAAGACAAATTGCTGACTTGCTCAGATCCTGTTAACACGCTTTACTAAGTCACTTTTCTAATCTCCATATTTTTGTATCCGGGTTTTTTGCTCAAACCATAATCCTGCTTTTAGTCATAGTCTTAGTCTTAGTCTTCAAAAAGCATGAAAGGATTCCTGAAAAAAGCATCTGACTACCCCATGTGAGCATTTGTTACCCAATATTTTATTTATTATAATATTACTATGGTGGGCCGTTATCGGCGTTAACGTGCTGCGTTAACGTGAGACTCTTATCGGCGAAAAAAAAATATCGCCGTTAATCTATTCTCAAAGTTGGGTTGGGAGCTGGGTATCTACGCAAGCTATGATGACTTTCACCCTGATTTTAGCGCGGATGTATATCTAGCCGAATTGCACTGTAGGGGGCGAGAACGAGTCAACTAGAGGCTCGCAGTCCGTGATGGACAGATTGTTAACGGCTGGTCTGTGTGGTAATACAATCGGGCAGGACATCCAAACGCTCACTCATTCATCAACCTCAAATGGCTTTTATCTGAAAGATGTATGTAGTAGCAACTTTACATGACCGCTCAATATGATGTTAACTAGAGAAATGTGCGCTATTGAAGTGTTTGTGTGGAAGCGCGTTTGCTGCAGGACAGCTCCGGTGCGCTCACTTGCTCTTAAAATCTCCGTCATTTCTTGGTCATACAGATAAAAGTAGCCTAATACATCTTTCGAATCTGTAAAGACTCTACGTTTATTTGTGTGCACTCAGAATAACAACGAAACGTTGCGCTTTTAAGCAAACAGGATGCGCTTTAGGTCTCATGTGAACTTGAAATTCACTCCCGTTCACCCTCTGCTTCGAACCTGTGTGTATGCCTAACGTTACTGTGAAATTACCACATCAGACGTGACGTGCTAACATGGATGCAGCTATGAAGCCGCCGGGTTTGCTTCAGGGAAAATTTATTTTTAAGAAGTTCCCAATGGAAACTGTAAACAGTTCATCACGACCTCTTTTGTAGGCCTACAGTTCAATTCATGTTTAACTGAATAAACAGTTAGTAAACACAAGTACATCTTATTGAACATAGTTTATTTTCATCACCAATTATCATAGTAGAACACTTTCTCAAGCAGTTTGTGATGCATTTTGGAAACAGGAGATGCGCCCCTGGTCTAATGCGCCACCTGGCTTGAGAAACCCGTTCTCAAAGTCCCCATTATTTGGGTAGCACACATATTCTGAATGCCTTCGGCAGATTCAAATGAGCCATTAATCTAGATTAATCTAGATTAAAAAAAATAATCTATGCCCACCCCTAATTATTACGCATCGTATTTCAAGGTCAGGACCCCTTTCACAGTTGAGGAAGCACCCCATATACTCAAGATATAGCGGCTGTAGAGAGACAGCGATGTGGAGCTTATGAATTGCACCGGCTGTTGTTTTTATAGAGCATTGTCATTTCCTCTGCAGCTGGAACAGGCGAGAGGGGAAAACAACACAGAGTTTTTGGAAAACTAAACATTTACCCAGCGTGAGTTTGGGTGTTCCTTTGTGCAGCATCGCGGAAAACAAGATCAGGATAGATGGACATCAAATTCATGTGATAATGCAGAATTCACATGTTTGTTTGTAAAATGCTCTAGAGAGATTAAAGGATGCTATTTTTCTGAATTCTGTTGTTTATGGTGTTACTTCAGAGTGTCTCTTAGAGCACTGTAGTCAAACTGATGATGGCCTTAAACTGTTAATACATAGGGGGGGAAAGGCTAAACAAACTGTTGGATGCCTTGAACTAAATGTTTCATAGCCATAATAATAATTGTTGCTCTCTGGCTACATTTAAAGTGCATCATTCTGCATCAAGGCATGCACATTTAAGTGGGGTTGTGTCGTTCTGCATTGGATTTAGACTTGTTTTGTGCAAAAAAAGGTTGTAGTTAAGTAGCCTTTATATTTGTTAATTCTCCTATTGAAGGCCATGTCAATATATCCATAACAATTGTACCTAATAGGGATGGAACGATTACTGGTTTAACAATAAATACTGATAAAATTCCCCAAGGTTAGTATAACCATTTCATATTTTAATTATCATTAAAATGTTATTCGACTGCCACGATTTGAACAACTTAGAGATAAATAAATACTATCTAGTATTTAAATAAGTCTCATTAGCGCACAGCACGCAGAGTATTTTCCTTTAGTGTGAAAACATGGCGGAAAGCTGGGAGGTTTTAAAAGAGTGCTAAGGAAATTATACAAATAGGTACATTCAGCCTGTGTGCAGTTTTTGTCTGGCCAAAAAACGGCGGGATTTGCATGCCCTGCTGTAAATTTTGGCCGGTTGATGGAAAACAAGCTTATGTGGATTCTACACATTTAACATTTTTTATAAAGTATCTAGAATTACAGAGAAAATCTAATCATTTATTAATCAGTTATTATTTTGACTTAACCCTTTTGTTTATTTAAAGACTGACCATTTTATGAAACCATTTCAAAGTTTTATTCGACATTTCGTATGTTATTAGATAAACTGTTGTCAGTCATGTTGTAATTTAAAATCCGAACATCATTGGTAATGTTATTGTTTTAATGTTTATGCAAACAAGAGTCATTTTATTTGTTGTTTGTTGATTTTTAAATATCAAACTTGGTGAAACGATTTATGTGTCTGTACTTTTGAACATCTCCAGCACATTTTAACAATACCATGATAATATTGATATCCGTGATAATATTGGTCACTATAATCGTGAGAAGAAATATTCATACCGTTACATTTCCAGCACCTAATACGAGTCACGACTTGACTTGGTTTATATAGGACGTCCTATATATCAACTAATCGGTTATAAAAATTTACAAAGTTTTGTACAACTTTTTGGACAACCAGTTAAGTGCTAAAACTGAGGAGTCATGCAGACCCTAGAAACAGCCATTTAAAATTCCAACGTAATGTGCCCTCAAGCTCAAGGAGAGCTCTTGTATGTTGAAGTCATAAAAGAACACCACTTTAAAACTCAATATTGAGTCTTCTGGACCACCCAGTGTCCAAGAGACCCCCAGTGAAGGAGCTCAAGGAGACTGTCTTGAGGGCAGACCTCATTGCAGGAGCCATCTGATAGACATTCTGTGAGTAAACAGCACCGTTTATGACATAAACACAACAGTAGTGTGGCTTGGTGTTGGGATCCAGGCCTAGGACAACCAAGTGGTCCTGATTTCACTGTAATACTTTTAGGCTTAAGTCTAGAAATGATTCAGACCTTCGTGGCTTTTAAAACTGTGTGACAATTCAAGGTAAAGTATGCAATTTCTGGTCCACTGATGGCATTAAATAGAATTGCAAAAATGATGACTTTTAAAGTTTCAAACTCTTTTCAGACTGTTTTGGTTGAGCTGTCACTCAAACTGATTGCATAAAAGTCTACCTCCGTTTGCATCAGGATTCTCTGAATGAAGATTTTTAGTAGTCGTTGACTCTAGCGATTTATGGTGTATAATGCAATATGTCAGGATCTGTATTATGGACTTCCTTGCATTTTGGCAGGTGGAGAGCAGAGTTATGGAAGCTATTAACATTCTGTGGCTACATGTGTGGACACTTGTTTATTTTTCCATATGTGGGTGGGGCAGGGAGAGTATTTCACTGTCTGTTATTGGAGACAGAGAGAGAGGCGCTCTGAGGGGGCCTGGACCCCTCCGCCCACTCCACTCTAGCCAAACAAAGAGCACAGACAAACGAGTGCTGGGAGTCAGTGAGGTGGAAGAAGAGAGGCATTAGTACTGGGTGGAGGGATGGCAGCAGTGAGGAATAGGAAGAGATGGAGAGAGCAGGGGCAAAGAATACAGAGGATAACAAGACTATGCTAGAATGTCCCAGTCCAATTTTCATTCTGTACCAAGAGGAATGGGGTGAAAAAAGAGAGGGAATTTAACAGCAACTCATCTAGCAAGTATACAATCACTATCTTGTTTTATACTTGCCTGCAACTACACATTTTGAATTTAAGGTCTTTGCACACAGAGTCCGAAATTATCGTCCGAAGTTAAAAAAATAAGTATGACCTCACGTTGTGTCAATCACGTTTACACACTGCCTCTGAAACTTTCGTCCGTCATAAAAAAATTCGGACCAGGTTCGATTTTCGCATCCATAGCAAGCATTTTGATAGGAAAGGATGACGAATACGAAAACCCATGAACATTTCAGACAGTTTGCAAGGACCTTTACTCTTGAGTCTGAGTATTGGTGTCAGCAGGTTGTTCTTGGGGAAAATTACCGTATGCGGTCTGTCCTTAAAAGATCTTTCCACTGACCGTCACCAAACCTCTTTCTACCATAACGGACACAGTGTAGTGTTTAATATCTCCTTATGTATGCTGTAAATCCATTTCAGGAACAGACAGAAAAAATGGAAATATGAGTCATCCACCAGTTCTGAGCTCACACAATCCATACACTGCTCAGGACTGAGAGAGAGAGAGAGAGTGATGATGCCTTAAACAGAGAAAGGGAGAGAGAAATAAAAGAGAAACTGAGATCATAGCTGGTGTATGAAAGTGTTATTCTCCCCATTGGTCACTGCTGAGAAGTGAGACAGTCTGGATGGTTTTATTGGTTTACCAGTGACCAGTAAATTCAGACACACACTGCCTCATCTTTAAGAAATCTTGCTGTGCTCACACTCCTCGTGTCTCATATTCTGTCTCTTGATCTCAGGGTTTCTTTGTGGCAAATACATTCATCCGGCCAGGTAGACCAGTAGCCTGTTTATACAGTTGCATGCATGTGAAAAAAGGTGGGAAATGAAATAACATTCAAGAATGACCCTTTGATACTTGTGTGTGGAAGTACTGTGGGGACAAAATTGTGCATTGCAGTATCTGCAGTATGATTTCTCGATTTCATTGTTCCTCTCTCACTTCATGAGTCCTTTGTGCACATTGAAGCTCACATTTTGTGACACGTTGTCTTGTGACTCAAACCCAGCCTGAAATGGCCTGTTGAGAAGAGCTGGGTGATTTGGCTCGGCGTAGATTCAACATTCAAAAAACATTTCCCTAGCACAGGATTATATTTCAGTCTCTTGGCCTTTGAGGCATGTTGGATCCACACCCAGGGCCATTTATGAGGAGATATCTTCATGCTTGGGTTGGCATGGTCAAGGTGGGTGATTTGTGATTGGCAACTTTGCAAAGAGGAAACATTTTACAACATGTCTGGATCACATCAGCGCTATCACGGGTATCAAAGGATTTTACAGACTGTGATATGCAGTTCAAAAAACTTTCCTTACCTTTTTTTAGCTTCACATCCTTTGTTCTTTAAAACTGTGTTACTAAAAATGACTTGCCTGTGTTGCATCACATGTACATGTTTACAATTAGCTGCAGGGAGAGAACCCCTTGAGCAGTCAGTACCTTCCTCCCCGTATGGTCTACACTCATTCATTACTTCACTCCATGGGGTGTGAAAGGAAACAGCTGGAAGGAGTTACCTTTTGTCTTAAATCAACACACTAGGAGGGATACAGCTCATATGACTGAGCGCAACCTACTCCATTGAAAAGGCACTGACATGCCCCCTCAGACCAGCTCAACAACCCTGACGTGACAGCTGTGTCCATTGGTGGTCCATTGTCAAGGCTCTTCCTGAGGAACAAATTTTCCATACTTGTGGGCAGGAGTTTTTGAAGTAGGCTCGCTTGTCTACATGAGTACAATGATTATGCGATATCATAGAGGATCTTAAAAGGATCTTAAAAGACCCTTATCCTGGACAATATTCCAGGTCCTGATAGCAAGCCCTGTTTGTGGGAATCGACTCAAATTTATTTTATGTTGGATGTGTTTGGACTTGAATGTTGTTGAACTTGATGGCAATTGTTTTTCTTAATGTGCTAGAATTCTTGACTGGAAATCAAAACTGGAAGACTAATTGTGAGTTTAGGATTTACTGTTGGTTCTGAGTCACATATTACTCATGC
Organism: Ptychobarbus kaznakovi; assembly: GCA_027422405.1. Classification (NCBI taxonomy): domain Eukaryota; kingdom Metazoa; phylum Chordata; class Actinopteri; order Cypriniformes; family Cyprinidae; genus Ptychobarbus; species Ptychobarbus kaznakovi. The sequence continues at coordinate 13,955,101 of CM049815.1, forward strand.
TTCAGTCTCTTTGCATGTCATCCCAGTAGACAGTGCAGACTCTGGCTTTTATGCCTGCAACCCCGCAGGATCCCTTTGTCTGTCAGGAAGCTTGGCTCCTTGCTTTCTGTCTCTTTAGTTCTCTTGATCTGCCTCGTCCCAACTGCGGAGACCCACCACCACAATTGCACAAGAAATAGAAAGTGTTCTTGTCCCTACTCTATTTAGTTGTGACGTTCTCCTTCCAAGGTTTTGCAGCAAATCTAGTGACAGGTCCTGTATTCCATTGAATGGACAAAGCAAATCCTCCAAACTCTTATATCTGTTTGGGAAGATCTAGTCTTGAACAGTGTTACTTGCTGAATGGTATTTCTGCAGGAGGTGGTGCTGTATAAATGGATTTGGCAGGGGAAGTGATGGCTCCCGCTGCTGGGTGAGTGGACTTCTATGGGTCTCTGTCTTGGCCTTTACTGCTGGTTCAGCTTGGAGCTGACCTTCTGCTCACTTCACAGGGGCTCCGGAATTTTCCAAACCCCTGCTAATGGGTGTTTAGCATTGATACACAGTGGGGCAGCCACAGTTCTCTCAGAGAAATGGAGAAATAACCACCTCGGTGGGGACTTGATTCACTTCCTACGGCTGAACTGTCTTCTATTACAAACATGCCAGATTGGAACGGAGCCTTGCATCTTTCAGTGCTAGTTAATAGCTCATTGATAATTAATGCATTATCATCAGTCAATATTCAACCACAGTTTCCTTCCATCCTAAAGAGATCAATTCCAACCTTGAATATTGAGAAACACTGTTTGGATATTCCTAGTTTTCCCTATGAATTCATTTGGCTTTTTATGCAACTTGCAGCCATATTCTCCAGTCCCTACTCGTCCTAAACTTTGAGTTACACCTCTTGCATATTGCATTGGAATTTCCTGCCCTAAATGATTGCAAGATCTTGACTTTGCTTGAGAGCCACTTCTTTTTTTTACCATTTAACCAGAACAACCTTTAGACAACAAATCCAATCTTCGATCCATCCCAAGAGACACTACCTTACATTAATAGGCCAGAAACTAAGCAATGCAGGAAACCATTGTTGCAGCTACAACCTTTGCTGATCGCCTGCATCCAAACTTGCTTGTAGCTTGACTATTCAAAACAAGCCCAGAAAGAACTGAGGTCAAAGTGTTAACAGGCCTTGCAGAAGGCTTTCTTGCCTTTCAGATGAGACCCCCTGAATAAAACAAGTTTTTTTCCTTCAGCTGGGGGGAATTCCTGAGCATGACATGACGACCGCGTAGGAGAAAGTTCTGCGTGATTCCTTCATTCAGTCAATGTGCTTTGAAAACACAAAGAGACCCAGAGGAAAGAAAGCTCGTAAGTCCCCTCAGTAACCCTCCATCCTACAAATTACTCTTTCATCTAGTGTCTGAAAGGGTCAAAGTTCAAGTTCAGGACCTAGCATGTGTTTGTTCACGCCTTTGGGACGCCTATGAAAATCTTCACCTCTAGTTGTTTACTCGTAGCAGGTGGCTGATAATAAAGTCATAATCTAGCGAAGGGCTCGACATGAGGTCTCATACAAAGAACGAAGACGGAAGATCATCCCGTATAATTGCACGTTTGCTCCATTACTTCTTAAAGCTTTTGTACACATGGTTTATGTTATCGTGTGTTTGAGATGTTTTCTATATAGGAGTTCCTTGAAGATGGTAAAAATAACCATATGTGAAGTTTGAAGGAAGGGGAGGAGGGGACTTACCTAGGTTGATTGCTCTCTTAGGGCACGAGGTGGGGCCACAACATACATCTCCACTGTTTGTGTTTGTCTCCCTGGAAACCTCTGATAGCTCGGCTGAGTGGACAGCAGATGTTTTTAAGTGTGTGTGCGTGGAGGAATGGTCATTCAAAACTTGTGAGAAAGTCTTTTGGCTCATGGGGTAATACATCATTCTCTCTCTCTCTCTCTCACTCACACACACACAGTGTTTCTTTTTCCTAACTGCGCAATACCCTTCCAGGAAACAGTTGTCCCTTCCTTCATCCATGCAAGCTTTGATTGTTTCAGTTCAATATTGTTCAATGACAAGTCACAAATCTACTGTCACAAGACCTAGTTAAGGCCAGGAGTTCAGCTTCATCTCATGAACTCGCAGTAATCATCTCTCTCATAATCAACCCCACAATGGACATGGTGTGACCGTGTAGTATTTTTTTTTAGATTGCAACAAGGGCATCTGCAGATATGAGAATGAGTCTCTTGTTCCCTTTGTTTCTCTAATATTCATTCCTTTTTTATTTACTCATTCCTGTGCCAGAAATGTTGAAATGGCCTCCACAGTGACCGTGAGATGGTTATTATGCTGTGCTAAAGGTTGCTTGCTGCCATTCCCTTCGTTTCGGAGTTCACAAAGTAAAGTTTTAAGCTTGACCTAATCAGATCAGGTTATACTGATATCAGATAAGTAACATGAGAGCTGAGACTTGGAGTTGGTAATGGGATTTTGTACGAAATTTACAGATTCCATTTCTGATCCCACTTGACGTTTGCTGTTCCTTAATAGTTCTGTTAAAGGGTTACTCCACCCCAAAATGATTTTTTGGTTATTAATCACTTACCTCCATGTCGTTCCAAACCCGTAAAACCTGTTTGTTCGTCTTCGGGACAAAATGTAAGATATTTTGGATGAAAACCGGAGGCTTGTAACTGTCCCATTGACTGCCAAGTAAATAAAACTGTCAAGGTCCAGAAAAGTATGAAAGACATTGTCAACATAGTCCATCTGCCATCAGTCGTTAAATGAAGCGACGATAATACTTTTTGTACGCAAAGAAAACAAAAATAACGACTTTATTCAACAAATAGTCTCCTCTGCGTCAGCGTAGCACCATTTTGGAAAGTATCCGCTGGACGCAAACTGCGTACGCTGAATGTCGATGGATTGTTGAATAAAGTCGTTATTTTTATTTTCTTTACATACAAAAAGTATTTTTCATTTTCATCTGTTTAACCCTTTAATAATTATCTTGGTAATTTTGATAAAGAACAACACGGAAAATGATAGGACAGCAATTGTACCCTTGAGAATCCTGTTATAACTTTAGAAATGGTACATTGTGACCGCAACTAATTAGCCACTAATTGAAGTTTAGTGATTCTGGTCCTTTAAAGCCAAGGTTTACTACGAACAAGTTTGACAGCCCCATGTGATATCCTCCATCAGGATCTAATCTGTGCCTCTGAAATGACTCTGTCCCGAGGGGCTTGAACTTGAATGGTCATGACATGGAGTCACAGCAGTGCCATGTGATCCATAGCAGCACACAAACATCCTCTTTATCAGCTTCTTTGTCAGCTTCATCACAAAATGAGGCCTATTATACATGGATGGTTTCTGGATAGTTCTTTTGGGCAAGGATGTTTTCAATGGATCAGTTATATGGTGATTTATTTTGGTGTTTGTTTGGTTAGGGCAGTCAGTGGTTCTCAAACTGTGATCCATCTGATAATCTGTGAAAGACTTAGTCTGTGATTTGGTTGATTGATAAATAAATAAAATGGACTAACTCATAATTAACTGATTGTGTTGTGATGAATTTTATTATAAAGTGTTTGTTGTTTTACTTCAGTAGTGTGTGCATCAGTGTACATTAGTGTTCAGTCTATCTTTCATTTCAGTGAAATAAGAACAAAGCAGCAGTCTAGCACAATGAAGTCAAGTGATTTAGCAACATTTTATAGGTGCCAATAGCATCACATGTTGAATTGTGAACGGTTGCCAATTCTATTATTCAAAATTACAGCTTGTTGTCTTTTTTCCGGCTTTCATGATCAAAAGAGAAAGTGTCTCTCTTTGTCTAAACCTCTAAACATGAATGAGCGAGCGAGGTTATTAGTGTGAAATTAATGCTGGCACTACTTTATTCGGAAAAGGCTTTGATCCGCATTGAGAATAATAGGATACAAAGAATAGCTAATTAAACACAGAGCTGTAGCAAGATGAGAATGTACTGGGTTTTCAGTATAAGGTTATTCAAGGAGAAGTTTCACTTTCTACTACTTTGCCATATTCTACACTTATTGTGTTGTTGTTTTTTAAGTTAGTTTTGCAAGTTTTTGTAAATTGTTTGGGTGGATGAGGGAGGGGGCTTTATATTGTAAACTTTAAACCAGGGGTGCTCAACAGGCGGCCCGTCTGCATTCATTTTGTGACCCGCGTCATGCTTAGTGTATGTTTATTACAATTTGCGCTCAAAATATTAGGCAGTTAGATTTTTTTTATTAAATGTATACAATCGCAGTAGTAATAGCTGCTCAATCCCTGCGAGTGATGTAAAAACTCAAACAGTTCAAGGTAAAATCATTTCCCTTGAGGAACTCTCTCTAGATAAAGCATACAATCACGGAGAGCCCACGGCTGAGTGAAAACTACAGTATTTGTCAAGCTGCATCCGCTGTTATTGGAAAAGATGGTGCACCTAGCAGGATATTTCTCCCTTTACTCTCTGACCAGGTCAGATTTTGGATGAAACATGAAGGTAATGTCACTTTTATTCAGCCTACGTTTTTCATATCTAGGCCTATCTGTGATGAAGTTGATATGGTTGCGCATTCAGAAGATTTATTTATTTTTTGTCTCCATGGTAATTACTAGTTATCTGTTTAGAATCTGAAAAATGACAACATACAGTGATACAGCTGAGACTGTTTGTCGGTGTGCTTTTTTCCAAGATGGTTTCTCCCTAAGTTACGCTTCCTACAATTGGGGAATGTGTTGATGGCTGTCAGGAGATGCTGCCCTCCTGGAGTGGCAGTGCTACAGGCGTATCTTGGCACATGCTTGTACATCAGCCATGAACTTTACTGTCTGGCTGTCAGACAAATACGGAAATATGATACTGATACACAAGAATACCAATACAGTCATCAAAGCAGCAGTCTTAAGAATGTAAATAGGATTTTAGACACACTATTGACAGTCAGACTATTAAAGACTAGTGTTTTTACAAAAGCTGCATCGACTTGTCTTGGTTTGAAAGTGGCCTATGTGGTCAACTGGCTTCTGATAGCTTGAGATTAGGTTAGATTAGGTTTGAGTGAGATTGTTAGCTGATATACTGGGCATATAGTTTACTAATAGAAAAGGAATCTGACACAAAAATAGCTGAAATTAACTCTTTTCCCGCCATGATGGACTTTTCTTTCAAAAATTACGAACATCAAACAGCATACAAATAAAAACTGCCTAATGTAATCGAATGAACCCTTCAGGCACCGGACATCAATATAACGTCAGGTTGACTTTTGGACCAGTGATTATATTATATTATTAACAATTATATAAATAAATTCTCAAACGTTCCTAAATCACTAGACAACTTTTACACAAAAATAATGGTTAACGAAAAACACAGGCGTTTACTTTTGTGCCTTCGAGTCTAGACAATAATGTTTGCATTATGCCATCTATTTCACTACACCAGAGCTAGTCTACCTTATGAATTCATTTCTATCCCTCACTACCTGAGACGACAGTCTCTTTAGATGCTGTTTGAGTGTGTTCATGATCTTCTGAAATACTTGATCACCAATTTAATGAGTTCGTCTCAGTTCCAAGTTTACGTGCAGGTTCAGTAAGAGTGTCATTTAAATGTGCGTGTTTGCATGGAAGTTTTTTGACATACACGGTCCACATTGTTCAGAAGTCAGGGAAGGTTAAATATTAGCCTCTGGCAACAATGATTCTGCCATTCCCTGAGAGACCACACAAAAAGAGCCGCACTATGCTGAAACATTAGAAATGATTGGATATCACAACAGTGTGCGTAAAGCCACAACTGTGGGCTATGTTTTACAGTTTTTATCAGTGCAAACAATAGGTTTCACACCGAATGCGTACGCTTGATAAGCACTTATGATCCACAGAAGAGCCGTATGCAAGGGCAAGTATTATCAAATCCAGTTTGAACCAAGTGTAAACACAATGTGCAAGATCCGAATGTCTGTAATTGAAGGGGAAAGTGGTCTGCGACGAGGTCTTGTGTTTGCATTCCAACATTTTTGCATCACGTAATGCACTCGTACAATGAGATACCTGTGGGAAATATGGAGCCGAACCATCGGAGAGGGAGTAAACAGTGATGACGTGTGTTTGCGTAAGACCACGGGGAAATACGCGCACACATCTGCACCTGTTCTGTTGGTATTGCGCAAGTCAAATAGTCGGCAGAGGGAATTGTGGGAAAGGGGGCGATAACAGGGCATAGTCTCCATAAAAGTGTGGCTTTATGTCAGGCCAAACCACGAGACAAAGATTTTCCGCTCGCTTTTGCCGGCTCACAGGAATTCCTGCATGTCCTCTGGCTGTCAATCTGATTGACTGTCCTCCCATTGGACTTTTGTGAACCGTCTCATGGAAACCATTTATTTATAGTCTGTCTGATTCGGTTTGTCTCTCTCTCTTTTTCTCTTCTTATTGGTTCACTTTAATTAGTGATCATATCCAAATGCTGCCACTAAATTGCATAGAATTTGTACGTTTTCTGATATCCTAGATTTAATTCATGTCTGTTTTACTGTACTGTTGGATGTCCTGTGTACACAAAAATAACGATCCTTACTTCCCTGATTCCATCTGAGCTAAGGTGTGTGTATGTTTATCTGTGCGTTTATGCTGACAGGAAAAGGTTTACAAAGGAGAGAGATTTATGAGTGTGATATCAGCGTGGGACATGTCTGTCTGCTCTTTTGATACCCGTTTATAAAAGTACACAAATGCTAAAATATCTACTGTAATATAGTACAGTATTTGTGGTTTTACATGTCTCTTGACAAAATATAAAAAGCATGGTACACAGAGAATACACTATGCCTGCAGATGCAAACTAGGCCATGCTAACCTTGACCTCGTGTTCTAGTCAGGAATTGTGTTATAGATGTTAAACGCTGACACATTTAAACAAATGGACTAGAAGAATATGTAGTTTATCAGAGAGTGAGTGTGGGACATAAAGCGTTTCCAACTCTCTTAATGGCAGGTTGTGGGAAATGTACTTGTGCTGGATGCTTTTAGAGGCCAATTATGAAATTTGATTCTCTGTTGTAGCAGGTTTTTAAATTATAATTTATATTCAAAATGCAACTAGCTGATTCATACTACTGTATCATTACATCATTTATTTTTGTTTGTAATACAAAGTCACATTTTAGGTAATGCGCTTACAATAGAAGTGTATGGGGCAAGACATTGCACCATAATATCTTTGAATAATTTTCAAAATTAGCCATAAGAGTTAAACATTGAACATGTTAACAGGAGCCTAGTGGGATTAAAATTGCTTACTAAGCAGCTCTGAAAAGGGGTGGGGCTACATAAGGTACGCAAGGTTGTTAAAAGAATAGAGAATGTGAAGCTGCGTCATGCTGCGTTGCATGCTGGGGCACCGCCGCCATTCTGGTAGGATCACACTCGGCTACAAATGCTGAAATTAATACGGATGCCTGCTTATCTTTTGAACAAAAACAACCGCCTAGTGGCCACGTACACACTGCAAGTTTCAGAAATGACACCTGCATTTAAATGCGGGAGTGAGTCCCGTAAATTATTGTTCAATGTGTGTACGGAACAGCACTCACTCACTCCACCATTTGTAACCACAACAACATTGTCGTCTTGCAGGAGTGAATAAAAGTTTAGCCGTTTGTTATGTGCAATTTTTTGACAAAAGACTCTTTAGCAAAGTCCGTAGATCGGGAAGAAGGCGGGAACCGGCGAACATTTAAACACTTTAATAACACAATAAACCCCTAAACTAAACTAAACTACCGCTGATAGACGTGCAGCGTTGTGTTTATGCTCGGGAGGCTGCTTTAGAGAGCGCTGTCTTGCAGTGTTGCCATGTCCTCATATTTACAAGATGCGTTTCGGCGTGTTGTTTGGTCTTATCTCATAAAGATAGGCACTTTATGAAGTTAATAAAGTGGTATGTTGTGGATATGAGATATTTTATATATTGTTGGTGGTATAAAACAAAGCGTTTTGGTGTTTTTTGTGCTTGTCCTTGTTTGTTGTTGTTTTTTTCTATGAAGATCTGGCAACACTGACACTTTACCGCAGGGCTCATGAGCGCAGCTAGCCTTTTACTGTTATTTTCTTGCATCACACATACAGACGAACACACCGATGCACGTTCAAATACGTCATTAACAACTAGTTGTTCAGTTCCGTACACAATGCGTAGAATTTCTGTAAATGCGGTTGTCACTACCTGTATTTTTCGGGAGTTAATGCGGTTGTGGAATGCGGTTGTCACTCCAGTATTTTAGTGAATTATGTGTACAGAACACGATTAAGGAGTTATAGGTGAACTGACAACCGAATTTAGCTGCAGTGTGTACGTGGCCACTGCCATTCTAACTCTTGCGAGCCAGGATCATTTTTAATATAATTCCGATTGCATTTGTCTGAAAGAAAAAAGTCATATACACCTAGGATTCTTTGAGGGTGAGTAAAACATGGGCTATTTTTCATTTTTGGGTGAACTAACTCTTTAAGTTAAACATTTACATTATTGTATTTTTTGCAGGAAAGATAAGATATGTTATCGCTTCGAATGATATTTCGATTTTTTCACTTAAGTTTTGTAGAGTTTCGTTTACAATGTTGATCTGATTACCGTGAAAACTCGCTGCTGCTTCAGCTATCATATGGTAGATTATCCAAATAAAAGTGTGTGTTCAACAAGCTGACAGAAGTCCATCCATTTCTTTGTTGGAAACATTTCAGTGACAAAGTATAATTGTTGTCATTGTAAGTATTAATTTTTCGACGGACACAGATGAGAATCAGAGATTGTGGGTCACATTCACCGGACAGATATCAAATTTTTTATATTTATTTCAACAAATGACATCAAATCAAATCCCTGGGAGCTTGTGAACAGCTATGGCATTATAAAATGCTGGCTTAATATAAAGACAGTGATGCTAAAATATGCGTTTCATTATTTAAGCCTTTTCCTCCCTTGAGAAAACCATAGAAAACGCTTATGCATTAATACAGTTATATTTAAAGTTCACATTCTGGGCTCATCTGTTTTTCTTCATATAGTATGCTGTATTAATAAGGTGTGTACAGAAGGTGGTCCTTTAATATCACAGTGCATTAAGCATTTTATTTACGTTATATGAAAAGAAAACATTTAGTGTAAATAAACGCGTTGCGTTCACATTATATGCACATAGTGCTTTACAGTTTGGTCTCTATAACTGTCTTAGTACATTAAGCCACATGAAGCATTATTCCGGTAAAGGATTTTAGAAAGTCCCTGTTCAAGTTCTGCTAATTCACAAGCCGAGTGAGAATCATACTCGCAAAGGCAATGTTAATTAAACCAAACAAAATCAAAAATGCACATAGATGTGACTCTTTTGTTTGAGTGACAAGGCAGTGGGTTTAATCGATGATATTATTATTAGATGTATCATCCTGCATCTTCGCAACCTGGTTCCTTTGGTGTTTTTACAGTTGTATAATTGACAGTTTAGCATCTTAAAACACTTTTGTATAGAATAATTAATTAACAAAAATATAATCTGCATGTTTCTGTTTGTAATCCATTCAGAATATCTTGCCGAATAGCCCTGCATGCAATATGTAGATTTCATTAAATTATAATTTTGCTTGCTTTTACAAACTAACAAGTCTAAATTGTTGCCTGGAAATCCTCAGCATGTTACAGATGCTGTTGATTGTGTTGAACCCAAACCATTGATTGAATGCATTGGAGCATAACTTGCCTGTATTTTGAAGTGGCACAATTTTTTACAAGGTTTTTTTTATTCACAACTGTGTTCTTCTAATCTATGCACTGACTGCTCGTGTAATTCAGGTACTGTGTGGATACAGTCGTTTTTATATCTGTCTCACACACGCACGCAGTATCGGAAACACTGACCTTAAATTATTCTGCTAGATAGGACATGAGTGGGCGGGGCATAGTAGACATCCTGCGTTCCGATTGGTCGACCGCGTTTGTGCGCTCAGAGAAGGGGCGGATTAGTTGGGTCACGTGACCGCTTCAATTTCTCTCAGTCCTGAAGCAGATCATCGCACATACACACCCCACTCACTCCACAACCGAAAATCCCCCTTTTACGAGGGAAGAGGAGTGTCGCTGAGTGAGACCTGCGTTTTGCACTTTACTGAGTGGAATTGGGGTCTGTTTGGGTGCTGTTTTTGTCGTGTTTAATCCTCTGAGGTAATCGGGGATTCTTGAGGCGGGAATGAGAGAGATGCGCTCGAGCGCTCACTGGACTTTCACTCTGTGAGGAGCAAACAGGTGAGTTTAACGGTTTACAATTCTGGAAAAACACCCCCGGTTTGTTTTCTGGGTTATGTTTGAACGACGAACTGTCGTTTAGAGCAAAATTTTGCGATTAAGCTGATCACACAATAACGTTACCGTTGGATGCAATTTCAACAGCGTTGAGCAGCTTCAAAAGAGGGTCTTGTTCTTCAACCGACACTTTTTTTGTAGTCTTAAACGCTTTTTGTCGCATCCCTGTGAGTTTACAACGTAACGTTAATGTTACTTGTGTTTCTTCCCCGCTTAACGTTGCCGTGTCGTTCTTTGCTATTCTGAGTGCGAGACCCTTGTGCCGCGACTGAAATCTGAGTCCCAAAATCTTTCGTGCCCTATTTATAGAGCTGCTAAAGATAAGAAGAGAAATAGTAGTGCGTACTAAAGATGAGGGGGTGTGGGAGGATGCAGAGTGCATTGAAAGCTACTTTAGGACTCGCTTAGAAAAACGTGACCTCAAAAACCAGTCAAGGGTCAATTTTTTTAAATTGACATTTTTAACGTTTCATCATAACGTTTGTTATGATAGGATAATATTTGGCTGAGATTGAACTATTTGAAAATCTGGAATCTGAGGGTGCAAAAATATATATATATATATTGAGAAAAGCGCCTTTAAAGTTGTCCAAATAAAGTTCTTAGCAATGTATAATACTAATCAAAAATTAAGTTTTAATATATTTACGGTATGAAATTTACAAAATATCTTAATGGAACATGATTCTTTACTTAATATCCTAATGATTTTTGGCATAAAAGAACAAAAATTATAATTTTGACACATACAATGTAGTGTTGGCTATTGCTACACATATACCCGTGCTACTTATGACTGGTTTTGTAGTCAAGGGTAACAAATATGGAAGTCGTGACATTAGTTAAATCTGTCTGTTTGTTTTTAAACCGAACTCGTTGTCGGTTAGTGTGTTAAACGTTCAAAGGTCAGCCGAAGACGCTGTGAGTGGTAAGTAGGGGTTGTAATGGCTCATTTGAAGGTGATTTTTGCTATCTATAATGGGATTCCTGTCCCCCTGCATCTAAACTGTATGAGAGAATGAGCATTGACTGTAGGACACACTGTGAATCTTACTGCTGCTGTCCCTGTAGTGTATTTAATTGTCTTGTGTGGCTGGCTATTGTATTACTAGTGTACTTTCTGTTGTTGCAAGCCTATGCAAGATAAATCCAGCACAATCACTTCATTATTGCCTTATTCAGAGATCAAACAGCTGTTTTAGTGAGGATTGAGGATCCTCCATGTTTCTTTCCTCACATTTCACACACTTTTTTCCCTTTATACACCCACCCTGACAGTTTGAAACAATCAACAACACGTCCCACTTCAACACACAGCTTTACATAAAGCAGTCGATAAGCAGAGATTGACAGTTCGTGTTATATAAATTAATGTATGGGACATCTGCAGCCTGTCCCAGTAGAGTCATATCCAGATTCATATTTGCAGAT
>CM049815.1:13967008-14002008 GCA_027422405.1 Ptychobarbus kaznakovi
AACACTTCATAGTTTACTAGTAATATATGGAATAGGAGTTTGATAATGTCAGAAATTAAGCCTTACCTTTATCTCCCGGACTGTTGTTGAATCTTCCAAAAGTTTTGGCTTGGGGTCCTTCACATGAGTCAGCAGCACGTTCCACCGTACCAATTATATGGGGGTGCCCGTGAACGTGCCTGACTTTAAATCGGCGCTACTAAACACGGATATCGGCCGATGCCGATATATAAAAAAATGACAAATATCGGCCGGCCGATATATCGGTCGACCTCTTGTTGTTATGCTTGAGATGTTCAAAAAGTACAGACACATAAATCAATTCACCAAGTTTTATATAAAAAATATCAACAAACAACAAATAAAATGACTTTGGTTGCATAATCACTAAAACAATAACATTACCAATGATGTTTGGATTTCAAATGACAACTTGACTGACAACAGTTTAATAGCATGTTCAAATATCTGATGTAAATGTTTAAATAAAGCTTTAAGATTAATAAAAAGGTAACCCTCACATTTCAGCCTTTAAATAAAGAAAAGGGTTAAGTCAAAATGATAATTGGTTAATAAATTATTTTATGTATTTTATCTGCTTCATATACAATTCTAGATAACTTATCTGAATTGTTTAAATGTGTAGAATCTTCAACTGGTCCAAATGTACAGCAGGGCATGCAAATTCAGTCAGTTTTTGGCCAGAGAGAAACGGCACACAGGCAATATGAGTCTCTGTAAATCTACTCCCTGACACTAGGTGGCGCTTTATATGGAAAAGCTGAATTACAGCGGTTTCCCGTGAACTCCGTGGACAAAACAGTTTTGTGATTAAGAGCCCTTTCTTTAGGGTATTACATGGAGCAAAGATGAAAACAAAATGCCATCGAATCGTTTCTGAAGACAGTCAGAACCTTCAGAGGTGCATTTAATTAATTAATTCATATTCATTTGTATAATTCCCTCAGCAGTCTTTTAAAACCTCCCTGCTTTTCCGCCTTATTTTCACTCAAAACGAAACTACTCTGCACATGAGACTGTTACTGAAAACTGTGCTTTATGCTGGACAGTATTTATTTATCGTGGTATTCGAATTCGGTTTTAATGATAATTAAAAAATGAAGCGGTAATACTAACCGTCGGGAATTTTATCATAATTTATCATCAAACAGTTAATTGTTACATCCCTAATTTGCCATCATAAATGACATTTTAAAATATATTAAAATAGAAACATGTATTTTTAATTGTAATAATATTTTAGAGTACTACTATTTTACAGCATTTTAATCAAATGAGTGCAGCATATAAGAGACTTTAAAAACATAAAAAAATAGAAATTTGAACGGTAGTGAATGCATTTTTAGACCTTGCAAAATCAATGACATTTGTTTGAGAATTCTGCTCGTCAACTTTAGAAATTGAGAATTACTTGTTAGTTTGGTAGCATCAGTAAACATGGGTTTAAAATCTTTTTTAAATTCTTTAACAATTCTTGATCTTTTGGCTTGTTTATCAACTTAATGCTGTTTGGGAGTTGAGATTCTTGAAGTTTCTTGTAAAATTATAATAACTGTGAAATATCCAGTTGTTATTGCATATTTGTGTTGTAAGAAAAAAAATCAATTAAGGAAAAGATCATTAAAAATGTGTGCAATATATGATTTATTTAAAAATATATATAAAAAATATACAAATAGAAATAATATAAAATATATATAATTAAATCGTTTTAATTATGTATTAAATTAATTTATTACAATTTATGCAAATATTAAATTATAAAAGTAGGGTTTTATTTTCTTTAAAAAAATAATTTGTTTTATCTGATAAATCTGAACTACTTAAACTAGAGAAGCTCTGTAGGGTTTGAGCACTGTATTTTCAGTATGTGAAATTGAAATCGATTCTGTCATTCCCTGTGATTGTGATAAAAACAGAGGCGGTGTGACAGTATGGGTAATTACGGCTGCGCCGCTGGGCTTTATTAGCAGCAGCTGTCTGAGCACGTGTTTCTGAGACGCACTATATACTCTTCTCACTCATCCTTTACTCTGTGTGGAGACGAGCCAGGCAGGGCAGGCAGCAGGTGTATCGAGACACAGGCTTGTCTGTTTACATCGGCACCAACCGAGCTGATTCAACAAGCCTCTCTTTTATCTCCCTCTCTTTCTGCAGGTTTTCTGCATATGTGCACACACGCAGAAGAGCGCTGCTTAAATTACACGTCTCTCCGTAGACTGTGTTTAAGGTCAGACTATTATAGGCAGGGCTGAGTTTGCAATGCTTAGGCCTCATCTGTGCTGTCACAACCAAAACAAATGAAGACATCTCACGTTAACTTATCTCGCTTAGGAACCGAGCGGAAAAATAGTGGTTTGCACTGAGGGACCGTTGATATTTACTTAGAAGGTGAAACAATATGTTAATGATATTAAACTGTAATGGCACAATTGAATTAGTCTTGAATTTCCTCCCTTGGGTTATTTTTAGTTCCCCACTCCCCTCTGTTTCCCTCTTCAGCATTAAAGCATGCCATTCCCAGAGTCGTAGCTGTTTTCCAAGAGCGCTGTGGTTTGGGTCGGTCGGGACACTTAGGTTTGAGAGGAATTTGTGCTGAGAGGCTCATATTCCCATATTTCACATATTTAGTTCAATTATTTTATTTCACTTAGTTCAAGACAAGCATCAGTTTTACTATTACCTACACTTAAAGGGATAGTTCACCCAAAAATGAAAATGAAAATTCTGTCATTAATTAGTCACCCTCATATCGTTCTAAACCCGTAAGACCTTTGTTCATCTTCAGAACACAAATTAAGACATTTTTGATGAAATTCGAGAGCTTTCTGACCATGCATATTGTTTAAATGGTCCATATGACATCAGTGATTCAACCTTAGTTTTATAAAGCTACGAGAGTACTTTTTGTGCAACTGACACAGAAGAGAAGAAATTGTTGAATGAAGTCGTTTATTTTGTTTTCTTTGTGCACAAAAAGTATTCTAGTAGCTTCATAAAATTTACAGTTGAGCCACTGATGTCACATGGACTTTTTTATGTCCTTGCTACCTTTTTGGACCTTAAGCGTGTCAGTTGCATTGCTGTTTATAGAGGGTCAGAAAGCTCTCGGGCTTCATCAAAAAATATCTTAATTTTTACTGTACTTCTTTGGAATGACATTAAGGTGTGTAGTAGAGGGCTGCAGCGATTCGTAGACGTCATCGATTACGTTGATTAGCATGGAGTGCGTCGATGCGTTGCACCTTTAGCCACGCCCATTGCGCGAGCCTGCAGTTATCCCTACTTAAGACTGTTTTTCTGCCATGTTTAACACAAACAAGACTCTAGAGCAGAAGGTAAAGTCTAGTATGGCAACATCACTTCACTTCATAGAGCATTCTATTATTATACGACCGTCAGAACCGCTTGTATATAACCGAACTGATGCCTTTACATTGTCAGGATTCACAACCGCATTCAAAGCTGCGCTGAATGACCGGAACAGCACGGGACATCTCGAGTTGCCTATATAATCATGATGGGTTTAATTTGTCCACAGAGACGGAGAAGGAGAAATGATTCGCATTCATTCTTAATGGATGCTCTGCGTGCTGTCAGTGGCCGATGGCAAAACTTCTCTGGTGTAATGACCCATTTTTTTTTTCTGTCGCTACTCGTGTCCTGAATGCGGTTGTGACTTCAGCTGTTAATTCATATACAGATTTGTATTCAAGCAGATGTTTTATTCTGATGAGCTGATATAATTTAAACCTTTCAAGTCTCTCACCTGTATGCAACTGCTGTCAGTCTCAAACAGAACTGTGAATGACACCATAATGTGCTTTTCTATTGATTGTATCACTGCCTCTAGTTTTCGTTCGTTCGTTCTTTCTTCTTTTCTATTTTTTTATGTGTTTCTTTTTCATTTGTATTTTGTATTAATTATTTATTCTTATTTCGTTTTCTCTCTTTTTTTGTTATCTTTATTTATTTTATTTATTTCCTTTCTTTGTTGTTATTATTTATTGTTTGTTAAAAAAAATTACTTATGAGAGAACATTTGAATAAAATAAAAAATCAATAAGTTACTGATATTATTTATTGATAATTTAACTAAATAATGAATCAACTGATGAGAAAATAATCAATAGATTAATTGAAAAATAATCAATAGATTAGCGACTAATCTAAAAAAATAATCGATAGGTTAGTCGACAATAAAAATCATCGTTAGCTGCAGCCCTAGTGTGTAATTTAATGACAGGATTTTCATTTTTGGGTGAACTAACCCTTTAACGCTGCAGTGAAATTTGGGCAAAATGTCACAACAGCTGTTAATGTGCTTCACTTTTACAGTTAAGATTCGCAATCCCTTACCGTAACTTTTTGGGCTATTACGTGTGCATTAACGTCATTGAATTTATGGCTTCTTTCTTCTCTTTTGTCAGTGTATCTTTGATGAAAGAGGCTCTCATTCAAATCCAAACAAACTTAAGGGTCAATTTAATTTGCTTCCCGTATAGTTTGTTTCATCCTAGATTAGGAAATCAACCCAGTGAACTTCACTGACCCCCCCCCCCCCACACACCACCACACACTCACACAACACACACAAAGTCACTGAGAGTTTGGCAGGGACGACCTGCACATGGATACACAAACACCATGCCCACTTGCTTGTGGCTGCTTGGCGACTGACTATGGAAATCAGACATTCTTTAGCTCAATCTCTAGACCTGTGGTGCGCACTAGGATGCCCTTGTGGTGGCAAGTTAAAGTGCTTTATGGACACACACATCAGCCAAAAACACATCCCAGAATGGACAGAGAATCTGTAGATTTGAAGAGGAATCTACATTTTGGATTGCTATTTTCCTGTAGTCTTGGATAGCCAGACTTGCTTGAAATTCTGGTCAAGAATGACCCAATTAGACCTGTGAAACGACCATGTTGTTTTTTATTGCTGTTTATAGAAATAATAATCTAAAATATTTGTTGTCACAGACTGGTATGGTAGTTCTATTGTAAACATAATTTTTTTTACTATTATTATTTTGAGTTCAAAGCTAAATATTTATATTTGTGAATAAGTTAACTTTTTCTATGTGCCTCAAATGTCTCAAAGAGTTGATGCCAATAACCTGACAAATCTAGTGATTCATTTGTTTATTGCAATCCGGTACCATATAAACACAACTTCAAAAAGCCATTATTTATCCCAGTACCTCCAGTTTGCATAAAACCAATCAGTCCAGATTTGTACTACTGCTTGACATTTTGTGTGCAAAATACTTCAGACCATCAGTGAACAGAGCGTGCCTGCTGAGACAATTTACCTTCCTCTTTCTGATATGCATATATACTGTGTATATATACTCTTTGCATGTTTGTATCTCACCAATCTCGAATACAGTGCCGAGTGTAGTTATCCATGCCTCAGTTCACATCTGTTAATAAGTCTGTAAGTCTCTGTAAGTAAGAAAGAACAGTCATCATAACTGAGGCATTGTGTCAGTTTGAGCGCTCTGTCAGTCTGTTTATCCTGTGATTCATTCTGTCGTCTTAAGCTCTTTGATCACTCTGTGCCTGAGACTCCAAGCAGGTGTGTAGCATGACAGAGCTTCATACAGAAGAGCTTAGTACTGCTTATTAAACAAGTTACGGATGGTTTTCTTCCCTACACATTGAAAATAATC
The DNA here is from genome assembly GCA_027422405.1 of Ptychobarbus kaznakovi. Lineage (NCBI taxonomy): Eukaryota > Metazoa > Chordata > Actinopteri > Cypriniformes > Cyprinidae > Ptychobarbus > Ptychobarbus kaznakovi. The sequence goes on from CM049815.1 coordinate 13,972,708, forward strand.
TGTTCCAGTAGACTTAAAATGGATTTTTGACATTCCTAAAGAATTTAAGATGGTACTTTCATCCTTCACTACCTTGTTTTTCTGTCGAGAGTCTCGCCTTCAGCTCTTCAGAATATGTTGAGTAGGCCTATGGGTTAATATACTTAACTAGTCATCAAGATACAAATGGAAAGAACTGAGTACAGAAGGTTTAAACGTACAGGCGCGTGAGAGGATTACAGCTCTGTGTATACCTCCCATTACGGTGTGTGAGTCATCTCTAATCTCGTGTTTTCTTTCTCTTTCAGGCATTTAGGGATGAGCTAGAGGGACTGATCCAGGAACAGATGAACAAGGGGAACAACCCCACAGGACTGCTCGCCCTGCAGCAGATCGCAGACTTCTTCATGACCAGCTCTGTAGCCGGCTTCTCCACCTCCCCCCTCAGTGAGTATCACACCATAGTGTGGCTCATCTACACAGGAACAGATTGGAACATTCCTCCAGTCCTCCGATGTCCCAGACTGCCCCACTCCTCCACCTGTTTAGAGTTACACAGGTCGTTAAATATCAGATATTGCCATAAACAGACATTGAGGGAGGAAATATGACTAGCCGACTCAGGAAAGCCTTTGCATTCTTGCATCTTACTTCTTCCTCCCTTATCACCCCATCCAGTGTATCTCTTTTCTCTCTGCGCTCTGCTATGCGGCGCTAATCAGCAGAACTTCAGTGAACCCCTTTCAGTGATTTCTGTACATTCAGAGTCATAACCTAAATCTCATAGGTGTCTGTGACTATGCACAGATCTAGAGCATAATCTAGGACATATAATGGAAAAAGGTATGAGATTTAGAAACAAGACTTTGAGAATTTATTTAGATATAAAAATGATAATAATGGCAATGCCATGCTCTCTTTGCCCACACTCTCTTTGCCCACACCTTTGTTTATGTAAACAAAGTTGAAAAAACAGGCCATTAAAAATGTGTCAAGTTGTGGGTTTTGAATAATGGCTATCCACATTTGCACATTTGAGGTCTGTTCAGTGGAGATTTTGAAAGCAGAAATTCTCAATCATCCGCTGTATGCTGAGCTCTAGATTTATCCAGCTGGAGTTCTATAATGAGTTCTGAAATGAGTTCAGGGTGTAGTTCTGTATAGTTCTGGAAAGAGCTCTGGAACACTTAGCGATCTAAAGTTCGAGGATGAGTTCTGAAATGTTTAGTTAACTGGAGCTCAAATGTGGGTTCTGAAATGTTAAGTCAACTGAAGCTCTAGAATGAGTTCTGCAATGTTTAGTAAAAGTGGAGTTTGGAAACACTTTTGAATGTTTAGCTATCTGGAGTTCAAGGATGAATGTTTAGCTGGTGGAGCGCTGGAAAGAATTGTGTAATGTTTAATCAACAGGAGTTCAAGATGAGTTCCTGAAACTTGTAATAACTGTAGGTTTGAAATGAGTAGGGTTGGGTATCGTTTTTTTTTTTTTTTTGATACCGGTGCCAAATCGATACTTTTAAAACAGTACCGGTGCCTAAACGGTGCCTGAACCGATACTTATAAAAATAAAAAATTTAACAATTGGATTGGCCATTAGCACTAAACACATGGGCCCGGTTTCACAGACAGGGCTTAGACTAAACCTGGACTAGATCATAGTACAATTAGGACATTGAAGTCATTTTTATAAAGATGCTTAGAAAAAAAAAACATTACTGGGGTGCATCTTGAGACAAAACGAAGGCACTGATATATTTTAGGTTCAGTTAATCCAGAGGTTCTCAATTCCAGTCCTCGCGCACCCCCCCTCTGCATATTTTGCATGTCTTTCTTTGTTAACACACCTGATTCAGATAATCAGCTCGTTAGAAGTGTGCTCCGTGCATGAACTGTGTTCCGATTGACATGCTCCCTACACAGGGTCCATTGCGCCCTACTCCCTGAGCAGGGGAAATCCGCTGAAGTTTACTTTATTTCGGAACATTCATTCATGGATTTGCGCTGCGCAACGTCTTCACGCACGGACGAGTGTGACATCATATACCTCTGTAAATATATACAATTTTAATTCACGTCTTGCACACTTCAATGCACTTTGAATGGAATATATACGTTCGCTTCGAACTGGAATCATAGCGGAATATCCTGTGATGTCCACTTCGCAGGGCATCTGAAGCGATAAGAGTAACATACGAAATATGCAGAGCGGGGGGGCGCGAGGACTGGAATTGAGAACCGCTGAGTTAGTGCAAGTTTATTTCAGTTAAAACAGCTAAGAGTTACATTTTAGTATAGCACTAGGTTCAAGCCTGGTCTGTGAAACCGGGGGGTGATGTCTTTTTCGTTCATACTGGACACTAGAGGGCACCCTCCCGCAGAAAACCCACAGATCCAGTCACAGAAGTAGTGAACTCTTGATCCTCCAGGGATATGGATAAGTAAACCGAAGATATAAACGTTTTGAATGATAAAATAAATACAATAAACACACGAATACGACTATGTATAGTTTACCTGTGTTATTCAAGCCATCTCGGGTATTTTCATAATAATTAAGTATATTTATAATCCATTGCTAATCGATGTATTAGTAGCCCATGGAGTAGTAGTAGCTTCTCTAGTTAATGGAAGGCTAGCTGCTGTTGCCGTCAGAGCAAGTGTAATCACTGCATTCACGCGCTCCTCAGATACTCTCATTCCCCGAGTTGTGCTTTTAAGTCGGAATGTGAAAACCGCACACTCTGGTTACTACAAAGATTTGTTGGACATGTATTATTAGAGCTTTCCGAATTGAGTTCACGTGCTGCATCTCAGTCTGGAAATTATTTTTCACGTGTGGTGCCGTGTGATGATTCTTACGTCCGTTTCGGAGAAACAAAGGACAAATATTTCAACCGATCGCTCAGGCATGGCACCGAAATTAGGCACCGAAATCTGCGTTCTGATTCGGTTCGGTACATACCGGTTACATAGGTACCGGTGCCTTATTGGTACCGGGTTTCGGTACCCAACCCTAGAAATGAGTTCTGGAATATTTAGCCTTCTGTAGTTCAAAGTTGAATTCTGGAGCATTTAGCCTGTGGAGATCTAGAACAGGTGTTGGATTATTTAGCCAACTGGAGTTTAAGGTTGAGTTCTATAGTGTTTAGTCAGCTGGAGCTCTAGAATGATTTCTTAAATGTTTAGTAATGTGGCGTTCTGGAAACACTTTTGGAACATTTAGTCATATGAAGTTCAAGGGCGAATGTTTCTAGAATGTTCAAGGTTAAGTTCTAAAATGTTTAGTGAACTGTAGTTTAAAAGACGAATTCTGGAACGTTTAGTCAAGTGGAGCTCAATAGAGAGTTCTGGAATTGAAACTATACTGTAATTTGAGAATGGTTTCCTGATACTTGTAATAACTGGAGGTCTGAAATGAGTTCTGGAGCATGTAGTCAAGTGAAACTCAATGGAACGCGTAAGCAACTGGAGCTCTAGAATGAGTTTATTGCAACTAGAGTTCTGTAATAAACAAACTGCCATTCTAAAAACTATGTGAGTATTCTAGATGTGAAGTGCTGACTGTTTATTGTAGCTGGATCTATTGTATGGCTGAATTGAGTTTTTCTTTTTATAACTACTATTGTATTTCCTTACTGTTCTTTGACCAGAATCCCTGAAGGTTCCATATAAGCTACGGTAAATTGATTACAGCAGTGTTTTTAGCTGTATAAACTACATCAGTCTAACTAAAACATCTTTATTAGATTCAAGCATATCAGTGTTTCATGGACACTCTCGAGGTGTTATCAGTTAATCGGGACACAGCACTTGATTTAATTAGTCCGAGTTTGAGTAGTATCAAGGTATCGATTTACACTCGTTTGTTGTCTACATTCCCATGACATCAGTATAGAAATGTTCATTTCAAGTTGTGCACTTAAGTGGGCTAATAAATCGTTAATGGTTCTTTTAATAAAATGGTTCAAACCTGTTCTTGAATTTTCCCTTGTTGCTCTGTTTTCTCAGGTTTGGGCATGGTGACCCCAATAAACGACATGTTCAGCATGGAGTCCAGTTCTATGGTGAAGGGAGAGAAACAGATCCGCTGTAAACTGGCTAGCCTCTACAGACTAGTGGACCTGTTCAGTTGGGCCCACTTCTCAAGCTGTTACGTTACAGTAAGGCACAGCTTTATATCATTAATATCGCTGCCACAGATTAAATATTATACTTGTTTTTGGTGTCCATATTGTAGAACAAGGAAGTGAAAGTAAATGATGTACATTGCGTAATACAGCATTTCGCAATCCATTCCTGCATGTGATAAACATTATAGTTCCACTAATCAGACACTCCTAGTTTAATACATGGAGAAAGATATCTGCTTTCCCATTCATCATAAAATTAAATTGTTATTAAATACATGTCTACTTTTGAATGGCTGTTAATGGACAAAGCTGCTTTTGTCTTCATAATGCTGTAGTTATAGCATTTGCTCTCATGCTGATGATCTTAACAGGTGTGCTAAATAAGGAAATATCAAGTTTTGAGTATCTGGATCCCTGTGTGAATAGATGAAGAAATTCTGAGCTAACTTGATCAGGAGAGGAAAAAGCAACTGCTTATTTGTTTTGTTGTTGTTTTTTTTACTTATAGGTTCGTGTCAGTAAGGAGCAGGATCATATCCTCATCATCCCCAGAGGACTATCCTTCGCTGAGGCCTCTGCGTCCAATCTGGTAAACAAACTGTCTGTTTTGCATTATCACGGCAGAGCCTGATAGCGGTTCTGGGAACGGCTCGAGCATCACACCACAGGGCTGCCGGGGTCACTTTGAGTGGTGGCTTTAGTTGAACTCACATTCCAGTAAGACTTAAAATAGATTAGATTCAGGCTTGTGCGGTTCTTACCGTCGGAATTCATTTATCAGTTACATATTATGTTGATTGAATGATAAATAATTACTTAATGCTTCTGTTGTGATAGCTTCAAGGTTATATTTTGTGCTGCTTTTTGTGTGTGTGTGTTCTTGTAGTCTGTTTAAATTATTAATGAGACAATAATATTGCCTAGAGCTTAATAATATGTTTTCCTGTGCGTTTGGGATTTTTGCAGTCTGATATGTGCTGTGCACAAAGGGAATGCATTGGCAGACCTTGACTGAGCTTAGTGCTCGTTGCCAATGTTTGACGAGTGCTTAATCAGCCGGTTATTTCTTTGAAATCTCAGAGTGGGTTTTGGATTTGTACTAGCCTGTGTGTTCATGTCCGTCGGAGGCTTTTTACAATACAGATCCTGTTTACAAGGATATTAGCCAAAACATTCATTTTGATGAAGTTTTGTCTATATTTATTCATCCATGCACAAAAAAGCGGAGGAGAGCTCAATTCAGTATTCGCGAAGAGTTGTCTGTGTCCGTGGCGGAGCCAGGATGTTTTCATAGGGGTGGCCAGGAAGGGGCCAGCAACCAGCCTGGGCTGGCACACAAATCTTCATTATTTCAATATAAAAATGTGGTTGACTATAAAATACTAGACTATTTTAGTGCCTAAACACAGTTGAATTCAATGAATTTCTACTTAATTGTAATTGAGATATTTGTGAATTATTGTATCACGTAAAATGATTTTTTTATTATTATTCCTCACCTCCAGATATTTTAATAAAGGGGCTCACTATAGCTTTATTGCTCTGTCAGTTTGGTTCTGGTTCTCAAAATCCCCCTAAACTTGTTCTCTAACATTACATACTCATGGATGAGACATGCAGTTAGTGATAAGAATGTGAAAAATGCCGGAAGACAACAGCACATAAATGCCAGAATGTAAAATGAGTTGTTTTATGCATTTAAATGGTTTCATTTTCGTTTGTGCTTTTAAAATGAATGAAAAAATATAGCATATGTTCTAGTATAAGTGCACTGTGCTCACATTTACTTATTAAATTAAAAATTAAAATACATATCAGCTTGCGCCTTATTGTGATCTGGAATTGCACGATAGCCTATATTTTAGTATGCATTTGAGAAACGTTCGGATAATGCATACATGCATGCACAGTTTACAGCTTTAATCAGCTATTTGGTAATTTCATGACTTAACTGATGACAGAACTGCGTCGTATGCTCATAGTTTCTTGTGCGCTTATTTATGATGACGCGATCAGAGCATGCGCCGTGAGCACAGTGACGGCTGACAGGACAGGAAAGTTTGTTTTACTGACATATAGCCTAACAGCATCTCATTGTTCCGCCGAAGCTCATTTGGCTTGTGTACCTTTTCCGCGCTCATTTGACTCGCGCCTGGCGCTGAGGCAAAGCTGTTTGATTTGGATGCAAAAAAATACACCGGTTCCGCGTCTTTATAAAGGCATTTCTTGTCAAGAAAAAGGGGACAAAAACTTTTTTGAGCAGGGTGGCTAAAGTTATGGCCAAGCTTAGATCGGTGGCTCCGCGCGCTTCAGATGTGTGTACGGAAAACTTCTCACACAGTGCTCGACTGTTACTCCAACAATCCCGAGCGTCTTTTATGCTCGCCTTGTGCCTTCGGGCAGTCCTTCTATCAAGTCCTGAATGATACGTGAGTTTGAACGAGAATGCACGCGTTGGCTGTAATGCTTAGACGGACGTTATGTGAAAATGGGGACAGTGCCAAAATAAAGGTGCTTTTTTTATACTACAGATATCGATATTTTACGTGTGGCATCGATACATCGTATCGTCGTACATCATATCGATATATCGATGAATCGTTACACCCCTACTTGTGACTGCATTTACGCCCTTGTTAAGAGTTCAGTTCTGGCTCATATCTGCAAACCACAAGTTAGTTGGTGACAAATAGAATCGAACCAGTTCTTGAGGTGTTTTTTTCTCCCGCTGCCGTATTAATGAGTTTTGACATGCTGCTCGTGGTGGATTCTGTTTTGACTAATTCCTGCCAATCAGGTGATTTAACACTTTAGCAGATTTGTTAAGCTCCTTTGTCCTCCTGCCTGCAGCATTTATGAATCAGGAAACAGAATTGAATGCGCCTGAGGCGAGCAGCGGCAGTATCCGTGTCTGACTTGCACTCTTGTGCTGGCTAATGCTGTTTTTAATGCAGTGCTATGCTGAATTGTGTTTGGGCTTGAGTTACGACTACTGCCACAAACACATTTTTCACGGGCATGAAAAATACACTCAGTCATTTTGCCATTTCAGGAGTAGGGCACATCAGATTTTTTGGTCATTTATAATAGGTGCATGTTAACCTTTTATGCATGGATCAAAGCCAGTACTGGTTTGTCCAGTTTCTTTTTGTTTGCATGGACAGTGTGTTTTAGAGTTAGATAAAGACCGAACACAGGATTTTTTGTCTCTGTGTGTATGAGAGCGATAGAGTGAGATATCAGTGTTGCGTACACAGTCATTCAGAGCTCCCGTTCTTCTCTTCTGTGGGCGTGGCCTTGGGGACTGTGCCCGCTGGAACGAGGCCAGCAATCTGGGTCAAAGTTTTATTAACCCTCTACACTAGGGGTTTTCAAACTTTTTTTGTCAGCCAAACCCCTTTGACCTAAATGATTTACTTGAAGTACCCCCCTGAGATTTTAATTAAATATTTCAATAATTTAATGGCACATTTTCATGTTTAACTTTAAAAACATTTATTTTATCAGTTTTAAAGTTTCAGTAGTATTTTCATAGCTATTATTACACTCAACAAATTATACAAATTCATATTACTGTAATTTACAATGTAATTAGATTTTATATATACAGGATTTCCCATAAAGATGATTATTTTTGTACATTTAAGATTTTACATTTAGCCTACATCACAATTGTGTAAACCTGTAGCATTTATTTGCAAAAACTTTTAATTTAATTCAATTTTCGTTGTATTAATTTGTTAATGGTATACACTAGTGATGCGCGGATGGCGGTTGTATCCGGGAGGCCGCGGGGTCGGGTGGGCCATGTAATAAAAATACATTCAAATTAATTGCGGGTGGATGAGATAAATCATTAGTGATGCAAATATTCTCTAAAATATGAACGTGTTTTAAACACGATTTGATTTAAAATCATTCAGATGCCTTCCAGATAAAGTTTGAATCGAGTAAAGCGTGCATTTATGCTGTTAGGAAAGTGTAGACCATAATCTGTCCAAAGAAGAACTTAAGTTTTTTAATTAAATGTTAATTTAAAAGCAGCCTATTATCATTGTATTAGCCTGGTACCGTTACCCTTTACGGCTCCGACAACGTTTTGTTCCGTCCTCCATGCGGTGCCAAATCACATCAGGAGCGAAGCAACTGGATTCGCGAGACCACGAGATTCTGGGATGCTTCTGAAACGTGCCGCGGCGTGGCTGGTATAATATATACATATCTATGGGTTTAAAACAAGCATTCATTGACTTGACTAGAGCGACCGTGATCCGCTCCGGTGGCCGCGTCAGAGCAGTAATGCGCGCCAGACGTGATACGCAGATCAGCTCTCACATCACCGAATCTGCTGTTAAAAATGAACCATCCATTCTTCATATTATCGTGCAAAACTAAGAATTAATCTAATTAGAATCATAGTAATGTGACGATCGGGTGTAGGTCGGGTCGGTTATCCAAATCAGAGAAAAATATAGGTTTTCGCTTCTCCTTTGCTGAGATAATCCATCCACCTCACAGGTGTGGTATATCAAGATGCTGATTAGACAGCCTTTGGCTGGCCACGATAAAAGGCCACTCTAAAATGTTCAGTATTACTGTATTGGGGGGTCCGGCGGGGTCTGAAAACCAGTCAGGATCTGGTGTGACCAGGTGTGACTCCAGCTTCTGCGTCTCATTTGAAATCTAGCGAAATACTGTCAACATTTTCCCATTAAAATGTTTAAAATTATGCTGATGGGAAAACAATGCGTAACTGGTGCCCGTTGCGTTCTTAGATGCGCATTAAACTCACAGCACATGCAATGGGAAACACTGGTCTTATATTCTTCCTCTTTGCTTTTATAATATCAATATGGTATTTTGAATGGTAAGTTTAAAAAATAATCTAAAAGTAGTCATTACTTAAAACGAGTAACCTAGGTTGATATTAACTACAGTTTAATAATTTAATCTGTAATCAGTCAGACTACAAATTGTAAGGAACAGTTTTTTTAATGGTTATTTGGTCATCAATAAACTGAGTCTGACAGCCTCTCCGCCTCCACTATGTAATTGACCCTTTGCAGGGAGTTTGATTGATAGGAGATCTGACCAATCATAATGCCGAATCTGTCATATTTGTCCGACAAACAAACCAGACTGGAGAGTAGTTTCAGTGGACTTGAACTTTAAAAATTGTGTGTATTGATGTCTTTTTGCGGTTGAAACAAGATGCCTTGCGATGTTGCTACTTGCACTTAACGGCAGAGAATAGTGCATTAATACGCAAATTGGGATGCACCTAAGGTGTCATTGCATAGTATATAATTTGGGACACAACTTCTGGTCTCTTGAAATCATTTGGGCATTTCCTTCAATATACGATCAAAAAAACTCAATTTGGGGTATCGTTAATGTCCATAGCCCACATTGTAAAGGATGGGTTACGCACCAAAGTTTAAGAATACTTAAAAATAAAAGTATGGACACATTAGCAAAGTTTTGCAGGCTAAACATGTCCATTATATAATGTCAGTATTGTTTCAATGTATGAAGTACATCTCACACAGACGTCACATTCAAACCAAGCAGCTTTCTGTTGGTCAACATGGAGAATCCAACTTGAACTTGTCGTGAAAAATGGCCGGAGAAGTTCCCAATCCCATGGATTTCCATTGAAACGACTGGATTTGACCCATGAAAACATGCTAAAGAACAGTAAATGTGGCCGCACCTTAAGAAGTGTGTTCAAATCCCTAACCGCAGGTATGAGCAATGTCGATTAGTAGAGTTTTGATAAAGCAAGCATCACTGTAACTCTTACATAATGTGGCATGAGATTTCATGCCTGTGGAGCAACTTCTGTAAACTCTTCCAAAGACTCATGTAACAGGAAATGTAACTTGTAGTTTTGTTTTTTCCTTTTTATATGCCCTGGTAAATGGGTTTACTTCACTCCTTAAAAATCTCAGAATGTGCTTTATTTATAAAGATTACTATATTCACGCTTTTGCTGGACTGTTTTATAAGAAAGATGACAACAGAAACCAAACCCCACACTGGTTAAAGCAGAAGTTTAGTTTTCCTCAGGGATTTACCCTACTTTTACCATTTAATACATCATAAACTAAAACCAACTTTAAGATACAACTCTCTCTCCAAGTGAGATTTCGCAAGATCTAATGAGAGAACAGCTAGGTCTGTTTTCAGTCCATTAACATTAGTGTGGTGGCATAATACAGCAGATATGTCCATACAGAAGTGGACCAACTTCCTGTGGGGATGTGCTAGTAACCGCTGCAGTAAGAATTGCACGAGAAAGATGGGGAGTGTGTTTTTGTGTCACATGATATTAGTAGCCGTGTGTAAATATGATCTGAATGAGGTTGGATGTCATTCTGAGCTGATTAACAGCAGCGGGACAGTGTGTTTATTTTAAGCTGGTAGTGATATGGGTGTGGCATCGACGAGCACGTGAAAGGCATGTTGGGTGGCCTGTTACAGGGCAAGCATGTGATGCAATCTGATATTCGATCAGAGCTCTAGAAGAATCATACATGTACAGGCACCTTCATGCACTCGCACACAACCGATGATTGATGAATAATTAATGCTAATACTAGATAATACTAAAAGTTTGGAGTCTGTAAGATTATTTTTAAGCTCTCTTATGCTCAATAAAAAGATCAGCATTTATTTAAAATTGTAATTCTCTATAACCTCTGCTGTCACTGTAGGTCAATTTGCTGGAGAAAATATTAATTTCTTAAATACAAACATCTTACTTACACCAAACGTTTGAACATTAGTGTAAATCAGCTTAATCGGGCTGTAAACTTCCTGGAGTATTTCCCATTGGTCATCATCTGTTGACGATACCAGGAACTGGAGGCTTATTTAAAACTTTAACTGAATCATCCACCGGTTTTCATTGTATCTCGGATGACGGTTCCTTCCTGATTAGGTGCACAGTGGTTTAATAGGAAATGAGAGAGAGTGTAGGATGTGGGAATAAAGAGCGATCAGATGCTGATGAATTTCTTTAATAAAGCTTGTGTAGCCTCACAGTTTGGGGGGTTTTAAGAGGGTTCAGTAGCTTTAGCCTACGTTTTTACAATCATCTTCAGTGCTAAACTACATTGTGTTTCTTTGGTTCTCCAGGTGAAGGTGAATATTCTCGGTGACGTGATCGATCAGGGCTCCACCAACCTGCAGATCGAGCCGGCTGGCTTCAGCCCTCACGCTGCCATCTACGCCGTGAGACCTGACGTGCGCTGCATCATTCACATACGCACACCGCCGCTGCTGCTGTAAGTATCCGTCCAGTCACACCTGCTTCTGCTCCACATGCTCTTACAACAGTTCCAAAGTAATATGTAGCTGAAATTGACATTATAACTGTAAATCACCATGACTTGCATTGATCTCTTTTGTCATGTCAGGTGTCGTCTATGAAGTGCGGCCTTCTGTCCATCTCCCAGGAGTCTCTGATCCTGGGTGACATTGCCTATTACAACTACCAAGGCAGTCTGGACGAGCAAGAGGAGCGCATAGAGCTGCAGAAAGCCCTTGGACCATCAACGAAGGTAAACTACCCCCTGTGCTTGTCATTAGCTATGTATCCATCCATCTATTTTTATTTGCATTTTGGGATATTGCATAAAAATCCGTTGGATGGAAACACCAAGATGAGCAGAAATAAATAATGCCCCCCAAAAATGTATGCCCTCAGCTAAGTGTGTGTTCACACTTGTCATGTTTGGTTAAATTAAAACGAACTCTGGTGCGATTGCTCTGTAAGTGGGATTCGTTTAAGTAAGTGTGAACGCTGCCATCTGAACCCTGGTGCGGACCAACAAACGAACTCTGGTGTGGTTCAAATGAAATATGAACGGAATATGGACCAAATACTTCTGTATTTTCCTTGTAATATTTGGCGCAACCTAATCAGTGACAGTTTCGTTCTCTTCAACTCACTGTGTGGAAATGGTGCTTTTTTCTCAAATGTTTTATGCGATATTCCGATATTTGCGCGTACGTTTAATTCGTGGCTTTGGATGGAAAAAATGTTATTGAGAATGAAAGAGAAAAATGCAGTTTAAAAAATGTGCAAGATAATTACATATGTTGTGTGTTGCAGGTGTTGGTTTTAAGGAATCATGGGGTTGTAGCTCTCGGGGAGACCATTGAAGAGGCCTTTCACTACATTTACAACGCTCAGTTTGCCTGTGAAATACAGGTAAAACTTTCTTAATTCTCCTAGACTTTTACAGTTTATTGGATTTTAGTGATGCCTTTTGAACGAAAAAGTACACATGGCTAATAGAAAGTCTGGTGCTGTTTGGGTTATTCTGATGGCCGTACATCACTATACAAAGTTGCGTATACAAGGTATCTTATAGACCACTGACTCGCAGGCATTTGTTGAAGGGCAAAGAGCAACCAACATGTTAGTATTGTAGCACTAACTTGTCTGTAGAACATGTTTTTGGTCTGCACAAGTTTAATGTGATGAGAGAATGATTGCAAATGAAGCTCAAACTTTGAAGGGCTTATTTTGTAAGATGGACCCAGAACAACTTGTTTCCTCCAAATTCCATAATTTTTTATAAAAGGGTTTTTTCCCTCTTGTTTTAAATTATCTGTTTTACTCATTTAAATGTAAGATAATTAAAATATATGTTTTAATGGTTAAATTCAATTTGAGTAATTTGTCCTGTGGCTCAGTGGTAGAGCATTGCGTTAGCAGCGCAAAAGGTTGTGGGTTCGATTCCCAGGGAACACATACTGACAAAAAATGTATAACCTGAATGCACTGTAAGTCCCTTTGGATAAAAGCGTCTGCTAAATGCATAAATGTACATGTAATCAAAAAGCATGTCTAATTAATTGAAATCATGAAACTTATGCAATTTAATGAAAAAAATAATAATTTATGGAAAAAGTTTATTTGTATTGTATTTATTTTTATTTCTGGTCAAATGCCATTTAATTTTTCCCCAAAATTTTCCCAAGTTTTTTTCTGTTCCGTATTGATGGTTTAAATAATCAATTTGTTTTTGTTTGTTTTTATTTACAATATTAAGTCCCAATGTATTTTTTATTTATTTTTTTATTCAATGTTGTGTATTTACATTTTTCTGGTAATTTAATTAAATGTAAATTAAGCAACCTTTTTAATTTTAAGGCTGTTGCTGTGCTACATAGGTTTACTTTTTAAATTAAATCATGGCAAATTTGTGTAAATATTCCTTAAAAGAAATAACCTTTTAATAAGTAGTAGTAGTATTACACCAAGACATGCGTCCTACTATATCAGCATATTCTACAGTAATTTTTTCTAAGTTGAATTTAATAATGTTTGTATTGTTTACTAAATGTTGAATCTTGATGTGTCTGTAAGCTGATACGGCAGTAAATTTCAATAAAAGCAACAGATTTCTGTAAATATCTGCACATTTCTCTGTAGGTGAATGCGTTCTCGTGCGCTGGTGGAGTGGAGAACCTGATCGTCTTGGATCTGGAGAAGTACAAATCACGGACGCAGGGGGTGGCAGAAGCCGGGGTCAGCATGGGCTCTCAGCACAAGTGGAGGCTGGGAGAGCTAGAGTTCGAGTCACTCATGAGAATGCTGGACAACCTGGTAAGTGCTTGTGTGATACAGATACAGTGAAACTCCGCTTTAGACCAAGCCGTCGAGCCAAAACAGCCCAAAGCACTTACTACCAGTCCAGCTGTTTGAAAGGAATAATCACTTCTTTCTTCGTCTTCTAGTCTTTTTTCTTTGTCCGCCCTCCGTCCTCTCCTATTAGGCAGACGAACAGAGATGGGCGTAAAGAGAGAGAGCCAAAACTCCTCTCTCTTCTTGCTGTCCGTCTCTTTCTCCAGCTGTGCAGACATGCTGTTTTTTCTCTCTCTCTGTCCGTGTGAGATACAGAAGAACGCAGGCATGTGGAAAGTCTTTGTTTTCTCGGCCGCGGCCGAGAATGGAATGATGTGGAAGATGATAATGATATGGTGTGTCGCTCAGTGGGCCACCGTCACCAGCTTAGTGAAGCGATACGGTTTTCCTGCTTCTGCTGGAGAGTTTCAGCATTTGGTTACATAATGTGCAGATGGACATATATATATACATATACACACCTGGCTCAAAGTGAAGCGAGGTGGTACTGATCATGTGCACACAATGTATCTACCCTTTAATCTGCTGAAACAAAACAAAAATTCACGCAACATATTGTAAGTGTTATAGTAATTATGATCGAAGAAAATGACAACTATAAAGTTACATTTTACAACAACACAAAAATCTGTTGAACAAAATGAAATACAACATTTAGATAAACGGGCCCTTTTGTAGTAGGCTAATAGGTGAGCATAAACATAATATTAGGTTGTTAAAGACTTTCATAAGTGGGTGTTTTATTTTCTTTCGCCGTGTTTTATTGTTACCAAATTCTGTGTTGTAGCATGTCTAATTATTTGAATGCATAAAAACTACTTTTATTCAAATTTATTCTTAAAATAGCCTTATTAAATGTTTATTTTTTTCTCAGAAGTTCTGTGTTCTGTATCTGGTTCTCAAATGAAGGCATAAAACATCAATTTAATTTATCTTTAAATTATTGTAAATATTTTTCTTTTTTTCTGGCAAACAATGGGGTTAACTACTAAAATTAAAACATGGAAGAAATGTTGTGTGATCATTACTTAAAAATATAAAGTTGTAATAATTTGAATAGTAGCCTAGTAGTAGCAGTATGTACATCCTGCTGAATAATATTCATATATTTCTGCCGCAGTGCCTTCCAAGTGTAACCAAACTTTTATTTTGACGGGTTGCCATGAATACTTTCACAGTTCTGTGTGTATATGATATGACGCTAGTTTTACTCAAATCAAACGGTAAAATGCTGGTGAAGTGACTCAGAGTAGTTTTGGATATGTTGTTCATGTATGTCCTCATTTAGTGAGACGGGAGACGCTGAAGTCACGCGAGCGTCACGTGCACTTCACTATGTGTGTGTGTGGTAAATGAAACCGCGCATCTCCTTCATTCACTCATACAGAGGTGATCATGTAATTTGAGTTAATGCTCATCAGATCGCGTAAATAAGTGGATATTGAATAGAAATGATGATACATAATTATAGTTCTTGTTCATAGTATTTATGGATTTTGTTCTTTAGCAAACTTTTAACTTTCCACTATGAAATGTTGCATACTTTCTATTTTTGATGTATATTCTAAAGATTTCTGTTTTTCTTTCAGGGTTACAGGACAGGCTACACGTACCGGCACCCCATCGTGCGGGAGAAGCTGCGGCACAAGAGCGAAGTAGAGATTCCTGCGACAGTGACGGCGTTCATGTTCGACGACGACGATGCTCCACGCTTCCCTCTGAATCTGCTGCAGCAGCGACAGCAGAGAGAGAAAACACGCTGGCTCAATTCACCCAACTGCTACATGAAAGTGAACGTGTCGGACGGGGCGAGCGAGGAGCACAGACGCAGCAAGACCACAGTGAGGCTCAGTTCATCTCTGTTATGCTCATCTGAGATTTGTGCAGTCCAGTTTTTAAAAACCTTTTGAATGAAAAAAGCTGTAAAAGTAGTAAATCTTATCAGAAAGGATTTTGTGGATGAGCAAGTATGTGGTTATTTCCTGAGCATACTTGAAAGCAGATGAAATGAACTCATATTTCTGTCATCACAGAAACTTTTATCGCCTCGTATAACTTCTGTCAGTTGACTGCCTTCAAGCGTGATGCCAAACACAGTTCCCTGCTGGCCTCTAGTGGTCAAGGCCTAGTATTACAGCTTTGGCTGCATTTTTAGTGCCATATGAAATTATTCCGAATTCCATGTTTTTCTGTTTTAATTATTCTGGATTCTATTTTAATTGTTAAAGAAAACGTTGGTAAAAAAGCATGTCTAATTAATAGAAATTTAAGAAACCTATCCAATTTAACAATTTATTAAAAGTTTAACAAAACACACAATTTGGAGATCTTCCAAATTCAGTTTTATTTCCCCCAAAATCCCCATACTTTTTTAAATTCTGTTTTAATTGTTTAATTAAATGTAATGAATAAAAAGCATGTCTTGATAATTGAAATCATGAAACGTATACAATTTAACAATCATTTATTAGAAGTTGAACAAATATTAAATCTTTGGCGCCATATGAATTCTGTTTTATTTAATTTCTTCCTGAATTCTATTTGATTAGTTTAGTTAAATTCTTATAAAAACGTGTTTATGCATTGCATTCATAAAACTTATTAAAAATGTTTGTCGGTTTTAATTTTCTGAATTAGATTTAATGCAAATTAAAGGCATCAGATATTAACAATTTAGTTAATCTTTAGTTAATCTTAAAATGTAAACAAATGAAAATGTTAACATTTCTTTATCTTTTGGCAAATTGTTGCTCTGTTCAAATTTAAACAGGAAAAAATTGTGACTTATAAAATAATTGTTATTATAATTAGATTAAGTACAATCTACTGTACAGCAGTAATATGTATTTATGTCGAAGGTTGTGAACTTTGTTTATATGTGATTATAGTTTTATCAACTAAAATGGTGAAGTGTTGCTGACTCTCAGAGCAGCTCTGATTAAGTGGTTAACTTTAACTGATTAAAGATTAAGTGGATATTTGAATGAAATGTTGTTTGGTCAGTTTTAAACAAGGTTTAGAAGGGCAGTAAAGTGTAAAACAATCGTCAGGCTTTTGGCTCCCTCTGCTGGCATTTGTTATAATGTGTAATGTTTTTCATGGTAGAAATGTGTTATTTCCTTGAATGAGTTCTACATTTTGTGACAACTATTTCAAAACAGCAGTCCCTAGACTTTTACACCGACTCTGAATGCTCTCAAATGCCTCAAAATCTCAGCCTGTATTTATTTTCTTGAATTTTGTACTAAATCTCTTTCTCTTACGCTGCAGTGGATGAAGTCCGATGATGGTGGAAACACCAGCGGGACTCCGATCCGCATTGAAGATCCCAACCAGTTTGTTCCTCTGAACACGAACCCCAGTGACGTTCTGGAGAAGAGAAATAAAGTGAGTTATGCGTGCGATCAGACTGTTTAAAACTCGCTCAAGGATCCTTTTCACATTTTAGTTCGGTAAACTTCTGTAGGAGATCAAAAATGACAATAAATACAATGTTTGTTCACACTTGCTCCACAAGAGAGAGAGATTATTATTACTTTTGCCATTTCAAAACATCAGTTTCTTTCTTCTGTTGAACACAACATATATTTGGAAGAATGTTGCTACTTGTAGCCATTGACTCCTGTAGTATTTTTCACTTCCACGACTTTCAGCCCAAACTTGCTTCATACTACACTTTACTGACACTTCACATACCGACCTATAAGTCTTTAATTCATTATCTCAGTGGTCTTCAACCCTGCTCCTGGGGACCCACTCTCCTGGAAAGTTTATTTCCAACCAGCTTCAGCACACCTGCCTGCAATTTTCAAGCAGTCTTGATTGGCCGCTTAAGGTGTGTTTGATTAGGGTTGTAGCTAAACTCTTCAGGATAGTGTGTTCCCAGGAACGGGGTTAAAGACCTCTGCATTAGCTCATCCATGGACATGACTGCATCGGCTGTGGGGATGAAGACAACAACTCTCATGATTCCACACTTAATCACGGTGTCATCAATCTACGCCTTCGTTTCTCTGTTTGTTTTAAATATGCGCCCTCTATTGGCGAAAACTTACATATTGTGCCTTTAATGCCAACAATGTATAATGAATGAACAATACTTCTTTTAAAAAAATGAAACCGTAAAACTTTGCTAGGTTTCTGTTAATAATTGTGGAAACACATGAGCGCAGTCTGTTAAAAGTCTCCATCTGAACTTTTATCCACAAATTCATCGATGTCACTGCAGGGGTGCAAACTTATCACCTTTCGGCGAAATTCGCCGTTTTGAATGGGCTGAAGCCGGGGTCGTAATGGTAATAATGGAGACAATAAAAATCTGAAGACTTATGAAAATTAATGTTACATTATGATTATGATGCAGCAATGTTATTAAAAAAGAATAGTTGCCTGAGGTGAAGCTGACTTTATGCCAATAACTGACACCCGTTCAATGACACTTCCTATGGTCTTAATCGGATAACTTAGATATATAACAAAGACGTAACATTACAACTTGTATCGGCACAAAAGGACGCATATGCCAGTGAACTTTAAGTTACGCGCTATAGCGAGAGAGAGAGCGCAGGGCTCTAGAGTGCGACCAATTTGGTCGCACGTGCGACCTAATTTCTCTCGGGTGCGACTAACAAAAATCCCAGGGGGCGCACTGGTGCGTCCAGCCATTCGTGAAAAGAAAAAAAAGTATCCGCGACTCAGAAACTCTGTGGTTCAACAAAAGACACCCCCGTTAGGCTTATTCGTGGTCTAAACCAATCAGAGATATGAAGGGCGGACCCCCCCTCTGATTGGCCGTGGTCCAGATATTCCTGTATGTGGTGTGTGCGCGTTGACAAATGCGTCACGTGTGCTGCTGCAGTCAGACAGAGAGAAAGAGGTGAGTAGTAGAGATGCGCGCAGTGTTGCCAACTTAGCGACATTTAGCGCCTTTGTAGACCCCCATAGCAACATTTTGTTTTCCAAAAAAAGCAACTAGTGACAAATCGAGTCTCTCAGAGTGTCTCTGTGATCGCCGCAACGGCGCGAGATCAGCGCGCTTTCTCTGCATCTGCTCTGTTCAGCAAGCGTCTGAGAGGAGCCCGTTCAGTTAAAACAGATATTATTGCTTCTCTAAATGTACATGCAAATATAGAAGAAATCACAGCACTGGAATTGTCTTGTCTTATATTGTGTATTATTTGATTTCATCAGACAACGGCTCAATACAATTATAAATTAGTATTTTTGTGCAGACTAGCTTCTTGGAAGGGAGAGCTGGTTATGAATTCTTAAAGGGACGTGTTAGTCATTATTTCATATTTATCCTGTTGACTGACAACATAAACAGTCAAATATATAATTAAAACAGTTTTATTGAGAATTTGGCTGCATTAAAATTAGGGATGGGTACCGAAACCGGTATTTAATCGGTCTCGGGGCTAAATTATGAAAGACCGGAGTATCGATAAGCTCTGATGTTAACGGTTCTGTTATCGGTACTGGAGAAATTAAGAAACACACATACATTTATTATTGCTATATAAATATACACATTATCTTGCAAATTCTATCCCGCCAGAGTCACCAGCTGTTTTATATGCAATAATATTCAAACTCTTGTCTTATGATGCATTTTTGCTATTCGCAATTCAGATCGCGCTCACGTGGATGAGTTTCAGCACGCGCAACACAAGCCCTGTTTATGATAGAAGAGAGAACTAACCATTTAAACGTGCTTACACTTTAGGCCTGTGCTGTTATATTAAACTGAGTTTATTTAATGTTTTTTTTTTTTAGCTTCTAAAGATTATAGCCGTGTTTTTTCCTAGCACAACTTCCTTCTCTTCACAGCGGCGCGCATTCGTTCCTCCCTGACCAAAACTTACGTCAGAATCAGATCAATCGTCTGTCGATTGTTGTAAAATGCCATCTTTACAGTTACTAAATTGCTGGACATGTTTGATAATAAAACGTTGAAAGTACAATCCACACGAGAGACGCTGTTCCTCAGGCTGAATGTGTGTGCGTGTTTGTGGGTGTGTGTTTGTTGTTTGCGCGCGCGTGTGTGTGTGGTGTGTGTGTGCGCGTGCGCGGCGCGCTCCAAAACAGACAAGCAAAGTACACTTTGACTTCGGGCGCGTCAAACGATCAAATACACACAAAGCATGTAAAAAACGGACGGCTTGGAGAGTATTCACTTAAACACAGTTTATATCTTAAAGTGCTCGAGAACAGTTGGGAGAAAATGTGTGTCAATATTTGTTTCAGTGACAGATTGGAGCTTCTTCAATGTTAATCAAAGAACAAAATACAAAGACAAAATCACTCACAGCCCTTAATCTGAATAAAGTAATAGCTTTAATAAGCATTAATCTATCAATATATACAGTGAAAACTATGCAGTGTTCATTTTATTTGATCACTTTTAGATTTATTTTGTAGCTATTACTTACCTGAACATTAATGTTAGTAGACATTCATAGATAAATGAAAGCACACTGTTTTTTTTACATTTGTTTTATAGTATGACAAATGGTATATTTGTCAGTTTATTTAACTTTGTTTCTTTGTTCATGTTCTTACTCTATCTTATCTTCTGTATATAAAACACTAAAAATGCCTGCACACTGGTGCATTTACAAATTGATGTTTTATATTTATTTAATGAAATATTTATTTAACATTTCAGAATATAAAGCCCATGTTAATTAAGCTGCTAATCTATCATAGAATATATATTTTCATACATATATGTGTATTATGTATGTATATATGTATGTATATATATTATAGAGGTGGCATAGATTAATTTTGGAATTAATCTAGATTAATCTAGATTAAAATGGCTCATTTGAATTCTGCCGAAGGCATTCAGAATATGTGTGTTAGCCAAATAATGACTAAAAGTAAGTCTTTGAGAACGGGTTTCTCAAGCCAGGTGGGGCATTAGAACCAGGGGCTCATCTCCTGTTTCCAAAATGCATCACAAACTTAATCTCTTCCCGTCCCAAATCCCACGAAAAAACTGGAGGAAAATCCCGTTCCACTCCCGAAGAATGACTCCCCATTCCCTCCCACTCCCGTGGTTGTTGTTTGTTGTTGTTTTTTGTGCCGATAACTGTCAATTACAGTAAAAAAATAGTAACAGATCACAGCGTGGCCCACCTTATTAGTTGAATAAAAACCCAAAATGTCATTTTTTGTTATTATATTGAACTGAAAGCCATCTTATTATGCACAGTGTTGCACAGATTAAATTTCATGTAAATCATCCATGCTAACACACACGTCTTCTATTTTTTTTTTAGACATTTCACTCTCTATAGATATATTTTTCTATGTACTGTATTTTTAGATATATTCGAGTTTCGAAGTTTCTCGCTCAAGTCACATGAGACCTAAAGCGCATCCTGTTTGCTTAAAAGCGCAACGTTTCGTTGTTATTCTGATTGCACACAAAAAACGTAGAGTCTTTACAGATTCAAAAGATGTATTGGCTACTTTTATCTGTATGACCAAGAATG
The DNA here is from genome assembly GCA_027422405.1 of Ptychobarbus kaznakovi. NCBI lineage: Eukaryota > Metazoa > Chordata > Actinopteri > Cypriniformes > Cyprinidae > Ptychobarbus > Ptychobarbus kaznakovi. The sequence continues at coordinate 13,993,980 of CM049815.1, forward strand.
ACGGGCGGAGTTTTAAGAGCAAGTGAGCCACCGGAGCCTGTCCCTGCGCAAACGCGCTTCCACACAAACACTTCAATAGCGCACATTTCTCTAGGTTAACATCATATTGAGCGGCCCATGTAAAGTTGCTACTACATACATCTTTCAGATGAAAAGCCATATTTGAGTTGATGAATGATAGGTGAGCGTTTGGATGTCTGCCCGATTGTATTACCACATAGACCAGCCGTTAACAATCTGTCCATCACGGACTGCGAGCCTCTAGTTCGAAGACTCGTTCTCGCCCCCTACAGTGCAATTCGGCTAGGTATACATCCGCCTAAAATATCAGGGTGAAAGTCATCATAGCTTGCGTAGTATAGACCCACTCCCAAACCCAACTTTGAGAAAAGATTAACGCGATATTTTTTTTTATCGCCGATAAGAGTCTCACGTTAACGCAGCACGTTAACGCCGATAATGGCCCCACCACTAATATATAAATTACAAAAAGTACTGATAAGAATACCGTTAAAGTACCGACCGTATAGCAGTATCGATAAGAGTAGTATACCGTTAAAACCTTAACGATACCCATCCCTAATTAAAATACAGTATGAGCACAGAGAGACGATTAGACAGAACAGACATTATTTTTATTCTTTACTTTAGTCATTTAGCAGACGCTTTTATCCAAAGCGACTTCCAAATAAGAAAAAGTAACTAAAATTAAAAGTTAAAACTATACATATTATATAACACACAATTAAGAAGATAAGACATGAATAAACATGACAAATGCATACAACATTTCAAAACTAAACATTTAAATGAAAATAAAGCAAAAAAAAAATTCAAAATATAAATCAAGAAAAGGTATGAGTATAAAAATGCTTCTAACATAACACTAAGTATACTTCTTTTTTGCATAGTAAGAATTGGTTATAAAAACTAAATACTTTTTTTTTTTCATTATTTTTAGTGCAATTATTTGGTAGTCTGTGGTGGGATAGGGCGCAGATTGTTTTATGGTTTAAGGGGGGTTTTGAGGAGCACTGCACTAGAGCATCCCTTCGTTCAGACACAGTGGAAGATCTGATAAGACTCAGTGTAGAGGGGTCAAGTCTGGAAGATGTTGATGCTAGAAAAGTGTGTCAGCTGGTTTAGCCAAGGACAAAGATCAAGAAAGCTAAACTACAGGAGTTGGTCCATCCGAGGGGCATGTGACTGCAATGAGGATATAGTCCATAATACATTGAGCCATGAGATGTTCAGTTGAACGCCCTTAAAACACTTAATTTAGATTTTATTTATCTTGAGATGTTTTAAGTTTAAATCTCTGCTCAGTGAAGCACTTTAAGCACCAACACTTTTTCAGTAAGTTACCTTTCTTGTAGAATTGTGCTTCAAATAAAGAAATTTATGTTGACCAGATTGTTAGTTAGTCGTTTACTAGTCAATATTGCCTATATAAAAATTTGGGTGCACCTAACTTTTGTGCTGGTGCACCTAAGAAAAAAAGTTAGGCGCACCAGTGCACCCCATGCAAAAAGTTAGTCTAGAGCCCTGGAGCGCTCCTGCCGTGATGCGCTTTACAACACAGCTGAAACACGGGTAAGGACAGGATTTACTATAGATTTCACATCATATAACGTTCTCATTATAATGCTATGTTTATGAAATTCCAGTGAACTTTAAGTTACGCACTATAGCAAGAGAGTGTGAGAGAGAGCTTCCACCGCTATGCTCTTTCAACAGCGTGCTAAAACACGGGCAAGGACAGGATTCTATAAAGTTCTCATTATAATGCTTATGTCATTAAGTTTTATGGCAGATTTGTGCTATATTTTCATCTACATTATCAAGTAATTCCTAAAATCGCCTGTGTGTTTTCGAAGCCGTACGAAAACAATTTTAATTAAAGTACAGCCCAACCATTGAACATATATGACGAAAAACATCACTGCTGCATTATTATAGTATTTTTGAAAAGGAAACATCTAAAAGCAATTTGACCTGCTCAAATAACTCCGTCAATATCGGGCATATTGCATTTGAGCATGAAACAAAACACTGTAATATGCAGCGCATTCAGCTGCATGTAAATACATGTTAATATCCCAGTGCATCCAGATTATTCAGATATGTACCCAGACATCACTACGTGACTTCAAAGCCAAGCTTTTCTCTCTTCTCACGTCTATACTTTGAACCACATGCTGTTGCGAGCTAAACAATCAGAGCTCAGGGTGCTGCCCAAAGTGCTGCTATAACCAATCAGATATTTTTTTTTTCATTATCATCGTTTTTATGATCGATCATCGCTGTCACGGCCGAGTACTCGATCGCTGTTGCACATCCCTAGAACGAACTATAATCTAACAAGCCAATGTCAAAAATAGAGCTGTGCGTTAAGTGATGCAGAGTAAATTCAGAGTAAAAAAAACTACAATAGAATATATTTAGCAGCTTTCTACAGTTAAAGATAAAACTTAAAGCACTCTTTTTAAGACAATATAAAAAAAACAAGTTTTATTAAATCTACAAATATTTCAAAATATGTATTCATTATTATTGTATTGTACTTGCTATAATACTTCAATACAGTACTAAAATGTGATATAATAGTAATTGTATAATAAATTCAAAATCAAGATCTAAAACTAAGGAGTGAAAATGGCAACTGAGGTAAAATTTTATAAAGTCTTTAAAATATTGTATACGTGTTTAAAAGATGTTTTATTTGGGGAGGGTGGGGGGATCTTTGTCACCTTTTCACCCATGACGAGTTTGCATCCCTGTCACTGAGTCTTAAGTGCTTTCTTGTGATCTTTTCAGATTCGCGAACAGAACCGCTTTGACATGATGACAGCAGGGCCGCAGTCACAGCGGCTGGCAGGGATTGTGGTGGAAAGACCGCCGGTGAGTGTCAGAGCGACATTACCATAAACACAGACATCCTTGTCACTAGGTGGCGCCAGATCCTCTCAGAGACAGTTGAACGATGGTGAAATGAGCTTCAGTTTGTAAGGAAAAGGCCTCATGTTTCAAGCAATGAATTCAAGGTGCACTTTTTCATTTGTAAGGAAAAGGCTCATGTTTCAGCATTTTGGGTTTCTTCAATGAATTCAATATTCTTGCACTTTTTCATTATGTTGCAGGTTATAATATTTTGGGTTTCTTCTCACAATATTCTTAAGGACCTTTAAAAAAAAATATATATATATATATATATATACACTTTTATGTGTGCACGAGACCTTTAAAAAAAAAATATATATTATATAATTACAGACATATAGGATAATGCACGTGAGCCACCGAGAAATCGTGCCTTCAGCCCATTTTGCGGTGTGGATTCTTGGCCGCCACAGAGTATTGTGTTGCAGCCCATTTTGCGGTGTGGATTCTTGGCCGCCACAGAGTATGTGTTGAAGAGACTTAAAGGTCTCAGGACAACATTCACAGAGTACAACATTTTCGTGTGCGTTTTTTTCGTGTTTGTAATCCTAAAAATTTGTTGCACACTGAGTCCGATGCGTATTAAGTATCACGAGTATACTTGGTTTACGCCCTGAGTATCACGGGCGATTCAAAGTTTACTTCAGGATGCCAGTGGCTCAGTTTGATGCTTTGCTTGTGATACTAGAGCGACATGTTAAAAAGAAGACCACCAATTTCTGTGAACAGTGCAAGGATCTATATACAGTGCTTTGTGCTGCGAGATGAAGTTGATGAACTTGACAATCGCCATTCTGGATTTTGGCGTTCGCTTGTACAGTGGCTCTGAACTGTTAAAACACCTCTCAAAATGCTTGCTACGGATGCGAAAAACGGAAAAACACGAACCCGATCCCAAAAAATGTATGACAGAAGAAAATTTCGGTGGCAGTGTGTAAACGTTATTGACAATGTGAGGTCGTATTTATTTTTCAACGTGTGAAAATTTAGAACAAAAATTTCAGACTCGGTGTGCAATGACCTTAAGGCCTTGAAATATGGCATACTGCCCTAACAAAAGTCAAATTGTGAACACTTTTTAAAAATAATTTTAAACACTTTTTATAAACCCTTGAACTTGGCAAATGTTATGCAATCAGTCCATTTCGTGTCATGGTTTCTGTGCCTTCACAGAGGATGTGTTAAATTGTACATTAGGCCTTGATACTACCATAAGAAAACAGTGATGCACAAAGGAAGTAGGTTATATAAAACTTGAAATTGTAATGCGTAAGCATGCAAAACAAATCCCATGCAGTGGGACAGGCATGCTCTGCGGGGGGGGCCTGCGTGTTGGGGGATATTGGTGCTTTTGAGATATTGTCAAAAGCATAAAATATTGTCAATAATAAGAGGATTTAGCATTTCCAATTAATGCAGGCATGTTACATTCTTATTGGGCCTATTATTATTAGGTTACTTTTATTATTGATTTACAATTAATTTGCCCCGCAATAATGTCATAGCACATCACCACATAACTGACGTGCTGTGAGGATAATAAAAGATTAGGCTATTAGCTTACTCCTCAATCAAATGTTTTTTTTAAATGGTTCTGTCGTTAATTAAAATGATTAACACTGCAGTCATCATTGAAAATGAAGAGCAGCTTTATTTCAAGCACTGATTTTCAAAAGCCTGTTCAACGTGACGTTTGTCCTCATTTTTTCACTCTGTACAGGCCACAAGAGAAATAGGCTATTAAGGGAATAATTTAATACAGTTATATACCGTTATCAGCATATGTTGAAGTAGATTTGTCTCTAAGAGTATATGTGCCATGAATGCAGTGTCAGATGCCGAAAGTGCCATCAGTTAAAAAGAAAAAATGTTTTTATTTATTTATTATTTACTTTAACTTTCGGCTATATTGAATTGACTGAGGTTAAGACATTTACCAGCATAAATTTTGCACATTGTATGCGATATATCCATTGGCTCGCCTTTATGGTTTAAAACTGAAATATTTTAAATATTGTGACGTATCTACACAACCCCCCGCCCTCAGACTTTGGTCCCGTGATTTTGCGCTACGCCTCTGTGAACATGTGAATAGTTTCTCGAGGGCACAAAAAAGTTTCTTGTGTACATTTTTGTATTATTTTTTAAGGGCTCTGTATGTTGTCACCAAGAAAATCAATGAAAAGAAAAGGCTGCAGCTATTTGCACTTAGTGTAAATAGTGATAGAGGCTATTTACACTAAGTGCAAATAGCAATGGATTATATTTACACTGTTAAAAAAGCAAGATTTTCTGCTTTTAATATACTACTTATTGCAAATAGTGGCAATTATCTGCACCTCTGTATTGTAGTACATTATAAAACAACATGCAATAATAACTTTCAAATTAAAATTTCCTTATAATATACTCACATATTTCTTTCTTCAGTCGAAAAGAAATTAAGGTTTTTGATTAAAAACATCTCCATATAGTGTACTTCAATGGACTCTAAACGGTTGACGGCCAAAATTACAGTTTCAGTGCAACTTCAAAGGGCTATAAACGATACCAGACGATGAATAAGGGTCTTATCTAGCTCAATTTATTTTCGACTGAAGAAAGAAATACATAAACATCTTGGATGACATGGGGTGAGTAAATTATAAGGACATTTTAATTTGAAAGTGAACTAATCCTTTACGTGTAAATTTTGAATTCAAATTATTAAATGGATGCCACCTTATTGAGACAAAAGCCCTCCCTATACCTACCCTAACCCTGCCCGATACTTTTTCAACTTTTTGATTTCCTTAATTTTTATTAAAAATAAATGCTTTTCTGATGTGATTTGAAAAGGGGGAAAATCAGTTCGCCAAAAGGCAGATTCGAACCTGGGTAGTTCATATCAAAGGGAGTATAACACATGCTTTACCATCTGCGCCACTAGAGCTGACGACTGTCAACCGTCTTGTGTAATGTTGACCAGCCCAATCACACGTTGGTGGGCGGAGTTAGTGTAAGTAGCCTCTGCCAACAAGGCGGGCTATTTGCACTTAGTGTAACTAGAAACTCTGAGAAAATAAAAATATTTACAGATGGCTGTACTATATACCACAAATAATGCTCTATGAACCATTTATGTTAAATATGGTCTGCAAATCTACTGAGAGGTTTGGTCATTTGAGTCTGGAAAAGTATGTAATTTTGAAATGGAAAATGTGTAAGAACCCTGTTTTGAATGCACAGTGATCAACACATCTGATTGTCTGTGTTGGAGTGTTTTTTTGTCAATGTTGTGACTCATTTCATAACTGAAGTGCGCTTCGAGGGTCTTATTTTGTGTTCTCTGCCCTGCCCCCCACGCACTTGTGCAGCCGTACATGGGCGATGACGAGGAACAGACAGGACCGCTTCCTCCAAACCCCTTCAGCGAGCTGAGCGAGAAAGTGCCGGAGGACTGCCAGAAACGAGTAGACGGTAAAACACGCTCACGAGTCTCTCACACCTCCTCTTTACACTACCTTTCAAAGGTTTTGGGCTTGTGAGAGGTATAGAAGTAAATTAATTATCTTATTCTGGAAGGACACATTAAATTGACCAAGAGTGACAGTAAAGACATTTATAAAGATTTCCATCTCAAATAAATGCTGTTCTTTGAACTTTCTATTCATCAAAGAATCCTGAAAAAAATGTTTAATAGTTTTCACAAAAATATTAATATTAATTAATACAAATAAATGTTTCTTGAGCAGCAAATGAGAATATTAGAATGATTTCTGGAGGATCATGTGACTGGAGACTGGAGTAATGGATACATTTTATGTATCCATTTATTTCATTTTCTCTTTATTTAATTATTTATTTCATTTACTTCCTTTATTTTCTTTTTTCTTTTCCTCTAAGCATTCTGCTGTGACCTACAAATTGGCTGTTCTACATATTTATTAGGTAATGCATTATAGAGATGTGCACGTTTTGTGTTTATGGGATCATCTAAGTATGTTTTATGTACTACTTTAAAAACTAATGAAAAAAGGTTTAAAAGAATAGCATTTATTTAAACCATAAATCTCCTGTAACAAAAAAGACTGGAGCAATGAAACTGAAAATACAGCTTTGATCACAGGAATAAATTATATTTTAAAATATATTCACATATAAAAGTTATTTTGAGTATTAATAATATTTCATAATGTTACTATTTTACTGTATTTTTGACCAAATAAATCCAGCTCTTGTGAAAGACGTCAACAAAATGAATTCAGTCACGATTCATGATACTGATTTCACGATAAGATCTTCTTACGATTTGTATTAACAAAATGAGATTGAAGTCAGATTATAAATGAAAAGGTGATCTTTTGTTACTTCTCAGACAAAATGCGGCACATTTCTTTGTGGAATGGAAATGTCAAATAAAAAAACTAAATGGAAATTTTAAACAAATCCCAAATCAAATAGTACAAATAAAAAACAATACAAATCTCTTCAAATAAACTAAAGCAGGATTGATACTTTCGCCTGGCTCCACTTCTTGAGTCTCCGCTGACTGCGCGCGCCGCCTCCTAGGCTTTTATACTTGTCGCGTTCGCCGTTGTACTATTCTTTGAAACAACAGGGGGCGACGAGGAGTAATTGTCCTCTAAAACCATCGGGAATCACCAGTGAGAAGTCGTCATTTGCCGGTACAAGACTTCTTGCCTGATGGATGAGTTCATGAATTAATCATTTCTTTATGTACAAACTGATTAAAATAAGCTTAAGCTTTTGGGTTTATTTCGCAACACAAGACAACTTTAAGCAAATTGTGTATAAATAGTGTCTACATTACTTCTAATTAAATTACTTGAATTAAAAAGCCTTGGACAAACTATGCAAAAAACAAAAACATTATTGTTTTCCCTCAAAGCGTTAAAAGTTGCACCTGGTGGAGTTTGAACTTAACATCAAACTGCTTCTGTTTCACACAAATGCCGGCACAGACGTGCATATTCGGCTAGAATCGCCCAGAACTCGTGCATCTTCGGAAGCGGAAGTTACAAAAAATGTTTTGGAGTTAGATGAGATTGTATAACTTTGAAATTTGAAGCCAAAACAGAATGGCCCT
>CM049815.1:14007008-14104229 GCA_027422405.1 Ptychobarbus kaznakovi
TGTAATAGCTCAAATTACTAAACACATGTAACGGAAATATATGAAAACTGGAGTGATGAGATATATATATATGTATAAAATATAATATTTTTGTGCTGCGCTTTTTAATGTGGTATACATAACAAAAATCATTACGGAAGAAGATCTAAAGCGAAAGGAAAACATGAGAAATGTTTTAGCATCTTGAAAAAGGGTGGAGAAGGGAAACTTGTTAACGTGTAAGGAAAAAAATATATATTTGTAAACTATAAAAAAAAAGAAAAGTTCAACAGTGGGTTCAAATCTATTCGGTGGGATTGATTCTGGGCCTTTATAGTGCTACATCATTCATTGTCACCTTACGGTCATCCCATAACCATCCGAAGAGTCAATGTTACTAAACTTTGAGCAACGGCATTGTACAGTGTGTTTAAAACTGGATTGGTTTACTCATCTTCCCTCCGCCACATCTGGTTCCCGTGATGTCAGAGGTTGCTCGATTTGCCCGTTTCGAAACGCCCTGTCCCACGAGATGACGCTCCGTGAACAGAATGTACACCAAAAGCTAATCTCTTATGGTTCAGGTTAGCAGTTTGACCTCATTTTGAACTCCGTTAGGCCCGAATGTGGTCGTCCCGTGGGGGAGGAAGTGGAGGAAGCACAGAGAGAGAGAGATATGTATATCCCAGTGGGCAATGTGAAGTACTGGCTTGGGCACAGAGAGAGAGACAGACACTTCTAAGCTGTGTAAATAGCATGTGCTTTTGGACGTGGGCCAGGCATTAGATTAAAACGCATTTAAAGCTGCACCGGGTGCGAGTTTGGAGCGAGAACTGTGACGGGCGGGAAGATTAACTCGTTATATTGCTTTAAAGTTTTCTTTATTTTGGCTCTCTTTTGCTTTGGTTTCTATTGCGGTTTTTGTTTTCAGGAAGTGTAGGACGCGTTAACTGGAATGTGCATCACATTCTCGTTGGTTTTTTGTTTTTTTTTACCCGTTTTGACCATTTTGCACCTTGTTTTACTAATACCTCTCTGTTAGTCTGTGGTTCAGAAGGCCTGTTTGCTTTGGCATGCGAGTTTAAGCCGAGCCTCTTTGTGAAATCGTATATAAATGGTTATCTAACGGATTGCTTTTAGATGTATTGCTAATCAGTGTAAATTCACAAATAAACTATTTTAAGAAGCAAACGCTGCACTCATCTGTGGGGACGGAAACATGCATCTCACTCCATTTATGCATTTGTTTATATCATTCATTGCTTTTTCTCAGTTCTCCATACACAACCATTTCACAGTTATGAAATGCGAACGTTAACTAAAAGGGCAACATTAGATTTCAAAGGTTAGTTTACCTAAAAAAAAAAATCAGTGGAACACAAAAGGAGAAATTTTCAATATTCAATCTGTTGAAAGATTATACTGGCCCCAAAATACATTGCAAGTATCATAAAAATTGTAGTTATGCCTTGTGCCCTATATGAAGAGCTCCCAATATCAGATTTTCACTGCCAAAATAATTCATGATTATTGGAAATGTAGACATTTTGACCAAAAATAAAATTAACTGTCTTTTCTCTGTTTTTATAAATCACACTCAAGATAAATGATACATGATCTTACCAAAGAACCTTGGTTCGAGGCACATTTGCATTTAGGAACGCAACATTCGTCATCAGAAACGTTTATAAATCTGTTGGTGTTTACAAAGAATTGGTGTCACAGTTTCAGTGTCACATAATCCTTCAGAAATCATTCTAATATGCTGACATTTCTCATTATTATCAATGTTAAAAACAGTTTTGCTGCTTAATATTTTTGTGGAAACAATGATACCACTCAAAAATTTGTATAAGATTTTAAAAAGTGATTAAAAAGTTAGACATTTAAAATGATTTCTATTTAATTAATATATTTCATAAATGCTGTTCATTAGACTTTATATTTATCAAAACGTCCTGAAAAATAGTATATCACAATTTCCACACAAAATATGAAGCAGCAAAATTGTTTTCAACATTGATAATAATCAGAAATATTTCTTCAGTCAAATAAATTGTAATGATTTCTAGAAGATCACGTGACACTGAAAACTGGAGTAATGCAATTTTATAATCTATTAAAAGTCGTAATTATATTTCACAATATTGCTGTTTTTTTACTTTATTTTAATAAAAAAAATCAGCCTTGATGAGCAGAAGATATTTATTTCAGAATCATTTATTGTAATGCAGGTACTTTAATAATAATTACAATTATATATACTATATACTTTACTATAATATATTATATTATTATCATGATTATTAAGTGCTGCTTTTAATTTTTACAGGACAATAGTATGTATTCTTACAGTATAAGATATATATTTTAATGTGCTAATATATAAATATATATATTTAATAAGTGCTGTGGGTGTGATTTGGGGCGTGGTCAGATTTTCCTTCTTTTTTGTCTCTAGCTGATAACATGCCTGATTTATGCATTAAATATAGCCAAAATTAATAAATTAAATAAATATTCTGTCATTAATTACTCATCCTCATGTCGTTCCAAACCCGTAAGACCTTCGTTCATCTTTAGAATATAAATTAAGATATTTTTGATGAAATCCGAGAGCTTTCAACGTAACTGAAACGTTCAAGGCCCAAAAAGATAGTAAGGACATCATTAAAATAGTCCATGTGACATCAGTGGTTCAACCTTAATGTTATGAAGTTACGAGAATACTTTGTGCGCAAAGAGAACAAAAATAACTTTATTCAACCATTTCTTCTCTTCTGTATCAGTCTTCACCGCGTGTTCACGAGAGCACCACGACGTATGCAATGTTTAGTAATAATAACGAGAATTACAAGCTGGTCATTTTTGACTTGAAACGCCAAAAAAGCAAGGTCTAGAGACGTTGACCTTCTTTTAACTTGAGCGTAAGATTTTTTTAAATGTCATGTCATGCACAAGACCCAGCAAAAGACACTGATGCAATGCTCAACATGGACATGTCCGTCTAGTGAACGTTTTCACAGAAATGCAATGGGAAAACATTTAATTAACATTAACAGTATCACTGTTATCGCCAATATGACCGCTATATTACAACACCCCTTATTACCAGTCATCTAACTTCATACAATAGCTTTCGAATGCCACTTGCATCAATGTTTTTTTTTAGTATGAAGATGTCGCACCCTCATTGATGACAGCATTGGTTCTCAAATGTGTTGCAGCCGATCGCTACAATGGTGTTTGAGAGTGATATGTCATGCATACAGTTGATTAGCACATAAAATAATATAGACTCGCCTCAGTTTGAAAAATGTACTCATCCTCAGACCATCTAAGATGTAGATGAGTTTGTTTCTTCTTCAGGTTTGGAGAAATTTAGCATTAAATCACTTGCTCAGCAATGGATCCTCTGCAGTGAATGGGTGCCGTCAGAATGAGAGTCCAAACAGCTGATAAAAACATCACAATAATCCACACCACTCCAGTCCATCAGTTAACGTATTGTGAAGAGAAAAGCTGCATGATTGTCTATCAAAAAACTTGCTAAAAGTCCATAATAATGTTTCCTCCGGCACCCATTCACTGCAGAGGATCCAATGGTGAGCAAGTAATGCAATGCTAAAATTTCTCCAAATTGGATGAAGAAACAAACTCATCTACATCTTAGAGGGCCTGGGGATGAGTACATTGTCAGCAAATTGCGATGTTTGTGTGAACTATCTCTTAAAGGATGTGGTGTCAAAAATGTGTAAACAAACAAGGCAGTGCATTTCTCACTTTCAGTTCTGGGATCTCTGACACGGCAAAACATGTTCCTAAAAATCGTGTGTGTGTGTGTGTGTGTGTGTGTGTGTGTGTGTGTGTGTGTGTGTGTGTGTGTGTGTGTGTGTGTGTGTGTGTGTGTGTGTGTGTGTGTGTGTGTGTGTGTGTGTGTGTGTGTGTGTGTGTGTGTGTGTGTGTGTGTGTGTGTGTGTGTGTGTGTGTGTGTGTGTGTGTGTGTGTGTGTGTGTGTGTGTGTGTGTGTGTGTGGTGCACAACCGCGTTTTCCTGAAAAATCAGCTCTTTTTTTCCCATTGCATTTATTTATGAAGCACTTTTAACTGAAAACTCACCAATATGCACCAATAACAACCAAAGACCAACCCTGCTGCAGGATAGTAAATTCCCTCTTTACAGCAAAAACAATGCTTTTACTTTAAGATTATGTAGAATTGTTAATATCCATATCTGAACAAGTAATGCTCAGTGTTGAGAAATCCAGTCTATTCTTCACTTTGACCTCTCAAAAGATTGAATATGCATCTGATTCCTTTTGCACAAGCGCCAGACTGTTCGTTTGAAAGCAGGCGCTTCACTATTGTGTTTGTGCTGATGTGCCTTTCTGCATTTTTTCTCATGAATGCAACACCTGAAATATGCAACACATTTACCCAGACACTGGTGCGATTCACACGTTAGTTAAACCGTGGGCGATTGAGTCAGTGGGGCAAATCCCTAATGCTCACTGTGGTCGGCTTTGCTGTTTTAGAACACAAAGTGGTCAGAATGAGGCTGTTGTAGATCGGTTGTTTCTCAAGCCTCATTTGCTTTCATTTTCTCTGCACATCTAATTTGATTCTTAGACGGCTCATTTTACTCTCATAGAGCCAACTATGAATGCCAACAGTGAAACTGTTAAGATTAGCCTCTATAGTGACCCAAATATTATCAGCCTTGTGATTTATTTTGCCCGTGAAAATGAATGTTTTGAAGATGCTCAGGTTGTATATGAAGCATCAAGATTAAATGCAAATGAATAAAAGAGGCCTTGTGAATTTTTTTTTTCATGGGACCTTATTGGAATGCGTGCTTTGGATTATTTACTAAATGATCATACTAGCCATTATTATATTATATATATATATACATACACACATTATATGTATATATATATATATACACACACACACACGTGTATATATAATTATTTGTGTGCATACATGCAAAAAAGGTTTCAATTAAAAATGAATAAACATTATTTATAATAAACGTATTATATTTATATTCAGTTTATATGCACAGATATGTATGTGCTTTGGGTTGTTTTATATATATATATATATTATTTATTAGTATGACTTTAAAGTACAAAATGCTCATTTTTAACATTTTAATTAGCCGTCTTTTTTAATTATTAAATCCGGAATAAAAAGCAAATTACTTTCATCAGTTTATTTAGGATGCCTACATTTCTTTCTCTCTCCTTCCAATATTAAAAATGTATATTTAGTGCTGTGCAACAATTAATCACATTCAAAATAAGTTTTTGTTTACATGTGTGTACTGTGTAGATTTATTATGTGTATATATAAATAATACACACACATACAGTATATATTTTGAATGCGATTAATCGCGATAAATTGTTGCACAGCACTAATAATATTATTAAGAATATTTTATTAATCTGATCCTGGCCACTCTTATTGCCACATGGAATTGCTTTTGATTACAATTTGATTAAAACATTTAATATTGCATGTTCTAATACAATATAAAGTTACTTGCTAACTGGCGTATTGAATTACTCTCCGAAAACTAATATTTACTCCCCTCTGGCACTTGGCCAGTGTTCCTTTTGCACCCTGTTTCCAAGCACTACATAATAAGTATACATCCTAAATAAACATCACATTAACAAGAGTAGAATTCAAAGGTAATTTAATAACCTCTAGCTTCAAGGCAGTTGGTTTTTAACCACGTGTGCTCCAGAAATGTCCTTCCTTTCAGGAAGAAAGCTCCTCGGTCGCCCAGCTGTATTGTCGTTGTGTTTGGCCTGTGAGCTCATGACTGCAGTAGCTGTGGGAAGTTGGTCAGTGGGCCGAAACTCCAGCCCTTAGACAATACAGCCATTCAGACGCGGGGCGTCCCAGGAGAACACAGCGAGCCGGGAAACTAGTGTTTCTTGTGGTTGTATTGTTTAGATGGGCTCTAGTGGAAGACCACAGGATCTTGACATTAAGCCGGAGAAGAGTGAGAGGAACTGAAGTGGGGGTGTTAGAAAGAGAGCTAGAGAGAAGGATGGGGGGGCCCAGGTCTCCAGACGAAGTCCTGCTGAGTGTCAAAACAATAAAACCGCTCAAGTCCAGATGGATGCCCAGCCAGAGGGGATGAACATGGAGAAACACGCTCCCTCTACAGGCCACTGTGACGAGCTCTGTGGAGCTGGGGTAGAGTTGTGTCGGCAAAACCCTCGAAGACCAGACTCCCTTTTTCCTTCTTTCAGCACTCCTGCTTCGCTCCTGCCCTCCCTGAAAAGCCCGAACAGTTTGTTCGTACGCTCTCATGGACAGACCTAACTGAACAGTCAGGAGACACAATGTTCTTATGAGCCTCGCCAAGTTCACTGTCGGGGAGCGATGCTAAACGTCAAGCGGAGAACCTGGGTGAGCAGCAGAAGCTGCCAGATGAACTGCGTTTATATCCTGAAATGCAAAGTTCATGTGAAATAGCTTTAGCACAACTATTCTAGGCTAATATGACATTCACGAGAAAACGTGTTTATCTGTCTGACTGTCTATGGATATCAGGTTTTATTCTTAAATTGTATATTATATATATATATACAATATATATATATATATATGTCTTTTTATATACATGTTTAAATATTATTTCATTATAAATTAAATTTATTACATGAAAAACACATACATATATAAATATATATATATATATATATACACATTACACACTATACACAGGATAGTATATATGTATATACATTCTATTTAATGTATATATGTATTGTATTTTATTAATTACAACCTGTTATTTTTTATGAACAATATATTTTTACAAGCATTTATACATATATATATATATATATACTGTAACTATATACATATAGTTTATTTAAATATATATATATATATATATTTCTATTGTTTATTACCTATGTTGTTTTTATAAACACTATATTTTAGTTGTATGTGTGTATTTTAAATACTAAATATCAATACAAATGAATGTACAGTAGTATTGGAATATAGTATTGTGTATATATAGATAATAAACGTAAATATTTATATTAATTAGATAATTAAATATCAATATAAATCCTACATTAATGTTATTAATTTTTATACTAACCTTTTTACAAACAAAATATACTATATATATATATATATATATACACACACACACACACTCACTGGCCACTTTATAAGTTACACCTTGCTAGTACCGGGTTGGACCCCCTTTTGCCTTCAGAACTGCCTTAATTCTTCATGGCATAGATTCAACAAGGTGTTGGAAACATTCCTCAGATATTTTGGTCCATATTGACATGATAGCATCACGCAGTTGCTGCAGATTTGTCGGCTGCACATCCATGATGCGAATCTCCCGTTCCACCACATCCCAAAGGTGCTCTATTGGATTGAGATCTGGTGACTGTGGAGGCCATTTGAGTAAAGTGAACTCATTGTCATGTTCAAGAAACCAGTCTGAGATGATTTGAGCTTTGTGACATGGATGCATTATCCTGCTGGAAGTAGCATCAGAAGATGGGTACACTGTAGTCATAAAGGGATGGACATGGTCAGCAACAATACTCAGGTAGACTGTGGTGTTTAAACGATGCTCAATTGGTACTAAGGCTCCCAAAGTGTGCCAAGAAAATATCCCCCACACCATTACACCACCACCACCAGCCTGAACCGTTGAGACAAGGCAGGATGGATCCATGCTTTCATGATCTTTACGCCAAATTCTGACCCTACCATCTGAATGTCGAAAGCAGAAATCGAGACTCATCAGACCAGGCAATGTTTTTACAATCTTCTATTGTCCAATTTTGGTGAGCCTGTGTGAATTGTAGCCTCCGTGTCCTGTTCTTAGCTGACAGGAGCGGCACCCGGTGTGGTCTTCTGCTGCTGGAGCCCATCTGCTTCAGGGTTTGGCGTGTTGTGTGTTCAGAGATGGTATTCTGCATACCTTGGTTGTAACGAGTGGTTATTTGAGTTACTGTTGCCTTTCTATCATCTCTAACCAGTCTGCCCATTCTCCTCTGACCTCTGACATCAACAAGGCATTTTCATCCACACAACTGCCGCTCACTGGATATTTTCTCTTTTTCAGACCATTCTCTGTAAACCCTAGAGATGGTTGTGTGTGAAAATCCCAGTAGATCAGCAGTTTTGAAATACTCAGACCAGCCCGTCTGGCACCAACAACCATTCCACGTTCAAAGTCACTTAAATCCCCTTTCTTCCCCATTCTGATGCTCGGTTTGAACTTCAGCAAGTCGTCTTCACCACATCTAGATGCCTAAATGCATGTGATTGGCTGATTAGCAATTTGTGTTACCAAGCAATTGAACAGGTGTACCTAATAAAGTGGCCGGTGAGTGTGTATATATATATATATATATATATATATATATATGCAGTACTATATACAAATATTTCATTTTAAACAAATATATACATATAATATGAATCACATATGCAGTTACATAATTTTAAACGTGTATATATATATATATATATATATATATCGTTTTTTATTAGGTTCTTAACTGCTCTGGTGGTTCTAGCTAAACTAAAATCAATATATATTTATGTTAGCTGCTGTGAACCCACTTTAAATGGTCAGCAGTGTGCCTTTCTAATGTGAACAGATCATTTGTCTTTAAGGGTGTAAATGATAATCTGTTGGTATAATTTCCTTGGGTGACGAGTCCTGCTGTGAACCGGTGTCCAATGGGCAAGACATCTGGAGCAGATGGTGTATTGGAGTCCCCCCCAACTACTTTCAAGTAAGAAACCGTCCCATCCCTGTGCCAGGACAAGAGAGAGGCAGACCGCCTCTACGCATGAAACGAGGTCAGCGGGGTCACCGTGGAGGGAGGTAGGAGGATGTCCCAACTAGGGAACAATGCCTTTAATGGAGCCCACGGCACTGCAGGTCCACACACATAGACAATCCCTAAGCAGCGTCCTACCCGCAATAGCACATTATGACCTGGCTCACACTCTCTCTTTCTCACGCACAGTGTAGGATGACAGTGTAGGTCAGAGAGGGTTAATCAGGATCAGCCCTTGCGCTCTGTACATTGTCTCCTGTGCGTCCCTCTCTCGTGTTGACCTGAGCGGACGTAAATAGGAGGGCCAGGTTTCCTAAGTGACAGAGATAGATGTGTGTGAGTGTGACTTATAACACCTATACACGCCTAAACTCTCAAGGCCTGCATGTGAACGTGGGTGCGTTTCAGCACATTCAAAGAGCACTTTGTATCTGACGGGTGTCCTGAGGCCACACCTGTTGGTGTAACTGCCAACTGAAAATACAAGGACATATTTTTTTAGCTTCTGTAAAATGTGTTATGTAATTTAAAGTATATTAACATATTTATCATATATTTAAGACTTAATATATGGTAAAGCAACTTGGCTATGACGAGGAAGTAGAAAACCCTCTTTTGCTACATGCTAATGCTAATCAGTAGCAGGTGCTGTTGGAGGAGGGATGCGAAGTCCCTTACAAGGAAAGTCTGTTTACTAGGCAGCCATTTTTGCAACGCAGCTATTTCGGACATCGAAGACCAAGTCTGCAAATGTGTATTATGTAAACCTACTGTTTAAATCAAATGTATGCTTTAAAAGTAAACATCTGCGTTTAGTTTCAAATGACATCTTTGGTGACAGTATTATATAAAAATGATTTGCATTCCGATTCTTGCATCCAAAGGCACAATATATCCACAGTATGGTCCTCCTGCTATTGAGCAAAGGTTTTTCTATGCCACTGCAAACAAATATTTTTGCATATCTAAATAATTTTGCTATAATTTTGAAGTACATTATAATTTCCATGATTTCTGTGCCAACAGACATGAACTGCAAATCTGTATTTTTATCACGGCTAAAAGCCTTCGGTAGGTTTTAGCATGATGGACGGTGACCAGTCAGAACGGTCCCCTTTATAATGGCTATTTTACAACACCTTTCTTTTATAATTAGAAGTAAAGCGTGCAAGTTCAGTTAAGCCTGGACTAAAATTAGCACCATTGAATTGGCCTCAATCCGAGCTTGTTTCAGAGAGAACAGAAGCTTCTTGAATTGGAGCCAAACCGATCCAAAGCCATGTCAGCAATGAGATGATAAACGCACTCTAAATGAGGACAGGCCGCTATGAGATTGTGTTTAGATGGAATGACTTTGCAGCAAGACTCTAGGAGACCAACTCGGCACTGGGATCTGGCTCGGTCTTCACCAGTCCCTCTCTGCCTCCTTCCTAAATCTGATATTAAAAAGGGATTAAAGTGTCGAAACAACACCATCCGGCTGCATCTCTTCCTCCCATTACCAGCCTGATGGTTCAGAGAGAATGCAGTGGGGGAAAATAAAAAGGAGGGAGTCATGCAATGTGTCTCCCGTGTGACGGCCGGCTGCCAAGAATGGAGGGAGGGGAGGGAAAAGCATGAGATCATATTTAGGTTCATTTTGTACCTGTTGGCTCTCTCTTTCCTGTAACGCAATACTGTGAGAGCCGCCCTGTCCTGTGAACTCTCAGGATATCTTCGTGTGCACAACGAGGACCGATCAGCCGTCTAATCCAGGACAACCCTGTGTCATAACGCACACACACTGGCCTCCTTGTGAGATAAGCCCATTGTGCGCATGTAATGCATCAGTCTCAGGGCAACTATATCGAGCAGTAGGTCACACTGATGCCATTGTGTTTCTCGAAGGGAGAAAAGCAACTATTGATTAGTAACCCGACTCTGCTGTGTAACATGTTTTGAGGTGTATGCATTCTTAGGAACTGTATCTTGGTATTTGTCACTAGATCAGTGGTTCTCAAATTGTTTTACTTCTGGACATCAAGAGGCGACCCAACCAATACCAAAACTGTTTAATTGGAAATGTAATTTTGATAGTTACATGGTCATGGCAGCCAGTAACCATGCTGGAAATCCAGCTTGAGCTTGATGCTAGCTGTCTTTTGTAACATGGTAGCTGGTTTCTTGCAGGTCCAAGATGGTCTTTAGTTGGTCGACCAGACACTATGTTCTGTAAACCTGTTGTACGTTTTGATATGTCCAGCTCGTAGTTGGTTTTTTGCTGGTCTAAGGGGGTTATCAGCTGGTCCAAGTTGGTGATAAGATGGTAGACCATCTTTGACCATTATCAAACCAACTTACACCAAGGAGTCAAGCTGGTTTTTGGAACATAGTGGGTGGATTGACCAACTGAAGACCAGCTTTGATCAGCTAATGACCAACTTGGACCTGCAAGAAACCTGCCTCAGTGTAAACTTGCTACCACGTTCCAAAACTAAGCTAAAAAGCTTAAACTGGATTTTCCAGTAATAAATTCACCACACAAAAATGTTTATCTTTATTGGAAGTGGACAGGTTATTTAAGTCTGACTCAATTTTTCTTTACCTATTGCAGTTTTGTTCACAGTTTTCAAAGATGAGGATAGTGTCACACCCACACTGGCATCCGTCTTAATTTGATTAGCTTCTACAAAGTGACAGATGAATGGACTACAAGCAGGTGACATAACATGACTAAACTGGAAAGCTCCCATTATAAACAAATCTGTCAGCAAGTGCTCGGCTTAGCTTGGGTGATTATAATGGTCAAGTTCTAGAATTGTCATGTTGTTTTCTTGCAGGGTAGATATGGTGTAAGGCTTCAGAATGAGATGTGTTTTCTTGACAGCGCATATCAGCCTTACACCCCAAACCACACTGACCCACTTGCAACCTGGGCCGATAGTTTTCACTTCCTCAATAACATATGGTGTCTGGTTTAACAAAAACAATTTAAACTCTGGGAGATAGTGAAACAAGGTCAGAAACGTGGTTAACTAAAAAAGAAACACTGAGTCACCCACACTTCACTCAAAAGAGATTAACGTAACAGCACACAAGTAATATAGACACCTTTTATTCGATTTTTGTCATTTTTGGAGCTAGAGAGGATACATAACTTTAATGTTTGTTGCAGGGAAACAAGCAGCTTTGACATTCTACAAAATATCTACTTTCAGGTGGAAGAAACTGTTTTGGAACATGAGGGTTAGTAAATGATTAAAAACGACCGAAAACAATAATGGTTTTATTATGCGAATGACTTTAGGCCCTCAACTCATGTCTGAGTCACTCTCCTGGTTAATATTTGCAGACTTGTCTCTTCTTGACTACTTTTGGCCAATTCCTCCTACCCAAAATACACAGTTAGCTTTCCAGAATGAAACGCCACACTCTCTCGCTCTGTTTCTTGCAGATGTCTGTCTTTACCCACCCCACATTCACCCCACCCTGAAGGCCATCTGCACCCATTGTCTGGGGCAGGGGATGAGGCTCCACCACCCCCTGCATACTCACAAAACCAGCTTTTAAGAAGGGGGCAGGGGTCCTAAATCCAACTGCAATGAAGAAAAATGACTTACTGAGCAGTAAAACATCAGCTCAATAAAGACCTAAAGGAACTAATCACTCTTCAACAGAAACTATCCTCAACCTGCAGCTGCGATGATCCTTTCTGTATGAAATATCAACTCTTATCCCCTTTTCTTTCCTACTTTCTGTCTGTCTTTTTCCACCCCCTCCATCCTCTTGGGACAATATGTCTGGATCTGCAGGACGGAGATAGCAGCAGTGGAACTGGTCGCCCAGATTATGGTTATTGTGTTTATAGAGTTTTTGAAACCTTTGTGATGTGAAGATGAGGTTTCCCTGTCCTAAGTTCCCATAGGAAGAGAAACTGCTCTTCTAAGGAGACACTGTCTCAGATATTTCTCCTGTAGATCCTTGGGAGAAATAAAAAGACACAAATGAGAACATTACTGAAATAAATTATTGACACATACAAGTGCAGAGTTGTAGATGTATCTGACATTTGGTTGTAGACATTTGGCATCTTGGTAGGAACATTTGGTAGAAGTGTTGGAGACCTTGTTTGAAACTCTAAAGATTAAACATGTGAGATCACTGAGTGAAAATCTGGAGAAGTAGGGGACCAAATCTCCATCTGCTCTCATTTTAATCCATTGCTGTCAATGACAGAACTGGCAGGCCACAACCCCAAAAAGAGGTCTAGGACAGCAGGAAAAATAATCATATTATCATGCTTATTACTCTTAAAATGGTGGATAAATGCATCTTTTGTTGTTGATGTCAAAGGTTGACCATCTAATCAATTTCAAGGCTCAAATTTATTTGGCTTCATTTAGACAGGGTGCCAAATCCTCACCAATTGTAACCGTGATATTATATTCAATACGATATTAACTCATTTTATGACCAGATTTCTCTAACTAAATTTGTATGAGGGAACAATTTAGATAATGTGTTGGGTTGCTACTTGATGTCCAATGTAAAATCTGGGTCTTGACGTAAAATGAATAGGATAAAGAATTATTAATTGATAATTGAAGTATGTGAGTTTTTTTTCCCCCAGTTGGTTATTAATATTAAACCTAAACTTTTAAAGGCTGTGTTCCCGAATAACCTTATATAACCACATAATCCGAAGTTTACATGGCACCATCTTACATTTGCATTAACCTTCCAACACAAACATGTAAATCTTTAAGCTTCTGAGTTCATGTCCTCTTCCTAAAGAGATCTCCACAATACTCGTGAAATCTCTATTCTGCTGTTAAGTGGGTGAATAGATGCGCATGACGTCCAGATGTTCCTCAGCAAGTGGTGCCCCAGTATCTGCCTTCAATCTGGCACAGACGACAGACCTCTGCCTGGGTCTGCACGGGCCTTTCAGATCCCAGCAAACCACCAGGCATTGTCTGGTCTAAACAGCCATCCCCAGCGCCATGAATGGGAAGAATAAGGATGAGCTGGTTTGAATGGAAGACCTACTTTACAGACGGATGATCTCTCTCGCTCTCTCTGGATCTTATTGTCTGTCAAGGCCACGGTGAAGCAAGCGGAAACCCTGGAGAGGAGATTGATTTTGGGATTAAACTCCAGGGCTGGCGGCATTAACCAGACGGGTGAAGAAATATACGCTTGTGTGTCTGTCTGAAGTCACGTCCATGTAAATGACTGTGCGGGAATTTGACTGCCATGTAAGCAGAGTGAAGCATGCAGTTTCGTCAAAGTCGATATCAAACCACCAATGACAACTCTAAGAGTTTTGTCCCGATGGCTACTATGTGTATGATGTAAAGAGCGAAGGCTTTTGGGTGTCGACTAGGGGTTGGGGTACAAACATGTCCTTGTATATTAAATTAGGGTGTTTAAAACGTCAGAGAGATGAGCTGTAGGCGGGGTCAGGGCACCAAATGATGAGGTTGTTGTTGCTCTGGGGCGATGCTGGCCTCTGATCCATGTGAATGAGAATAATGGCCATTTAATTCAGACTTGAATCCAACCAACAGCAATTATACTAAACGAGACAGGCTTTACTTCATCTGTCCGAGCAAATTTAAGACCTGGGAACATTGGTGTTTGTCTTTCAATGGCCAGCGTTTGGGGCTAATGCAGTGTCCGCTTATCTTTTGAATGATGCAACCCTATGGGCGGTACTTAAGATTTATAAAGCCTTTCTCTTATATTCTCGGTTTTTGGTTCCATCTCAAGTCAGAAGTCTTGATTTTCTTATTCTAGAATGTAAACTTTTTTTTCAAATAAAATGTGAGTGGATGCAAAACTGCAAGATGTTGTATGGTTGCTAGGTTGTGTTGAGTGGTTTCTAAGGTGTTCTGGGTGGTTTTTGTACATTAATATGTTTTTGATATAAGTATCGCATTTCATTTCTCCTCTTTCCTACTACTTGTTTCACTTCTGTTTCAGTTTTATAACCATTTTCCTACCTTGTGTAAGTACTTTTTTTTTTTTTTTTTTTTTTGGTTTACTGTTAAACTAATGTAATTTGATTTGTATTGATCTATTTCAATAAGATGGAAGATGTAAAATGGAATAACTTGACTGGTCTGCAGAAAGCCAAGTCCTAATCCCAGCTGAACACCTCTGGTGTGACTTTAAATGCAGACCTTGAGCCAAAAACTCATCACCAAACACCAATGACTTGTACATTCATTATATGGACAAAAGTACTGACACCCCCTTCTTTAGAAGAGAAAAGGCACTTCCAAACTGTGCTAACAAAGATGGAAACATAATTCATGTTCTTACATTTTTTTTTATTTCCACCTCTGTTGCAACAGTTTTGAAATGACTGTAACCATATGTACAAGTCATTGG
Source organism: Ptychobarbus kaznakovi (assembly GCA_027422405.1). Classification (NCBI taxonomy): domain Eukaryota; kingdom Metazoa; phylum Chordata; class Actinopteri; order Cypriniformes; family Cyprinidae; genus Ptychobarbus; species Ptychobarbus kaznakovi. The sequence continues at coordinate 14,022,217 of CM049815.1, forward strand.
TGTTTGGTGATGAGTTTTTGGCTCAAGGTCTGCATTTAAAGTCACACCAGAGGTGTTCAGCTGGGATTAGGACTTGGCTTTCTGCAGACCAGTCAAGTTCTTCCACACTGACTGAATCATCATTTCTCTTTGATCCTTGTCTTATACACAGAGACACTGTCATGTTAGAATAGAAAAGGGTTCTGTCCAAACTGTTGCTATAAAATTAGAAGCACACAATTCCCTAGAATATCATTATATGCTTAAACATTAAGATTTGTACTCATGGAAATTACTAAAGTAGTCAAACCTTTCATCAGAAGGGGGTGACCCAATACTTTTGGCAATATAGTATATGTATGTGTGTGTGGTTGTACATACACATATGTAGTTGTGTTTTGTTGTTTGGCTTAGTGTTATGTTAGAATCATTGTTATACTATTTTACCGTTTGTTCTTTAGTATTTTGAATGGTTCTTAGCTGTAGTTTTTTAAATGAGTTTTTTTTTAGTTTTTAATTTAAATGTTCAGTTTTGAAAATTTGTTGTATGCATTTTTCATTTTTATGTAATTTCTTTGTGTACATGTAGTATTTATAAATTGTTAGATTTTAGTTTTGATCTGTTTTAAGTTGTTTTAATAATTGATTGCTTCTGTTGTCCTCATTTGTAAGTCGCTTTGGATAAAAATGTCTGCTAAATGACTAAATGTAAATGTAAAATGTTTGGCAGGGTGTTGTGGGTGGTTTTATCATGCTGCTATACAGTTTCTAGTATGTATTAGGTGGTTTCTGCATGTTTCTATTTGGTCACTATAGTGTTCTTGGTGGTTTTGCATGTTGCTATGCATTTGCTAGTGTTTTGAATGGGTGGCAGGATGTACTTGGTGGTTTTTGCCCATTGCTATATGGTTACTGAGGTGTTCTGATGGCTTTTGCATGTTATGTGGTTGAGTGTTCCTGTGGCTCAGTGGTAGAGCATTGCGTTAGCAGCGCAAAGTTGTGGGTCCAATACCCAGAGAACACACATACTGACAAAAAAATGTATAACCTGAATGCACTGTAAGTTGCTTTGGATAAAAGTGTCAGCTAAATACATAAATGTAAATGTGGTTGCTTTGGTGTTTTGAGCAGTTACTAAGGTGTTCTGGATGGTTTTTGCATGTTGCTATAGTGTTGTGTTTGGTTTAAGCATGTTGTCATGAAGTTGCTAGGGTGTTTTGAGCAGTTACTAATGTGTTCTGATGTTTTTTGCGTGTTATGTGGTTGCTAGGGTGTTCTGGGTTGTTTTAGGATGTTGCCATGCAGTTGGTAGGGTGTTTTGAGTAGTTGCTAAGGTGTTCTGGGTGGGTTTAGCATGTTTCTATATGGTTGCTAGGTGTTATTAGGGGTTGCTAAGCCATTGCTATAGGTGATTGCCATGCTATTATGGATGGTTGCTAGTGTGTTGCTTACTGGCCTAATTCAAAAAAGCCCACCTGCAAGTCTTAATGATATTTAAGCAAAACTTGATTATACACTTGGAAAAGTAATAAAATAAACACATACTGCTCAATTAAGCTGTGCAATAATTTGACAAATCATGCATGTTCGTAACACAAACTGTGTTGGATGTGTCATGCACCAAAGTGTAATACTGAAAAACCCAGCCCTAAGTATGAACAATAATAATGATGCTTGCCTCAGCTAACGCAATAAAAGCAATGACCCAGATTCCGATAGCAGTGTGCAGTTCACTTCTGCAAAACTACCAGTTGTCAAACACACACGAGCTAAATGATTCACCGCTAAACTCGGTCACATGGTAGAGCAGCTGAGTCAGATCTGAAGATCACATTTAAACACCCAAACCTAATACAACCAGCTACACACAGAGTGACATCAGACCGCGAAGCTGTTGAAATGCAACATTTAAAAAAGAAATGAACAGAAAACCAGTCAGTGAGATGATGGGAACAGAAAACCACTAGTAGCAAGAGCGTGAGAGAGACAGCTGTGAGCTGACAGGAACTACTTTTTCAACTTTGGTGCTCTGCTCGAAAACCAAGTGAGCTTTTTTTGCTATCTGCTCCCTACATCACTCAGTGACTGATTTGGAGAAGGCAGCACTTCCGTTTGCCATAATATGCATATTGTTAACCCAACAATGTGACATTTTAACCCAACAACGTGACATTTTAATGTTACAGCTCAGAGCTGTGTAGATTACTTTCGATTACAGATAACATAATGAAAATTGTTGTTAGTAACGTAATCTAGGTTACTCATTTTAGGTAAAGTATTCTGACAATTTTTTTTATAATCGTACCATGTTGATATGAATAAAACCCAAAGAAATACATTATATTCGGTAACACTATTTTAAGGTGTCCTTGTTACACACATTGCATGTACTTACTATTATAACAATTAATTATGCATAATGGCATGCAAGCAACTCTAGCCAAATCCTAACCCTAACCATATAGTAAGTACATGTAGTTAATTAGTATTACTATATATAATTAAACTGTAACAAGGACATCTTTTAAAATAGTGTAACATATATTCCATTTTTGATATCAACATCATAAAATGCATTAAACATTACATTAATGATTTGACAGAGTGAATAGTGAGTTCATAAAAACCTAATAATTCGATCATAAAATGTAAAAGCAATTTAAACACTTAATTACAAAAAATATAAATATTGTATTCGTTTACCTGCAAGTCAGTGTGACTATTAATCGACGTCAGAGAACTGTAAACATGATAGCATGTTGTTACATTATTGAAATATTAACAACTTCTGTGATGTTTCAACAAATATTATGAAAGCGGGAATTGAAAATCACTGCATTACACATTAATAAACAACAACAAGCCTTCCTGGTTTTAAATATGTTTGTCCTGACTTCCAGAATCGATAAATTATGAATGATTTCATGCCACTGTGTGAATGTGTAATCATATAATCCATAAAAAAGTAACTGGATAAGTAAATTGCATAAATACATTTCTGGAACCTGATTACACAATGCACTGGTTACAAGCCGCACAAGAGCTTATAGTTAGCTTGTTGCTAAGCTAACAGTGTAATACTTCGGCTGCGTCTGGAAGCTTAGGCAGCTGACTTGATGCTTCGTTGTCTTATCAGGCAATGACTTTACAGACAGTGTTTGCGCACAAAGGTACCTCACAAAACTGATTTCGGACAGACTTATGAGGCAACATAATGATCTACAACAAATTAGAGAAAGCTTTGATGATAACTAAGTGAATTTAATTACTAAAATACTGATATCAATCAAATTAAGGCATCTTAGGACAAATTAAGGCAAGTGAAGGTAACATTGGATTCAGACGTGCTTTAAGCATACAAAATTGAGTTTGTAGTTAGCATTTTGCTAAGCTAATCGCAAGATACTTCCACGTAAACACATTGTAAACAAATGTTTTTGTTAGGCTTATTAAAGTGTCGTGTAAGAATTCAGTTCGCATGATGTTAAGGTAACAATGACACCGCTCACGAATGCTGTTTTGGAGCTTTTTAAAAAGATGAGTTTGAATTTGTAATTTTGCTAAGCTAATCACATGATTCTAGTGATTAGAATTCTTCCCGCTTAAAAGTGAAAACACCACAAACAAATTGCAATGCTTCTTTAGGCTTTTTAAAGAGTTGAGTAAGAGAGTGTAGTTCGCATGTTGCTAAGTTAACAATACAATACTTTTTATTAAGCATAAAAATACATAGCACACATGTTATCAAACTCTATTGATATTTTCGAACAAATTTCAAGTAGGGAGCACACCTAGATGCTGTCGTCTTAGGCAGTCTATTAGGTTTTGAAACACATCGATTGTGTCTTCTGTGTGGGTGTGATTACCGCCACTGTGTTTCAGTGATAAAATCTAATGTTTTGACGGACTCACCAGCTACACCATTAAAAACAAGTCCATCACCATTCCTAGCCTCGATCGCTGATTAAAAGTCCGCATCTACATGTGTTTGTCCTACTGTTAAAGGAGGTGATGGATGCATTCAACATTCACAACTTCCACAACATCCTGGCCTCAGGCGGTCACTAGGTCCTTCGACCTGTCGCTCTCTCTTTAATCATCTCCTTTCCTTCCTTGTAATTTTCCAAGGAGGCCTCATGCTAACAGCTACGGCAGCGTCTCGCCGCTTCAAAGAGCCGAACTCTTTTACTCTTAGTAAGGGGCCAGATGACAGAGAGACAGATGTCTCATCAGAGACAGGTGTCTGTGGCGGAGTGTCGCGCAAATAATAACTGGTTATCTGGTTGAGACGGCAAACCGCAACAGAGTGAGACCGATCGTGCTGAGGGGAGGAGAGTCCGGAGCCGTCTTTAACACCAACCCCCTCTCTTTATCTCTCTGTCCCTAGTCCATTGTCACCAGCTGTCCCTTCTTGGGAACACAGGAAGACAATGAGCTACAAAAGCCAAAGGGCAATTACGTGCTGCCGAGAGAGTGTGAGGGTTTGGCGTGGGTGAGAGAGACTTGTATGTTGATCGCTTTGATGCAGAGAGGGGTCCGGTACATGACGTTATGATACTGTTTCTGAAGGAAAGGATGAGAATAGTTCAGCCATGATAACATCCAGAAAGCCATTCTCTGTGTCTTGGAGGCATCTGGACAAACAAAAGTCCCTCTGAGTGACATTTGACCCAAACAAACTGGCTACAGCACCTGAGAATACAAACGTATTAGTCGATAGTTTTCTCTAATAACAATATCAATTTAAAAATAAGTGTCTTTAATATCCCCACTGACATCTATCATAAAAGCTGGCAATTAATTTACAACTAGTTCAGCTATTTCTTAATTTTTCCTTTCGCTAATCAAAATAGGTTGATATTTCTTGATAAGACGTGTGAAAATATACAGCATTTTTTATCAACTTTTTAAAGGATGGAAATCATATTAGCTGGTTTTATTTAATAACAATATCACAAATCATTTAAATCAGGGCGATTTTAATTTTTTTATAAATTCACTAGATTAGTTTGAATAGATGTTGCCATTTTTTTATATATCTCCAGGTGCACAATTAACTTTTAATATTAAAACTGTTCATTAAAATGTATTAAAACTAGTTCAAGATGTTTTGACATTTATGACATGTTATGACACATAGCACACTACTGTGTATTTCTGGGCTTATCAAAATACCAAGTTCGCATGTTGCTATGTTAACCATTTAATAATTTAAGCATATAACAAGCGTAAAAATACAAGTATGACATTAGATCTTTGATGTTAGATTTGTTTTTTTTTTTTTTTTGGGGGGGGGGGGTATTGTTTAAACTGTTAATATTTTTACAGCTTTTCCTGTGGCTTGGTGTCTTTTGTAATACTTTTAACTAACAATGGCAGTTCCTTAATGACCTCATCCTCCAGGAAGTGACATCACACCAAACGTCAGTGACTAGCTGTGAATTTCTGTTAATTTTGATGTTTTGTAGTTTTAGCTGGTATGTCTTGCTTTAAATGATCCTGTTCAATAACGTTCAGAAATTCATATATTATCAAAAACATATTCAAAAGCTACAGCGTTCAAACGTTACTGCATTACACGAATAACCTATGAATAACCTTGCTATGCTAAGGTGTTATTCATAAGCTAGCAGCTCATTTCTGTAAATAGTTGCCTCTGTTTACAGTGGGGCATGAGCTTTTGAACATAAGACAAAAATCCATCAGCACTCAATGAATAAAGGCCACACACAGCTGATTACACTGTAGACAAAGAAGACCATTTAAACAGCGCTAGCTTGAGCTAGTCTAAGTAAATGCCTCTAGGGAGTCACTCGCAGTTTACGCTGATCACCATCATTATAGAACAACAGAGCAGCTTAAGAGAATATTTGTAGTGGTGTTTTTTTATGCTTAGGGGTCAGCTTTACGGTGTGAACACACACCGACATGCACAACCCGAACGAGAAACACAGGGAGGGTCAGCATCATTAATTCACACTTAGCGGTGAAATGTAGCACCAAATGTGAGAGGTCACATGGTTTTGAGCAGCACTGCGTACACAATGGTATACAAGTTTCAGAAGCAACCGCATATCCTGTTGCATTCGACCAGATATTACTTAAGACATGTTTACAGTTCACTTATTACAAACAAATATGGTAAATTGGACCTAGAGCTTCTTTTGCTAAAGAAATTGAAGATTAAAATAGATTTCCGAAATGAAAAGGCAACAGAATGGTTCGGTGTAAATGAAATTCTGTCGACTGTGTACAAGAATCGACACGACCCTAAAAATTAACCATAGTTTTATTGTAGTAAAAGTGTAATGGCACGTTTTTTTTAATTATTACCATTTATATAACCAGTCTTACTACAAATACCGTGGTTAAACTATGGTTAATGTAGCAAAACCATGGTTAAATTATGGTTTAACTATATTAAACCATATTTTTTTTTTTATACAGAGTATTTATTTACATTGTGCAAATAGCCCGCCTTGTTGGCAGAGGCTACTTACACTAACTCCGCCCACCAACGTGTGATTGGGATTGTCAACATTACACAAGACGGTTGACAGTCGTCAGCTATAGTGGCGCAGATGGTAAAATGTATGTCGTACTCATTTTGACGCATTTGACCCAGGTTCGAATTCGCTTTTGGCCAAATGTTTTCTCCGTTTTCAAATTTCATATCACGTCAGAAAAGCATTTATTTTCAATAAAATGAAGGAAATAATAAAAAAGTTGAAAATAAAGTATTGGTAGGTGTAGGGAGGGTTTTATTGTCCCAATAAAGTGGCATCCATTTAATAATTTGAATTAAAAGTATAATTTACACTCAATACGTTATTACTGTATACTGTTTTATAATGTACTACAATACTGAGGTGCAGATAATTACCACTATTTGCAATAAGTTGTATAAATAGCAGAAAATACTGCTATTTTAACAGTGTAAATATAATCTATAGCTATTTACACTTAGTGCAAATAGCCGCTGCCTTTTATTATATGTTGTAAAACCATGGTTCATTTTCATAAGGAAGCTTTGTGATCACAGTGCAGCAAACGATGCATGGAAAATGACCAATCTTAGTTCAGTATGCAGACAGATGCTAGACAGAAGATATGCACACATAACAATGACATTGTCAATGTTGGTTATATTTTAACTGGCGAACATTCTTACAACAAATAAAAGGTCAAATGTAGCGAAGTGGGAAAGAGCGAGGGAGGTGCCAGGATGTTGCATTTTTAAAGTAATACGAGATCGAACAAGACAAGATTTAAAAAACTTGAGTTGAAATTATTTGTAAAGCTAATTTGATTATACTTAAAAATAACGTTCCAAGCAGTCATTTTAAAGATGAATTAGCTGGAGGATTTATAGCATTTTTATTTTTAACGTTAGCTTACTTGCTAACCCTAAGTAACCCATAACGTGACGGAACAAGACATTCAAAACTTCACTACTGAAAAGTACAGCTGTATTGACGCATTTTGAAACTCTTTTTGTCTCACGCCAGTGATTTTGATAGAAGCAGCAGCTCGAAGCTAATTATCAAACGCTCGCCCCCTAAAGTGAAGCTTTCCCTAGAGTGCCACAGATTGCTGGCATTTATTTTGAATGTCACAGAGTGAGCATGTAGGTGGAGAGACACCGTCAGTATGAACACACGTGGGAGGAGACTGCGATTATAGCAGTTCCATTTCGACAATATTACCTACTTCTTCATCCGCACTCTATTATCACAATTACATATCTTATTTCCTCCAGGACCCGATGGCTTGGAGAACACCAGCTCCTGGGTTCAAGAATGTCAAACATGTTGTTGGAGAATGTTGAACACTATTGTTGGGCCCCAGAGCTTCAGCGATGACTTCCACTCACAGTCATGGCTTGTTGTTTGCAAAAGCAGACCAGCGAGAGGATGCTTCTTTAATTTGGTAGTGGGAGTCGTGAATGAGCATGTTAAATATTTAAGCAGGTGGACGCGGTCTGGAGGCCAGGATTGGCTGGTGCCTGTTGTCATGGCTCCCGGACTCACTCGCGAGAATGACGGCCCTAACGAGGTAGTCTGACCCCAGATAGCCTGCAGTGCAAGCTGGTCATGTTGGCTGTAAGTACAGCGCTGTTCCACTCATGGCGCCTCTTTAATTAAGGTCTCAAGGGGTTTTGAACGTGACTGATTGCAGAGAGCTATAGTAGAGCTGGGGGTTGTAAAATGCCATTAATAGCATCATACACATTTAAAACAATGCTGAGAGAGGGTTGAGTGGGACTTGAGTAAAGGTCGCAACCTTTTTGGTCTTGTCCAAATACAAGGAATGTCCTCCTGCAGGGAGATCTCAGATCCTGTTTGCTTTGAATAATAATTTAATATTACATAACAGCATCTCCGCGACCCTACAGAGAACAACGGGTTTGGAGAATGGAATAATACTGTTCAGAAGTTTATTCAGCAAGGATGCACTAAATTGATAAAATGACAGTAAAGTAATTTACATAAATTAGGTTTAAATAAATACATATGTATAAAGGGATCTTGAAATATATTATGGTTTCGTCAAAAATATTAAGCACAGCATATGACTTCTGAAGAATCACGTGACACTGTGAAAAAATCTGCTTTGCAAATAAGGAATAAATTATATTTGGTAATACATTAATATAGAAAACAGTTATTTTAAATTGTAATAATATTTCACAATATTACTGCTTTAATTTTAATCAAATAAATACAGCTTTGTTGAGTTGTTGTTGTTAAATAATAATAATAAAATCTTGCTAACTCAGACCAGGTTTTTTTAAATGTTAAACACTCTTATTTATTTATTTATTAAAAATTATTTATATTCAATATTAATGTTTGAGTATTGTTGATTCATATTACATTATTCTTAGTTATTTATTTGTTTATTATTATAAGATCAGAAAGATACAGGATTTGACTATTTCATTCTGCCGTCTAAATTCCAGAAATCATTCAATTAATCTTATAATATTTTTAATACATAAAATATATAACTTCCTTCATATTTTAGGAAGGGGGTCCTTTGGATCATCATATTTAGGTCTGTGACATCTTTGGGTTATAATAGTTAACTCAAATAAAAAAAATAATTCGTAACTTGAAATAAAATAAACATTAACTGAAATTTAAATGAAGTATTTACATTTTAATCATTTATTTCTCAATTTCATTAGTTGAATGCATTATAATAATGAAAAGTTAAAACTGAAATAATGTAAAACTAGTCATATTTAAAAATACTACTAATAATTTCCCCACACAGACTAAGGCACTACTCGCAGCTTCTACTGACAGCATCGAGGACACAATAACCTCACTGATGTACTAGCTCAACTATACAAGTCTTTCAGCTCCGCTCGTCTCCCACAATGCCTTGCATCATTGTCAGGTGTGGGACTAGCACGCTTCGAGGTTGAAGGCCACGTTACCAATTTCTCTCTTTTTAGACGTAGGCTTTCTTGTGCTCTCCACTTTCAGGTTTCCTGTGAACTTCACATCAAACGGCTGAAGCCCTGTGCGCTGGCTTTGAAGTGCTGGGGAGAGCTGAGCTCTGCCTTCCCCTTGTGCTGTCGCTGGAAAAAAGCTGCCATGCTAAAGAAGTCAAAGACCGCAGGGAACGGACGGTGAACTCCAGCCTCTCCACCCTCCCTGTGCACCGAATGAGGTCTTTGAAACGTATTCCACTCTTGATAATGATGTTTCAGTGCTGCTGTCACCCCCGACTGGAGCTGTGAGCATGTGTCAGGATTCGTTTAGACAGAATCACTCATAACACATAAAAGATAGACTAGGCAGTGTGAATGAATACTTATAAGAGGGTATTACAATATAAAAGCTGTGGTCACACTAGAATTTGAGCATCAAACACTGCGAATAATAATTTCAAGGTATAAGGAATAATAATAAATCCAAATGTAAAACTTACAGTCTGCTACAGTTTCCTGAAACGTTACAATCCTGTGGTTTGTGTTCTTTGTATACAGCTGGATAGTGTTCATTTAGTATTTGATTATAATTGCTGTTAATATACTGAATTAGATTTATTTTTATATTTTCTTTCACTTTAATTTTAATTAATATTTTAGTAATTTGGTTGTGTGCTTTTGTCAATTTTAACATATATATTTTCTATATAGTATTTTTTTTTATTCATTTTAGTTTTTTTTTTTTATTTTTTTTTTTTTTGTAATCCAACTGAAACTAAATGAAAATGTAAAATGTTGCCTTGGCAACTAGATTAAATAAAATAATTGTTTTTATATTTTATTTTAGTTCAGTTAACATTCATTTAATTTTGATAAATTATATGAAAATTGACACAAATTTTTATATAAATATTTTTTTGTTTTATTATTATTTTTGTTTTAGCAAGGTTATCAATAAAGGTATTGCTCACACAAAAATGAAATTCCTGTCATCATTTATTCATCCTCATGTTGTTCCCAACCTGTATGGGTTTCTTTCTTCCGCTGGACACAAAAGAAGATATTTTGAAGAATGTTGGAGCCCAGTCAGTTGCTGGTTGCCATTGACTTCCATAATATATCTGGTTACAAACATTCTTCAAAATATATTTTGTGTTAAACATAAGAAAGAACGGGTTTGGAGCAACATGAGGCGGAGTAAATTACAATATTTTCATTTTTGGGTGATATGATCATATTTTTTAATGATAGCCATGCTACTGTTCACATCAATTCGCAAGTCAAGTCAAAATTGTTTTGCATGAGCTCGCGTTTCCAGTCTTCAGTGTTTGCATGCATATGAATGGAAATCAGTGAAACCGCTAACTGTAACCAGGGTGTGACAAAAAGTTACACTGCTAATCAAACCAAAACGTAAAATGTTTGAGCTTTATAAAGCCTAATAAAGTTAACGAACCATAAAAGTCCTAAAATGTTTATAGTAAGTAAGGGAAGAGAATGGACTGATTTGAGTTTATAACTCATAGCGTTGCATTATTTTTGTAGCTTAGCAATGCTTTGAATGTCTGGTACTATGGCTGAATCCAAAATCGCATAGGCCTACTTCCCTATAGGCAAAAAAACAGTACATGACAGAATTCACAGTATTCATAAAACAATAGTCAAAACGTTTCTCAGTTACTCACTACTTCAGGCTAGATTCTGAGGAGCATATTTAATAGATGTTTTACTATATGAGGCCATGGAAGAGGATTTGTGAATAGCAGTGAGGCGGCGTAACTGACATGACAGTGACTACATGACCAATGTAGCACGGATTACATGTAAAACTAACTTTCAATGGTTGTGAAGTAATTACTTATTCAAAAGTAAGTATACTGCAATGCCCTTACGAAAATTAACCATGGTTTTATTATAGTAAAATTGTGTTTTAACCATATTTATTTGGCGTATTGACTACCATTTGTATAACCACAGTTTACCATGGTTAAACAATGGTTAGTGTTGCAGAACCATGGTTACTATAGTAGTATAACCATGGTTTTATTTGTTGTACTTGGCTTTATCGTTTTACAATGTAAGCTAGTACTTTGAAAGTATGTAGATCAACCTTTGGAACCTTGGTTATGTGCGTTTTAATAGCATACGATAAAAATAACTGCATGTTTCTGTCAGGGTTCATTTTTATATCACATGACAAATCGTGTTTACGTGGGCACGGACCCGGGCTGATGACGTCATAGTTCGGGGGCAGCTTGTAGACGTGACAGGCGAGCTCGAGGCAGGCGCTAGGACCCGGCAATCCCGGAGTGTTTATCTCCTCATCCATTACATTCTCCTAATTTATTCAGTAGACCCAGAGAGCAAAGCACAGCACGAAAACTCACACTCACTTCCAATTCCGACCATATTCACTGCACGGGAACAAAATGGTGAGGACTGAGGGGCAACGAGGAGAGGTGAAGGCCGAAGACTTGTTTCTGGAGTCCGAAACATCTTTGGACCAGCACGATTTTGAGATGTCTACTTGTCCTTTCAATGACGTCTTCAACTCCAGAGACTCTTCCATGATAAACACTTTCCTGGAAAATGTACAGGTTTTATTGGAGGCTGCGCGTTATATTGAGAGCGCCGAGAGGAAGGATGGAAGTAAGTGAAATTATCGTGCACTTATGAGTGATTTCGACTCATTTGCGTTATGCAGACAAACTGTTTCATTGTCAATAGACTCAGACAACAAAGGACTGAGTTCGACGAACAATCAGCCCAATAGACGAGGAACATGTGCAATGTGCCCCGATATGCGATGCACAGCCACAATTATTTTAAAGAATCAAGTTTCCAAAATGTAAAAGGAGACCTTTTTATATTTTAGCTTATTTGTAATCCACTCAAAGCAGACACTTAAATAGTTTCACGGCTATTTTTTAACTGCACAAAATCATAAAACGCCAGTTTTCACAGATCTATAATTTATTGCATGTACAGAGACACAAAAGCAGGTGAATAATTCCCTCTGCAGTGCACTTAATGTCCCAAATCGCAGGCTGGCTGTCCCAAGCTGGCATGCACTGTCATATGGGGCAGCTCATTGTTCGGCAGAGAGACATGCCAGGCTGTGTGCCACCTCTTTCTCTCGAGGAACACAAACAAGTGTATAAATAAATAAATAACCAACATTTGCTGGCACACTACACACGCTGACGTCACCCCTTACTGTGGCTGGATGTAATTTGGACCTTTACTCTCAATTACGCACCTTCTGTATGATGATTGAACGTCTCTCGTATAAATAAAGGTATTTGACCACATGAAGTTGTTTTTATTTGAGCATTATTTTGTGCTTTGTCTAGACAGGAGATTGTTGGAAAATATATATGGCGCGTATGTTTTTTATTTATGATAGTGTTTAAGGCTGATTGCGTCTATTATGCGACTATTAAAGAGAGATTAAATCAAATCACTTTAGAAACAATAGATTTGTTTCTAACGTTTTCGCCATTCACTCTTATTCGGTTTATTTAATTGTTATTCATTGCGATTTAAAGCAAACCCGAGTCACACCGGATAAATCTGAAATTTCATATGCAAACTGCATATTTCTACTTCAGAAGAGTTCTCCAATTCGCCTTCCTGTTTGCTATGGGGGTGTGTTCACATGACATCCACATGGCGCACGTTGCGCTGCTCTGATTGGCTAGAACGTGTTGCGTTGGCGGACGCTTACTAGGGCCTCTGACCAATCACGGCGCGGTGGTGCTGTGATGTCTTATGTTGCTGGGCCTGGTTTAAACGGCACTTGAAGTGAGGGATTGTGGGAGTTGAAGTGCGCAGTATCAAAACGGGAAAATGTCAAAAACTGACTTTTTTAATAATTAAATGTAACGCAGATTACATGGGTGCTTATAAAATTACATTCTAAATAAATGATGACTGAAATATAGATTTGAGATGCAATTTGCTCAGAGTACACAGCAATGTAGGAACAATCTCCATGTACAACGGTTGTTATTAATAATAATACAAAAATTACGAATACAACAAGCTGTATATTAATGAATATAAAATTTATATTTATATTTTTCTAGGTATGTTTTAATCTCATTAGCAATCATAATTGTCTAGATATTCTTAAGATAGATTTGTCTAATTCGTGTATAAATGTATTTAATATAAAAAATAAATCGCTAATAAACTAATACTAAACATAGATTTATCCATTCAAGCAAGGTTAATAACTAGTAGCATAACAAATCAGCGTGGCCTGTTCGAGTTAAAGGGCCAGTTGGGTAAAGGACTACATTTCCCACAATTCCCCGCGCGGAGGTCTATCCTCTCAGCTCAGCTGTTAAAACAGTAAGTAAACAAACCAGAGGAGGAGAAAACAGCGCAAGCACCAGGGACTTCGCAAGCTGGGCTCTCGGGGACTCTTTTGTACCTGTTTCTATTCATTTTATACACTTTGTATTCGACTGTTGTCCTAAAGCACTTTTACTACTTTGATATTCAGGCGTCGGGTGTTTTATTTGTGTGTGATTTCCTGTAACTAGCTCGGTAACAGTATAAGGGAATACCTCGATTCGACGGTTCAGCAAATAGAAACAAAAACACAAAACAGGTGAATCGTCGGAGGATATTCAATGCTACGTTTTACGACGTCGTGATCGCATATCAGAAAAATAAACGACACACGTCTAGATTTGTTAAAACGATGACTGCTGTGCTCAATATCCAGAGGTTACTGGAAGCAGCCGAATATATAGAAAGGAGAGAAAGAGGTACATGGTATTGATATGTATAACATGCAAACTGTCCTGCCAAAGAGGCCAACCTGTGAATTGACTGAGGTATTTAAAGGGACTTAGTTTCTGCGGTGTCTTTTTCAGAGAGTGAACACGGATATGCCTCGACCTTTCCGTCTATTGAGCACTCCAGCTTCCAGAGACAACGGAAATTCCGAAATAAAAAGTGCAGCAACAACCACAACAGGTAAGCGCACGATCCGACTCCACTTCCACGGGGGGGGGGGGACACACTGCTGGAGAGACGAGTGCATAGATCACACTGCTGTGACATCTGTCACGAGCGGCCACGGCTTATAATACTCGCTTGAATCATTGCTGCTTGCTGCTGTCATTTATAGATCATTTTCTAGTCGCTTTTTAGATTATGGCTTTTTCTGTTATGTAAAAATTGTATAAACTTTTAAATGTCTTTTATAAATATAGCATAAAATATATGTTTTTAATGAAATAGAGATTAGTGCATCTAAAATAAGGTGTGTTATAGTTTTTTTTGGTTGTTGTTTGGTTTGTTTTGGGGAGAGGAGAGAGCTCTCCTCAGCTGATTGTCAAACATGACAGCGTTGAGGTTAGGGACCGTGCGAAATCTCACGTCCCGTTTTCGCCTTTGAGCGCCTCTGGCTTTCGTTTTGTTTGAACCGAAAGTCTGCAGTGTCGAAATCTTCCGTTTATTTTGACGCGTTTGCGGTTAATGCCCGATAAACAGTGGGGGGAAACAAATTAGGTTGCTTTGTTGGTTCTCACGAGAGCAGTACTTTAATTTAGCCCCGGTCCCTTCAACGCACGGCTCTTATTTACAGCAACTGTTGTTTTCTGGCTGCCAAGGTAAACAGCCTGAGGCGTATTTATTAAATACATTTCCACGTTATTCTCCTTATAAAACATGCTTTGGAAAATTGTCACCAGTCTTTTCCCGCGAAGTGTCGATTTGATAAAATAATCTAATCGAAAGTATAATAACAGGCGTTTTAATTCGTCTATTAAAAAAGGCGCTTTGTTAAATAACGAAAACGGTGCGCAGCTATGATGCCAATAAATGTTATGTTGATAGACAGTTTACTAGCTTTTGAGATGGACAAAAATATCATCTAAATAGGCAGGTCACTAGGTTTTGCGATGCCCAGAATTGCCTGGGTAGACAGTGCAAAAATAAACCATGGGTTTATTACCAATAAAACCAAAAATGTAATGTTATACACTATAGTTAATGGTAACCACAAATTAACCATGGTTTTGCTGTAGTTTAACCGTGGTATTTGTAGTAAAACTGTAGTTATACAAACATGATCAATCTGCCAAAAGCCATGGTTTACTACACGCTCACTAAAATAAAACCATGGTTAATTCTCGTAAGGGTAGGTTTATTCATGTTTAACATGCCATCTAGGTTGGTCACTTTTTTGTGATGCCTAAAATGTCATTTGTGTAGGTAGTTCACTAGGTTTCGAGATGCCCAGAATATATTTCACTCTAGGCAATGTACCAAATTTTGTGTTGCCCAAAAAATGCTGTCCAGCTACAGATTTTGAGTCGACTAAAAATGGTATCTGTCTATGGGTTTTTAGTTGGCCAAAATGCTGTTTAGCTACATGTTTCGAGTTGACAAGAAATGCATAGTTACAGGTTTTGAATTGACCAAATATGGCATCTAGCTACAGAATTTGAGTTTTATCCAAATGGCATCTAGCTACAGGTTTTGCATTGACCGTAATGGCGTTCAGGCGAGCAGCTCAAATGCGTTATCTTTTCCTCTTCTCCTAGATGCGATGTTCGTGTGAGTATGTTTAGTGTTGTGTCAGTTCTGTCTGTTTTGTTTCACTGCATTTCTAAGTAACAGACATCTTGATGACTGATCTCGGGTCTGTGTTACTGTACACAAAGCAAGCACTGATGGAGGGAATGTACAGGAAACACTATCGGATCATCTGGCATGCCTGTGTGTGTCTCCCGAGAAGAGGTCATTCATGCTGCTTCAGTTGAAATGAAGATGTGGAAAGATTGTGAGGAAAACATACTTTTCCACATGTTTAAAAAACTGTGTGTGGCATGCTCATTTTTTTGTATGCCTTTGACAACCCACATTTTGAGCATTAAATAAAGCACAATGCAAAGCGTATTTCAAAACAACAGGTAAAAACCTGTGAAAATCAGCACTGTGTGCCATTTTTACGGTCTTTTCCTAGAGTGTATGTCTCTTGACACTACATCCTATCACACAAAAAAAGAGCTGTGAAAACAGCCATACTGTTCTTTTTTTTCTCACCTGTCTTTTTCTCTCTTGCTCTATTCCTCCTCCTTGAGCTTAAAAGCATCCGCCCGTGCAAAAGCGGCAATACCAGCTATAGGATGCCTGAAAACACTATCTTTGTATTAATAGTCGCCAATAAAGGGAAGTGGTCACATGACCCACGGAGAAGGCCCTCGCTGGAGCCACGTCTTGCTGCCCCTGCAACGGCATTGCCGTGCACTGGTTCGGCCGGCCATTTAGAGCTTTGGAAAAGCTTTCAGCATGTTGCCACACAAATAGCCTCTTAGGGGGACGGCTGATTCACTTTACATTATTAACATAACACTGACTTGTGCTCTCAGAGAGGGCGAGAGAGAGAGAAAGCATCCACTGGCACTCACTCATTGTATGAAGAGGAGAGCTCTCTCACGTGCTCGCATATAGGCTGGTCATTGTGCTCGCTTTCTCTGCTCTGCACACTTCATTTCTCTGTCTTTACGCTGCAAACAAAGCGTTGCAGTGACGTGGGTCATTTAGAGGAGCCTTTATAAATCCCTCTGGAGCCACTGGATTGGTTGTGGCTGGTTCAACCCCCCAATAAATATTAATCTAATTAAGAGAACCTTTAATGACGCACACTCTTGTTTTTTTATGAGCGGCCAGGCTTTTTTCCCCGCATACATGTTCTCTGATCTCACGATGAGAGCTGACGATTAATTCTGGAGATAAGTGCTCAAGAAATGAGCTTATGCCTATGATGGGGGTTATGATAAAAAATACTTGCACTTAATTCCTCATAGACTCACAAGCAAGTTGACGTTTGCTTATTCATTGCTTCTGTTTTGTTTTATAGGTCCACACACAATGAGCTGGAGAAAAATCGGTAAGTGTGATTTTTAAGTAATTTGTTTTACATTAATTTGGAGAACACTAGCAATTGTAAGAAATGTCACAAGCAAATAGGCTATCACTTAAACTAGCTTCAACCTCATGAGCACCACAACTTGAACATATGCGATAATTGTCATGATCACAAATAGATACTACAATTTTAGAAGAAACAAAAAATAGGGGGCAAGGAGATGATATTTGGGCCCCAATATGAGACCAATATTTTAGTTTTTGTTTAGTATGTTGTGGTTGAGTAAAAGTGGTCTTTTACTCACTATCAAATTTGGAAGTTAGAGCTTTGTAGTTTGGTTGCTATATTTCCTGCTTTGCTTTTTTGTAGAGCATGCAGGTGTTGGTAAGTGAGGGAATAGTGTATATTTGTCATTGCAGAAAATACTTGCAGTAAACACCATTGGTACAGATCCTTACTAATGAGAAAATGTATGCAAGCATTGAAGCTACTTTTCAAAATTCTGTAAATGTGAAAAATAAAAATGGCATTATTGAGGGCGAACAGGAAGTTTGAAACACGGAAGAATTGTCCTACAGCTTCTCCCTGCACCAACAGTTACCTAAAAGTGAAAGTAAGAGCTGACCCAATTCTGCTAATCTAAGGGCATTCCCTCTCCTCATGGCTCACCCGCCCCCCCCTCGGTCCTGCACAACTACTGCAGCCTCGGTTTCAGAATACAGCCCAGCGTCCAGGGAGATGACAGAAACCAGAGACGCACTCTTATGTCCGTTCTTTCACAATGTCATTTTCATAATAGGAAGTTCACAGAAGGAAACCGGTTATTACTGTAGGTGTACATTATTAGGAGAATGCAAGTGTGATTTCTTTTAAATGTCCCAAACATATGGGTGTTGTTTTTCTTTGAAATCGCCACCCATGTGCGGAGTGAGCGCAATGCGTGAGTGTTTACAGATGATGGACTGTATGTTCTGGTCTCATGAGTGCTTATGGGATAGGCATTAGACACTGACAGTGCGGGGCCTGCTCTTTAGGCTCTGTGCAAGCGAATACTGGAGGCTCCACTTCAAAGACCCAAAATAACTCTCGTCTAGACTAACGGGAACTCCTTTGTGACCCTCTATATGAAGACCTGGAGCTCTATTAACTTTTCTTAAGCACAGCTTAGTCATGGAGTGTCGCGTCTATTTCTTGCCAGTCGTTTTGGATGAGACATGGGTGAGACCGGAAACTTGCACAAAGACTTTGCTGCAGAATGTGGACCAAAGCACACAGTTTTACTCGAGTAGTTTTAAATACACCATATGTATGTGTGCATGCAAGTAGACTCATCTCCTCCCAGACCGGCTGTGTTTCTCAGATAATGTCTACACATGTGAAGGGTTGTCAGTGCGCCGGCGTAGAGTTGTATGGGTTTGGTACAGATAAGGAGGACAGGGCTTGTCGGACAGCCTTTAGTGTCAGCAAAAAACACATATTACACGATACAATACGACGAAGGTACAGTCAGCAGCCACACCCAACACCAAACCATATTAACCCTGACTCCGCGTGACTTGAAGAGTTCTTAAAGTTATCTATCATTTTCATTTTTGTACCTAACATCCCAACAGCACAAAGTTTTAATACATCCCTTCCAACCTTCTTTCATGATATATCAAAATAAAATAGTCAAATGCCTTGAGTGGCCCAATTGGAAGCGCAAGGGGTTTCCTGCTTGCCAATTCCTTACTGCAGTCCCAAGTGGCAAACGGTGACCATTTTGTGTCAGGCATCAAACGCAGTTTCTGTCTGATGAAGATGTAAGATAGCTCAGTGTTTTTGCATGTGACAAAGGAAGAGGAAAGAGATGAAAGCCTTGTGACCGCATTCCGGCCTTTTACAAGCCACCACACGTATACAGATAACACACGTGTGTTCATGCAAGCATGCCGTCGTTTGATCTTATGATGTCTTTGAATATATGTGGTGAGCCTCAACTTCCTAAACTTGGGTTTGGTTGCACAGTTCGGATGTCAGCTAAGCAAGATGTCGAATTGAAGTGAAATCACAGATTTCATTGCCAATTATGGGTATGTGGTTGTTAATTATTGGGTATATGAAATCGAGGGTGGTTAGTTGTGTGTTCTGTTCAGCATGCTGTTGTGGATGTGTGGGCCGTGGTGTGTTCGACAGTCAGAATGCAAAGGCTCAGGAATAAAGCTGCCAAGCTGGCTTACTGAAAATAGACCAGCGGCCCTAAGAAAAGATCTTTTCAGAACGTTTAGGTGCTCGGGCTGATTGGCTATAACACACTTCCACCCACAAAGAGAAGC
The DNA here is from genome assembly GCA_027422405.1 of Ptychobarbus kaznakovi. Classification (NCBI taxonomy): domain Eukaryota; kingdom Metazoa; phylum Chordata; class Actinopteri; order Cypriniformes; family Cyprinidae; genus Ptychobarbus; species Ptychobarbus kaznakovi. The sequence goes on from CM049815.1 coordinate 14,041,844, forward strand.
ATTAGGAATAAAGTGCAGTTAGAAGATACATCGTCATCCATTGCCACAGTGTGCTCCTTAAGAACTCGCTACCGATGACCTTATATGTTGTCCTCCATGTTGTCTACGAAAGTACAGAGGAAGCTGGAGTCAGAACATTCCGCTTCCCCTGGGAATTCCGGAACCCCCTGGAAGGGAACTGACTGTTCTCTCTGACCTGATGCCTTGTAAGCTTTTCTTGGCCAGTAAAAGCAGCTTAGGAAGTGTGATCTTTGGTCAACCAAGCAATGCAGACTCGCATACATGCCAGGGCATGTTCACAGTGCACGCGTAGATGCACACTCATGCTATGGAAGGTTGACAAAGTTCTGGGTGAGTCAGGAAGGACACACACACCCCTGTGGCAGTCTTTGGGTTATGTCTGAAGAGTATAGCAGAGGACGTTTGAGATTCAGTGACCACTAGTGCTCTGCCTTGCCCCACATTTACGGTGTTCTGTAAAAGAACACAGTGTTTCATTGCACATCTCGCTTCAAATGCAGCACGCGTAGTTACTCGTGGTTACAGAAACAACACACAAACAGACCCACATATTTTATGCCACAATAAACCTTTCTATACATCCACACCCAACATTTGTAGACACCTTCTTACAAGTACAACCACATTTTTGAATTACAGGCTGAAATCTAGGAAGCAAGTATCATTCCTGAATGGCAAAGTCAGTTGAATGTCACCAGCAACACCCTTAAAACCTGTTAATGAAATGTGTTTTTTTTTTGTTTCTACATTGTGAAAAAGTATAACCGTTTGCAAACATTCCAAATTGGTGCAAGGACCAAATCTAATTGCTTAACAATTGGTCATTGAAAAAAATATATTATTGGGCAACTACTGATCGAAATATTGAGGTGACATGCCCTCCTCAATGTTTGTGGTAGTTACAGCCCCGAGGCCTAGCACAACGTGTCATATAGGAAATCATCATGGCAGAAGGGACAAAGCTATACTATCCAGCCATCCAATCAGTGGACCTCCTGAAAGTCATCCAATCATAACCACATTGATCTGCACCCATGGTCCTTTGCTTTGTGTGTCATGGCCTTTGATCTGATTACGGAAGAGACCTATGGCTGTTTGCCCTTCCACCACCGCTGTGTATGTATTTTTTGTGTTTCGGATTAAGCGTCTTTCCGGGGAAGTAAAATGGATTGAGTGGATTTTCTGTGAGAGAGTGATGTGATCTGGTGATGTTTCTGTTTTCTAATTTTGTTCCGTTTGTTTTTGGGTTCGCCTCCCATTTATTAAGTTATCTAAAGTGTCCACAACCTTCTGGCCAATTGAAACCCACGTAGTATAGAGCCGTACAATAGAGAATTTGTGTTTTCCATGCACACAGCCAACTGCAGCAGCTTTAGGGATGGGGGCAGCAATCACATGACTACACACACACAAACTCTGTGGGCATGTGAGTGGGGTCTGCTGGTCTGGGCTGTGTGGAGCAGATTACAGCTCAGCACGTGTGAACTAATCCATGTGTTACTGATGGGCCAGAGCGGGCCTTGCTCCACCACAGCTGTTACTGTCTGAGTTTGTACGTGCTCCTTTATTTCCCTGTGGATTGTAGCATCGCTCTGCTTGTAGTGCGTGTTATTGTACGTGTTTAACCAGGGGTGAGGCAAAGGTACATCCTCTGCCCGATGTAGGTTTTGTTCTGTCTCCCCCTACTAGGGATGGGTCTCAATATTCAACTAGTTGCACAACAACTGACTATACGAATGGAAGTGAGACTAGTTAATCCACGTTTTAAAAATAAATTAGTTTGTAGCTTCTGATATTTTTAGTGCTGCTTGTTGTATTACATCTTGCACAATTTTTTGAGCATCCCACCATGAGAATTGCATTCAAGACTTGGATGGAGTTATAAAGTCCAACTTCTTTAAACCCTTGCAGCCTGTACATTACTTCATGCTCTGTTGACGCTGAATGAGACTAGTCCGTCGACTAGCTATACAGGCAAACCAATCACTATTTGATTTTGAAAATATGTATTTTTGCACATCCACCCCCTTTGTGTGTTGTACAGTAAGCTGTAATTGGTTCACCCCATGCATGGCTCAAAGGCTTCTTTGTTTCCGAGCATGTTTACATATAGTGCCGTCACAGTGTCTGTCTCTACTCTCTTTTCACTGGTATCTGTCTCTTCCTCCTACCTCTTTATTCACCTCCCTTTCATTCTCTCTATTCTGACTACCCCCACCTTCTAACTTCACATCTGCAACCATCCCTGCACTCCCTCGTTCTCTGCCCACATTTGAAGGTTGCTTTTATTCTCAGCATGTGTACATTGCTTTTAGGTTGGTCTCTCTAATGTCATGCTCGCATTGCTTTTCATCCAGTTTTTGGACAGATTACATTGGAACAGAGGACTAGCACCAATAATGGCCTCCCATCTGTGTCTTTTTATGTGGTGGGGGAAGATACCTCTCGCGTTTAATCTGAGAGCTGTTCGAGAGCTCGGGTCTGTTACTGATATGATGGGGACACGTCTGCATGCTCACCCATTGTGACATCATAAAGCACGTGGCCAAACCTTTAAATAAAACAAGGATGGTAACCCAGATCTAGCTGTCAGTCCTGCTTTATTGATCAGATCCGAACTAGGGCTTGAGAACCCAGAGCCTGTTCTCGCTTTGTAATCTGTGCAGTGGTGTGCAATAACCCAGCCATGTGACACGATGCTTCAGAGGCATCATGTGAGGCAATGGAGAAAAATATACTACAGGAGAATCCATATGAAAAAAAACATGATGTTTTTAGTGTGCGTGCATTATGTCTTGGGGTTTCATCTAGGCCTGCCATGATAACCGGTTTCAAGGTATGCCGAGGTTCGGAAGAGTCTGCGGTATGCCCAGTTTTTTTATGTGTCGTCAAAGATGGAAATTGCAGGATCTAAAGGAGAGAGACCGTGTGTGTGTGTGTGTGTGTGTGTGCGACACACTTGCACGCTCTCTCTCTCTCTTTATGTATGTGCACTAGGCATGGGCCGGTATGAGATTCTCACGGTATGATAACCTTTGATAAAATACCACGGTTTTCACGGAATCACTGTATTGCCATTACATGTCTAAAATATGTTATTTTTAAATGTCTGGGTTGAAAAAAACAACAAAACTGAACACAATATATTTTATTTTTAAGAACATTTTGAAACCGTAAGCATGTCAAGCTAAATAATTAAAATACATAATTGAATTCTTCTTAATTAAATTAAGGTGCAGTCACTTAAGTGAGCCTAAACCTGCAGCTCAATAATCAAAAACATAATCAAAACAATTTCTGTAACATGAATGCACATTATATTTTGCATTTGTTTGTTTGATGATTAAATGTAATCCAGTATTTCACGATGACAGCCCTGACAGTGAGCGCGTGTTTATTTTTATGAGTCGTTTATAAGGAAATGCGAAGATGTTTTGTCATAATAAAATTCTTGCTCTGGGTGTAAGGGAGAGCAGGTCTGAACACGCTCAAACGTAAGAGGCACGTTTGATTTGAGTTATTATTAAACGGAGTTGTAGAGTTCTCTATATGACTAATGCAGAGGAGTGTAAAACTTGGCATCTTCTACCAGCACCAGATTTTGACCAGAAGAATAGACTCAGTTTGCAGCTTTGAAGCACAGATTCTGCACACCCACGAGTATCAAGGGTCATTCGTTTACTGTTCCAAAACCAAATGAACTGCCTACAGAGGCAGCATTTTAAGGCAATATAGTTAACTTATCAAATCAAGAAAAGACAATCCCAGCATACAGTGCAACAAAAAGGTTTCAATACAAGTGGTAATTTTATGTTTATGTGTGCAGTATTGCACTGTTAGCTTAACGACATGCTCATGTCATGGGACTCCATTGGAGTCAATTGTAAGTTGAGTTTCCCTTGCAGAGGGCTGTTTTTATTTGTCTTTACTTTTATTATTTTTCATATCAGTCATTTATGAGGTTCAAATACTAAAGGTTGTGTTAGCTCCAATAGCCTTTTTGTGGGTAACACACCGACCTACAGCCCAGTTCTGCTACGGTCGTCCCGAGTTCGAATCCTGACTCGAGGACTTTCCCGATCCCGCCCCTCCCATCTCTCTCCCACTTCGCTTCCTGCGAGTTCTGGTCTGTCCTATCATAGGCAAAAATGCCAAAAATAATCTTAAATAAATAAAGGTTGCAAAAGAGTTGTTTAGGGGTGATGCCATAGAACAACTGTTTTCGGTTCCCCAAATAACGTTTCAGTGAATAATTCCTAAAATATTTTTTTTTCTTAATATGAAGAACATTTGAAAAATCTAAAGAACATTTTTCCACTATAAATACCCTTTTGTACAGAAGAAAAGTCTTCATTGATGCCAATGAAGAACCCTTGTTTTTAAGGGTGTAGCATTCCTCCTTAGAAGGCAGCTGCCTATGTAGGAATCAAACTGCTCATTTAGATTTTGCAACAAAGCTAGCGTGATGAAGTTAATCTATGTTACATAACTTTACTGCGCATGCATTGTTGTTCGCACTGCAAGTTATTCATAGTAACTGAAACACACGCCTAACTTTACCTTGACCATATTAGGTCTAGCTTTTGTGTGTGTGTTTTAGCGTTGGTTTCTGTTTTGATTTCTCGCATTATGCAACCGGTCATTTTAGGTACCACAGAAACTGAGGTGTTTAATGTATGACGTAATAATTAGGTCTCTTTAAAGATGTTGTTTTTCACTTAGCCTGCGAGACGACAGACTTAGTGATTGTTGTTTGGCACGGTCTCTGTCTGCCGACTGAAACAAAGTCATTTATCACGCCACACACAAATGAAAGTAAACACGTGCACATTTATATGGCCTTGAGTGCGTGACATGGCGCTGTCATGTCTGGAGACAGATGATATGTAGATGTCGTGAGAAGTGCTTTAAAGATATTTGGGTTACATCTGGTTGCCATGGTAAAGGGGTTGTAGGGCAGAATGGGTGTAGATGAATTAGAGGCCTGGTGCAGTCATTTGTATGAACTACAAGTAAGTCTAAAATACCAGTCTGCTCCCTACAGCCATAAATGCACCAGGTTGATCAATCAATGTCCACACACGAGGCAGACACTGGAGCGTCTGCGATGGGTGTGTGTGAGACTGGTGTCCTGATAACAGTGCCCTCTCGGTGGTGCTCAGACAGAGCGATAAGGCTTGTGATAAATCTACTGCCATTGTCACAGGCCAGACAGACTGCGTGTGTGTGTGTGTGAGAGAGAAAGAAAGAGAGCAGCCGTCTTCATTGCCGATAAGGTGGAATGCAAACGGAATTAGAGTTGAAAAGCCTCAATAACACAATTAGAGACTCGCGTGCTGATAGCGATCTCCTGTACACAAGCACGCTCCTGCTCACGTGCGCTTGTAAAATGTAGACGTATCCATCGATATATCTATCTATCATTTTATCTATAGTTATGTTTACCATTCTTTGTTCTATCTGTTGTTCTTTATATCGTTCTATCATTCTTAATGTTTATTTCTAGTATTAAAAATACTTATTTTTAGTTTAACATCAATAACTGTTGGACACACAGTTTTGCATCAAAAAGGAAACCATCTCAACCTCAACTTTTGAGTTCCTAGAATACGATCTTCAATAGTCAGTGGCATGTGTGGGTGCGTGCTGTGTGTTTAAGCTGGAGAGTGAGGTGTTGTCTCGTAAGCGGTTGGTCAGATCACACAGGTACAGCAAGTTCATGGTGTTTTTTCAGGGCGTGTATGTGCGTGCGTGTGTGTATGAGACTGACGTTTCTGATTGTCATGTTTCAGGCGAGCCCACCTTCGTTTGTGTCTGGAGCGATTGAAGGGTCTCATCCCGCTGGGATCAGACTGCAGCCGCCACACCACTCTGGGACTGCTCAACAAGGCCAAAACACACATAAAGGTAAACACACTTCAGATGAGCTCCTAAATCGAGCTAGTGATGTTGAAGCTGTGGCCTAGTGGTGCTCGGACACATTGAGCCATGGTGCTTTTTTAGTTCTAATTAGTTTTTTGAGCCATTTGAGTTCTAATTTTTGTTTTCATTTTAGATTAACTTGTTTTGTTTTTCATTTTATTACATCAACCACAACACCTTACAAAAAAACCATAGCTTCCTGTAAGCAAAGCCACGTCCCTTAATGTGACATCAGTTTCTATGCCTTAAGAGCTTTTTTGTAAAACACATGTCAAGCACTACAGACAGATACTTCCCGTTGTTGAAAATATGTATCTGATAATTGCAAATAATAGTTTGGCTTTCATTCTGATGTCCTACTGGTTTTGCCCTAATAACAGGTTAAGCTGTCCCAACCAGTTACGTGTGTGTGTGTGTATGCGCACGTGTGTGTGCGTTAGTGGTTGTAGTTTGAGGTTATGCTGCATTGTTCTAGCGTAATGTGTTATAAGGTCACAAGAGTCATATGTGGAGGGATTATTGATCCGAACTGGATTCAGAACTGTAGTAAACAAATCCATTAGTCACATGAGCTTGATAAAACACCGACCTCTTTAAATCAACCATCCTGTTATTTCACATAGCATGATGTTAATGAAGTTGTTTAAAATTGTACTTAGTGCTCTTGCAAATCAACGCAGGTTTGAATCTGGCTTGCAACATCTCCCAATCCTGAATTGATAAAGAAACAAAATAATAGAAAGATTGTGTAGCGCTGAACGTGTCTTGAACTTATGCATTAGCTGTAATAAGCACTGATTACACTGTGAATTCTTTTGTGCATGCCGTTAGTGATTTTCCGTAATTATCTGTGAGTCACCGTTCTTTGTCTTTCCACAGAAACTGGAGGAAGCGGAGCGTAAGTCTCAGCATCAGTTGGAGAGTTTGGAGCGAGAGCAGCGTCACCTCCGGAGGCGTCTGGACCTGCTGCGGGGCGGCGGGGATGTGCTGGAGGGCGAGAGGATACGCACTGACAGTGTAGGCTCCACCCTCTGCTCCGAGAGATCCGACCGCTCCGACTCAGACCAAGGTTGGAGCTTCATGTGATAATCTATTATATAGGCTAATGTAAACTTTATAATGAATAAAATAATTTCCAACCATCAATCATTCTATCTATCTATCTATCTATCTATCTATCTATCTATCTATCTATCTATCTATCTATCTATCTATCTATCTATCTATCTATCTATCTATCTATCTATCTATCTATCTATCTATCTATCTATCTATCTATCTATCTATGTATCTGTCTTTGATCTCTCTCTCTCTCTCTCTCTCTCTCTCTCTCTCTCTCTCTCTCTCTCTCTCTCTCTCTCTCTCTCTCTTCTCTCTCTCTCTCTCTCTCTCTCTCTCTCTCTCTCTCTCATGTTCTGTTGTTTTCTCTATCCATCTGCATGTTCTGTTGTTTTCTCTCTCCATCTGTCTGTCATGTCAGTCTATTATTCTGTCATTGTTCTGTCTGTCTCTAATGCAAAGCTAGATATCTTTCACCACTTCACGTGACATGCCTGATGTGGTGCACGATGCTATGAAAATTTAGTCTGACTTTGTTTCACTTTCTCTCTGTGAACACAGAAGAGATGGAGGTGGATGTGGAGAGCACAGAGTTCTCTCATGGAGAGCTGGACAGCGTCAGCATTGCCAGCACCAGCGATCTGGACGACCACAGCAGTCTACCAAGCACTGCCAGCGATGAGGGCTACTCTTCCTGCAGCATCAAACTGGCCTTCAGCTCATAAAATGAGCTCCCCTTTATACACACACACACACACTATCCCAGCCCTCGAAGTGAGTCCTGCCTCCTAGCCACCTATCCCTCCTCGACCAATCAGAGACTCTTATTTAAGTCAGGTGACCAGAACACCGCCCGCCCTATAGAATGCCTGATGTGTTGTTTTAAGTTTGCGAATGTATCTGAGATAATATGAATGAGATGGAAACAATCTGTGATTGTGATTTTAATTGGGTTATTAGATGGTTATATTCCTGAATAAGATACTTTTTCTGATAATTGTCATTATCTAAATCCCCTTTTTCCGAAAGGAAAGCAAAGATGTATAAAAAATAGATGTTTAATTTTTAATTCAAACCCCTGATTGTTAATTCTCTACATGAATGGGTTGTGAACTGGTCACTAGTGAAACATTCAACTAAACCCACCAAAATTGGATCACAACTCCATATCAACACAAGAAACCCCAAACCTGTTGATTTCCTTCTCATCCGGTCTAATGGTTCTAACGTCGCTGCTCAACGGTGACGAGGACTGCCATTGGTGCTACGTGACAAAACCAATAAAGCAGAAAGATCTACTGCATTCGTCAAAGACGACGGAAAAACTACGATCCCATGGCTTTGGGAATTTTTGGTGCATTAAACCGTGGAGCTACTTTCCACGCAGCAGCTAAAGCCCAGCGATCTTGCACTCGACCGCGTAGAGCCCTCCGTAGAACTGGCGTCACGGCAGAGAAATATCCACCCCCGTGTTTAACTAGATGTCTCTCTTGGCAGAAATAAGCAATAAACTCTTGTAGTCAGATCAACACATTAGCACTCCTACTCCTGAGACACAACGCTTGTGTCTGTCCAAAAGAGCAACGCCAACTTGCTCGTTTTTGTACATAAATATAATAGTTTAATAAATTAAAGTTAAAATAAAAACTGAGTTGGGTTAGAAACTCATGTGTAGAAATTGCCTCTTTTGCTGTATTGTATGTCTTGTGTTTTGTGCATTTTAAATTATATTTTTGCAAAGATTGACTATCTTCCTCTTGAGAGTCTTTTGCGGTGGCATGGACAGTACTATTTGTTCATTATGCTGGATGAAACGCAAGTAGTTTCAATTCTGTGGCTGCCCGAGGAATTTTACGACTTTCTTTAAAACTAAACAACCAACACACTTAAGTACTTAAAATCGGACACACAAGAACGAGTGACCGCAGGCAGTGGTCTATGGGACGCCAAAGCGTGGACCTCTGTTTAAGGCATGCTAACTCTTGAGTGGCGCTCTTTATTTATTCGATTTTATGTTCAGATTTGATTTGTTTTAAAGCTGAAAGACATTCCACTACTAGTGTGCTGTGGATGTGGAGTGAGCGGCGCAAGCGCGATAAAATCGGCGCGAAGCGCTACAAACTCTTTCTTCCCGCTGTACTGTATGTTAAACTCGTTAATTTCTTTATTTCGTGTGAGACAAAGCATTCAGACTTGATTAACTTTCCTCAAGTCGTATTTATTTTTCTTCCCTTAATCCGAATTCAAAGGAAAGCGTTAACTTATTTCATTCGTCAACAATCGTTGATGGCTTTTCCCCTCCCTTTTAGTTTCCTAATTCTCTTCTAAACCATAATCTCACTCCGTCTGTGATTTATTATTATTTGATATTTCCTCCCCTAAATGCAGAGCTGTTTTTAGTGCGTTTTAAAGCCGAGTCTAATTTGTAAACGTTCTGCCTGCAATCGAGCAGTACGGACATCTGCTAGGTGTCCCGATCCAGCATCAACCAAATGATTTTGGCTGCTCAATATGTGTGGAGTAGCTGTACTCACCCCTGTTAAAGAGTTTTAGTACTGAATGTTTTAGTCGGGTGTAAATTCATTGTGTTTAGAACAAACTGAGGTGAACGCCACGGAGCGTTTTCATGTGCGTTGGTGCTTTATCAACACCTGGCCAAACCACAGACAATAACCTCTGTTGTCGTCCTCACAAGAGGACAGTTTCTTTTGTCTTTTGTCTCTCCTTTTCATTCATATTGGGTTATTGGTTTATGAATCTGCACCAATTAAAGCCAGGGCCCATACTGAGATGCCAGTGCTTTTGTTTTATTTGATTTAATTTTTTGAAGAGAATGGACCATGTCCTGTTGAGGTCACCGTGTACCGATCCAGGCCCGAATTCAACGACACTTTCCAGAGAAGTGGTGCTGGTCTGGGATCAGCTCTCCCATGTCTCTGACCGCTCCGGAGGAAAATAAAATGCTAAACGGATCCTTAAACAGCATCTGTTTTGTCAAGAGACTCTGGGAAAGAGGTCGAAGCTTTTCCACCGGGAGGAACAGAGGACCTGATGAACTTGTGGCCATTCTTTGTAAACATGCACTCTGATTTTAGCTGTGAGTTAAAATGCAATACTTACAATAAATACCAAGATTGTCAAAAAAGATCAGGAAATACTTTTTTTCTTTATTGATTTAAATCTTGTCGTTTTCGTACTGACACACATACCCGCAATTATTTTCCCCACACAAAATAAAGAACAATTTTTAAGAAAATACAAGAGCCATTTTGTCAATAGTGGTATGCTGCAGTGACGTATATTATTGAGAATACAAAATAATTACGTTGCATTTGGCGCCATCTAGTGGCCAACTTAGTATATTAACCTAGTTTATCAATTTCTGTTGAGCACCCATAAAACTGATGGTTTTATGATACTGAAATAGTTTTTATTGTTGCTGATGTTATAGGAAATTTCTAATACAAGGTTGATAAGATCTGAAAACAAACAAACGCTGATCAGATTTATTATTATTATTATTATGAATCCTCTGCTGTCCTCTGGTGGTCATTCATGATAGTGCAGAGATGCGTGTTACCACCTGGGCTGCGTTTCCCGATAACGCTGTCTCTTAGCGCCTACATCTTGGCATGCTAATAATATACAATTAGAAATGTATTGGGTACAAAATCAAGGGTCAGGTCAAATTATAAAAGCTGTTTTAAAATTCATTAAAAATAGGGATCTTAAGAACAGAATATAGATTTTATCGTGCACGCCTAGACTGAAATCACTTCACCCTCCAGCACAGGAGGTGGCGATGTGCGCTTTGTGTGAAGCTCGCCATTAAACCCACAGAAGAAGAAGAAGAATACGACTGGACTGGAGTCTTCTGAGGAGAGACGAGCAGCTCACGGTATTTCTCATATTTACACAACCTTAATTCACTTTCTAGAGTTTAAGCAAAATATATAGGCTCATTATGTTTTGTTTTCATCGGATTCAGCGCTGTTCGTTGACGTAAACACTCAGACATGTTCAGTTCGTGAAGACCTTGAGCGCTTTTGTGTTTGATTTTGTCAATGTTTGCGCTGATAATGTTTTTGTTTCTGAGTCGATGCGGACCGATATCAAGTGTTGCTGCTGCGATTCGATTTATAACCGTATTTATCTGTCCTGACGTTTATCGTTGGGGATCAAATGTTGTTATAGTTACTATACGTGGTTAAAATGCATAACAGATACGACTACGTTAAAGAGCCCCATGGGACGTTTTAATTCGAGACATAATATGAATTATAACACAAGAAACATTAAGAGGTTGTTTTGTTGTACTCTTTCTGTTTAATTAAGATTTTATGTTCAGTTTCTGCGCGTATGAAACTATATGTTAATAATTGAATTACTTCATTGCTATGGATGTAGTTAAAATTAACGTTACTCTCATAAAGATGGCTTGAGGTTCGATATTCGCATATTTAGGGACCCTCTCTAAAGTTACATGCGATATTGGTATACACTTTTCTAACTTAAATACCATATGAGCAGAATGACTTGCAGTCATTAAACAACTGTAAACTGTACATCTAGGTGTCAACTACTATGTACACCTTTTACATTTTTTGATATTTATTCAAATCTATTGTAAATCATATGTAATGTTATTTTTCCTCCACCGAATGTGCTCAAATGCACATTTAAAGCTCATGGCGATATTCCGCCATGATTCCAATTCGAAGCGAACGTACTCACCGGCCACTTTATTAGGTACACTTGTTCAAATGCTTGGTAACACAAATTGCTTATCAGCCAATCACATGGCAGCAACTCAATGCATTTAGGCATCTAGATGTGGTGAAGACGACTTCAGAATGGGGAAGAAAGGGGATTTAAGTGACTTTGAGTGTGGAATGGTTGTTGGTGGCAGACGGACTGGTCTGAGTATTTCAAAAACTGCTGATCTACTGGGATTTTCATGCACAAATAGGGATGGGTATAGTTAAGGTTTTAATGGTATTACTACTCTTACCAATACTGCTTATCGATTCGGTACTTTAACGGTATTCTTATCGGTACTTTTAGTTATTTATATATATATATATATTAGGGCTGCAACTAACGATTATTTTGATAATCGATTAGTTGGCCGATTATTCTTTCGATGAATCTGATTAAATAAAATTATTTTATTGACAAAATACACACTATTCCACATTATGCTCAATGTTCTTCAAACTAATTGAATGCTATGAAAACATACAGTGTTTAATTTATTAAACCACCTGTCATAAAGAGAAAAAAAATATTTTAGGAATCTGTCAAAAAAAAGTTTACATCTAAACATTTTATTGTCATTTATTGGGCAAATTACAAACAGAAACAACTAATTAGTATTTATAATAACAAAAATGGCCTCATAACAGCTTGCATTCTTGCTTGCATTGTTTATGTATTTTTTGACTGTAATTGGGTATCTGAAAAAACACTATAAAGTGTTCTGCCTTTCTTTCATAGATAACAGCAATAATTATATTATAGCATTAGAAATAGCCTACTACTGGTATTCTCATCATCCGTATTGCTGCTATGTGTACATACCTGGTACAACCCATTTGCACATCCCTCTCATCCCTCTTGTTCATATTACTATTTATTAAGTCCCAATATACTGTTTTTGCACATCTTATTTGTTTTGCACTTTTTATTCTATTGCACATTTTACTCTTTATTTCTCCTTTTACCTATATATATATATATATATGCTCTTGTGTTGTGTTGTTGTTGTTGTTACTTTTATTTAATTTTTATTCTTTTGCACTGTCCATTGAGCGGACCTGATTTGATCTACATTTCACTTCTGATTATACCCTGTATAATTTATTATGTGACAAATAAAGAAACCTTGAACCTTGACCTACTGTTACTAAAGAGCTTACTCATTTTGGATGATTAACCAATACAGAAAGCTAAACATGATTTTGGTTATCACCAATGCTGTTAGTTTAGAGCAGCAGTGGCGCAAACCTTACATAATTTGTTAAAAACCTTACATACATTTGTTTTAATAAATTTGTTAAGCTGTAATAGTGAAAATAGTTTAAATCTCTATTAAAAATGTAAATAATAATAAAGATAATAAAGACTCAGTGTTAACTAACAGGTGTGAGAGGAATGTTCTGCAGGAACACGTTCACTTTGATCACAGTCAAGTCTCTATCTTCCTGCTGATGAAGTTATTACATAAAGAAAGATAATTTTGTACATGCAATTCCCTTTTCTACCAGTGGGTGTAAAATGGAAGGTTGTGAAAAATGTTCACTGTCCCCCTCTCGTGATTGACACTGGTCTCATGTCCATAGGCCCTTTAACTAAAAAGCTATAACAAAAACACTGCCCAGTGAGCTATAGCAAAAAACGAATAAAACGTGCACTTTCCACTCGGTCCTTACTGAAAGCTCAGCAGAAAACGAAGAAAACGTGCACTTTCCCCACGGTCCCCTACTGAAAGCTCAGCAGAAAACGAAGAAAACGTGCACTTTCGCCACGGTCCCTTACTGAAAGCTCAGCCGAAAACGAAGAAAACGTGCACTTTCCCCACGGTCCCTTACTGAAAGCTCAGCCGAAAACGAAGAAAACGTGCACTTTCCCCACGGTCCCTTACTGAAAGCTCAGCAGAAAACGAAGAAAATGTGCACTTTCGCCACGGTCCCTTACTGAAAGCTCAGCAGAAAACGTGCACTTTCGCCACGGTCCCTTACTGAAAGCTCAGCAGAAAACGAAGAAAACGTGCACTTTCCCCACGGTCCCTTACTGAAAGCTCCGCACAGAGCGAGCTCTACCAGCTTGATGCACATTGCGACGGCTTGTGCTTATTACATCGAGCGAAAACTATGGAAAAGAAGGCTGTGAAACATGATCAGCTTTGCCCTTTTGGCGGTCACACTGTTTAGATTTGTTTTGGGCAAGTCGATTTGGAGTTATTGCCGTTTATCGCTGAATGTGTCACGAATATCGAAAACTAAACCAACTTTGTGTTCCGTCTGTCTGACGCGTGTGCATGTGCCCGCCGCGCTCATTCGGTATTTTAAACTTAACACAGGCTGTCAGGACAGACTCTTATGCAAAAATGGAAATGCTCGCGTGCTTTTGACATTTATATATAATTACAGTAAACCAGGAGCGTAGCCAGAAAGGAGACTGGGTGGCATCAGAAAAACTGGGTGGGCCCCTTATTGTCAGATTAATGCAAAAAAAATAAAAAAATAAAGCTTATGGGTATTAATATGTTAGTTTAACCATTTCGCAGCATACTATCCATACTAAATTCATGTGTAGTGGTAATTTACAAAATTTTAGGGCGAAGGGTGAAGTGGTTTTCAACGTCCTCGGGACCCACTTTGCACATATTGTATGTCCTTATTTAAACACGATTCAGTCCCTTAGGAGAGAGACTGACTGACTTGAGTGTGCAGATAAGGGAGACATACAAAATGTGCACAGGGTCCCGAGCGAGAAAACCACTGGGGTAGATAGTATGCACTGGGACCAGGCTGGTTTTTGCCGATCGGTGCACGAAAATTGCAGGGACGGTTCCAAATGTTTGCGGAAAGTGCGTTTTACCGCTACGAATATCAGGAGACGAGCGACCGTGCTGTAAAAGATGTAAATTTTCTAAGACTAAAGAAAACAAGCAACAAAAAAGAAGGTCTAAATCTTATAGAAAAGAAATGAAACATTAATGCTGCTGCTGTTGTGTAGTCTACATGATGGTTTCTTGTGAGATGTTTTAGCTTTGCCTGATTAGGCTTTAAAAACAATGGCCACATTTAACAAAACGAAGTAACACAGAAATGTGGGCACTGTTTCAACGCAAAGTTGGAATTTATCAATATGGACATGAGCGTTGGCTACCCTCAATCTTTTGATCTCAGCTCATGTACAAAAGTTATTTTAGCCGACTTGCGCGGCAAAAATAATATTGTGGTAACAGAATCACACCATTGTTTATTTACCTGAAAGCATATTTTATCGCTAGTAAGATTAGAATGTATTGATTTTTTTTTTTTTTCTGGGCTTTGCTTTATAGGCGCGTAGCAGCGTCACGAATCACACATCGTCGAACGCACCTGCAGCGCTTCTGAAAGAAGAAAAACATACAACTTCGGAATGAAAAGTGCATTTCTTTATTAAAGTCTGCATTCTGCAACTTTATCTTTTCATCCGACACTGTGAGAAGAAATCACAGTATAATAACGAATAATTAAATGTTTTCTTTTGCCTTTCCCCCAACATTCATAATCATTGCCTACTTTGCCGTTGCAAGATTTAGACGCGCTGGGCGCGGGAATAGGCTTACGCCTATATATTAAAGGATGGTAGTAGCCTAAGTTATTATATTAATCAATTTATTGACTTAAACTTCGGAAGGCCTTCTTGGCACAAGGAAGACCATTTTTTTTATAAAATGCTGACAATTCGAAAAGTGCGCTTGCTAATCACAGTTATATTGCTGCACGAGTTTATGCGTAAAATGTCAAATGTTTTTAATTTATTTAATTTCTTATGGGTGCAATGCTCATTGGTCTTTCTTGGGGGTGTGAAACATCTGCTAGCCCCTCCTTTGCGCTGCCCCTTTTGTACAATTAAAAAATAATAAATCTGCATCTGTTTTTAGGTGTGCCATGCCACTGTGGGTGGCACCGCAACCCTGGCACACCCGTGGCTACGCCCCTGCAGTAAACTGAACGTTTTTGCGCTGAGGACGCACACGCATGTGTCACAGCGCCTGAGGGCAGCCTTTACACTAATGCATTAACTTAAAGCAAAATAAAAAAGTAATGTTTTGGGCAGCTTGGATACACTTCTCCCGCGGCATCTCATTCTGTTTCCTCCACATTTTTAACATTTTGTTGATAGAAAATAATTCAGCTTTAATTTGAGCACCGGCTGAAGCTGGATAACTGTGGGCGGACCCGAAAGATAATGAGAATCGTTGTCATGATTTCATAATCAATTTTATCGATTGGGCAGCCCTATTTACTTTTAGCGCACATCACTTGATGTTACAATTTCTCAAATTAATCCTGAAATTTTTTTTGCGGTAATCTTTAATCAAAAACTCACTTTTCTTTAATAGGGTTGTCTCATTTTAATTTTTCGATATCGATTCTTTTTTTTCATTGCCAGTTTATCCAATTTTAGATAATGATATCAAACATTTCCCGTGTCTCTTTTTGCAAACCATTATAGCTGAAATGAAAACAATCAACAGGCTACATAAAAATAGGGATGCACCGATAGAAAATTTTGCGATACGATAACCGATACTCTTTATTTGGAGGCCGAGCGATATGTAGGCCGATAAATATATTTTTTTCGGCATGATTGCAAAAACAAAAGCAAACACCTAAGAACAACTCTATTTTTAAACTTTAACTCAGAAAAGAAAGGATCTCGAACTTTATTTAATAACTATTTCATTTCTATGCCAACTTTATTTTATATAAATATAAAATCATTGCCTGTAAATATAATGTATAAATAAAGAAACCAAGTCACTGAACAACATTACTTACATAATCAAAGTACCAATCAAATAACTACAAATTTGCAATAGACATTTTTTTATTCTGATACAGCGACTTTGTGTAATAACAGAAAGGCCATCTAGAATGTTCAGGATTGTTGCTACTTCATCTGTGAATGTAAGAGTGGGGTTTTTTTTTTTTATGATGAAAGATGCTTTCTCACACATAAGTCTGTTTCTCTTTTTCAATCATAATCTGAGAAGAGACGTTCGCTGTCAACGCTTACAGGGAGATGACAAGTTTTTCGAGCCTGGCAAGGCTGGAAAACGGGACATATTGCTTTTCCAAAACTGCAGTGCTCTCACTCCTGGAAAGAGCAATTCCAATGTATTACAATCCTTCCTTCAATTAACACACAACATGTAAATTTAAACACTAAAAACAACAACAACAAAAACATTTCTGCGCACTTGTATCACAGCTGCATTCATTTAGCTTAAATTATATTCAACAGACTTTAAAAAAAAAATTGATCTTGTTAACTTATTATAAATGTTGAAACTGCTTAACATGTTTTGATGTTCAGTAATGTCATTTTTATCATATTCTTAGAGTAAAGCTGAATCAAAGCATATTTTGTATCTATATTATGATCTCAAAGAAAATGATTTCTTATTAGGCTTTTAAAAAAAAAAACTTTGAGAGATAATAATTTCCTGGTCCTACTAATGTTTTGTGCGTCTGGTGTTCTTTGTCATGTTTTCTTCAAGAATCACCAAATGTCAACAGGATTCACCTCCGTCGCTTCTGTGCACTCTTTTTTAGGGGCTCGGTCTCATTCTCTATTCTCCGTGCTATTTTCCGGTTGTCATCTTGTTCAGTTTTCTCAGCAGCGTTTCATTGCTTGCTGTTTGGTGGCTTGATCAAAAAGCGATTTTACCTTGGGTCGAGGATTGTTTCGATACAAAGGCTCTGTTATCGTTAAACCGCTGCTTCACAGCCTCCAGCAGTGTAACTAGCTTTTTTTTTCACGCCGATCTGTTAAGACCTTGTTCAGTAAACGTTCGATTCAGATGGCTTATTAATGAAATATTTTTGTTTTTTATTACTGCCTCCTCGCATTATCGCATTTGCAGCTGTTGCAGATGCAAGTCTTTTCACGACGAAAAACGCCCCATTTATCTTCTCCCTAGCAGCAACCGTGTAACGTGTCTCTTTTTAGTCACAAGCGACGATCAAAAGCCTTGGCCAGCAGAGCACGTAGTGGTTCAACCAGCGGAAATAATACATAATTTATCGGCTAAAGAATACCTATTTTTTTATGACCGAAACAATAATATTAAAAATCATTTATCGGCCGATTCCGATATGGCCGGATATATCTACATAAAAACTGGACTCTTTAAGAGCTGTTTGTGTGCAAAATAGAACTGCATGATTCTGGATAAATTGAATTTTAAAAAATTTTCCAATGGAAGTTGTGGTTCTCATGATTCTGAATAAATATTAGACAACTAAACAAAATCACATGTAATTTATGAATTACTCACTCAAGATGTACTTGTTTCATTACTGGATGAATCAGCATCCTTGAACGAATCTCTTGTATGATTCTAAGACAAATACATTTTAACAGACACTTCGTATGCAGTTTCTTGTGCGCTTATTTATGATGACGCGAACAGAGCGTGCGCCGTGAGCACAGTGACGGCTAACAGGACAGGAAAGATTGTTTTACTGACATATAGCCTAACAGCATCTCATTGTTCTACTGAAGCTCATTTGGCTAGTGTACCTTTTATGCACTCTTTTGACTCGCGCCTGGTGCTGAGGCAAAGCTGCACTGCGCGTCTGAAAAGTCTCCCGTTTGATTTGGATGCAAAAAAAATACACCGGTTCCGCGTCTTAATAAAGGCTTTTTTTGTCAAGAAAAAGGGGACAAAAACTGCAGTTTTGAGCAGGGTGGCCGTGGGCACCCCCTGGCTCCGCCACTGCTGCACGGATGAACCAAGTGATCACAACATTGTGATCGCACACCTCAAAGGTTGAGGAATGAAACAGACAAATAATTTAAATTTAGGAATAGAATCACGTTGGTGTTTGAATCATGTTTGCGATCTTTAACGATCTATTAAATTAATGTCATGTTGGTGGTGACATCTCTCTTGCAACATGTTTAGCTATCACAGATATTATACTTAGCTTTTTTAGCTTCTGATCGCAAATGCAGCCAAACTTTGAAGCGCTTAGATTAGCAAGCAAGGTCCTGGCAGATCGCTAGGTCACACCTGTCCTCACAGATGAACAAAAAAAAGTGCATAGGAATCGATAGGTGGAATCGAAATTTTAATTTGACAACAAGTATCCGATTCCTGACCTTAAGTATCTGATTCTGGAATCGGAATCGATTTTCGATTCCCAACCCTACTCTTTAATGACATTCCACCTCAAGAGGCACTCTGCTAGGGTAAAGAGGCGCCTCAAGGAAAGACCGCCCTGGCGATTTATGTAGGACACCACCGTCATACTGTCGGAAAGGACTAAGATGTGATGTCCCCTCAGGTTTGGCAGAAAGGTGCGAAGGCCCAACCATACTGCCAGTATTTCCAGGCAGTTGATGTGAAGGTAACCTTCCTTCTGCAGACCATACCCAGGGGCACGCCCCGTTCCATCCACTGACGATCCTTCCAAGGGTCCAGAGCTGCAACGCAGGCCTGGCTCACCTTGATACGGAGGCATCTGTGACGCCAAGCATGTGGAGAAACTCGAGGTTTCGGCCAGTACTGAAGGGGCCGCATGTGAAAATGGCCCAACTGAAGTACCGAAAACGCTGAGGCCATGAGGTCCAGCATCCTCTAAAATGCTTTGAGGGGACGAGGGACTCAGAGTTTGAATGAAGCCACGAACTGCTGAACAGCCAGTGTACGTTCTGGCGTGACCACAGCCCTCATTCGGGCTGAGTCGAAAACTGTTCCCAGGAACGAAATTCGTTGACTGGGGGACAGCGCGCTCTTAGCAAAATTGACCCTGTGTCCTAGGCACTCTAATAAGTGGCTGAGGAGCACAGACCTGTGATTATAGAGGCTCTTCATCCTACTGGGCCAGGATGAGCCAGTCGTCGAGATAATTCAAGATGCGGATTCCCAGCTGTCTCAGCTGAGAAAGAGCCGCATCCATGCACTTCGTAAAAGTGTGAGGAGCTAGGGACAGCCTAAAGGGAAGGACCGTGTATTGATAAGCCACTCCCTCAAAGGCGAATCTCAAGAACCGCCTGTGGTGGCGGGCTATCTGGATGTGAAAGTAGGCGTTCATTCTCCAAGCTTTGCTGAGAGAGGATAAAAAGGGGAGCGGAGATGTCTTAAGGCTGTGAGCAGGTGGGGAGCGCGAAACGCACATTAAGGAATCCGTGGACCAGCTACTGCAGACACTGTGCGGGCTGCAGAGAAGCGGCGAGTCGGCCGAGCAGAGAGAGGTCTGGATCCACTGTAATGTCTCGTTCAACAGCGAAGGCTTCGAGTCTCGAAGAACAAAGATCTTGTAGTCATCGCTGAAGGAGAAGAAATCTGAGGACCCTTACCGAATGCCCGCATTAAATAGCCAGATGCCCTGCCCATTCTGGTGGGCTTTCCAGCCATAGGCTCTGCAGCTCCATTGCTGCCATTGGTTTAATTGCGGTAACCGCACAAACCAATGGTTGTGCAGTACCTGCGTTATTTAAAAAAGGCTTCAGTATCGGAGAAAAATGAATTTTCCCCTAGAGTCTTTAATCAAGACGCAGTACGAAGTTTAGTATCAATAGGGAGCCAAGGTTTTATCGTAGTAAAACTGCTTAATTTTCTTTTGCATGGTTTTTGAATGCTTGAGAATATAAAATCAGACAACTGTATTAATAAATGTATAGCCATAGGTAACTGTCTAGAGCAGGGGTGTCCAAACTTTTTTTAGTGAGGGCCAAATACAGAAAAATAAACAAAGGGCCGGGCCACACACTAGAGGTGACATATTGACACATGAATACTGTGTTTTTACGACCTGGCTTGTTACTCAAGGTCTCAACATAAAAAGGAACACGAACAAACAGTTTAGGATTTAAATAAAGAACTGTTTATTATTAAAGTCAAAATTGTCTAGGAGGTCAGTTGTGTGTGTTTGCAAAGAGTCAGGTTAATAACTGGAACTGCAAGCTCAACCCTGCCCGTGCACTGGAACGACAGGCCTGCAGGTGGCACAGGGGGTCGTGACAGTGTAGCCTATTTCTAACTCACCTATAATGTGAAGAACATTACAGTGTACACTCAGTGGGAGCAGTGATGCTGTCCTTTGGATTGAAGGATGGCTGACATGTCAGGAGAAAGTTTGGTGGTTGAGACACGAAGGACTTCACAGAGATGGCTATCAGCCATTCTGGTTCTCAGTCTGCTTTTGTTCTGATTTAACAGAGAAAATGTTTGTTCACATATGTACGTTGAGCCGAACAGGCTCATCATTCTTTTTGCGTGGCATCTCATCAGAGGAAACTTTGCACTATCCAAACTCTGATAGAAGTCAGGGAGGGAGAGAAGCTGATGTTGACTCTTCAGAGAATCATCACATTGCATTTCAATCAGTTCTAACTGCAGACTCTCTTCTACTAATTCTGCATCCACCAGGAAGGGGGTAGAGAACAGCTTGATTTGTTTTTCAATGACAGAAAAATCTTGGAAACGCTGGTTGAATTCTGTCACGAGAGATGCAATCACAGACACATATTTCTCCTTTTTAGCAAAGCAGACTTGATTTCAGACAGCGCAGGGAAGTGTGCAGCATTAAAGCTTCGTAGTTGTGTCTCAAACAGGCGGAGCTTTACACAGAAGGCTTTCATGTGCGCATACAGGTGTGACACCAGCTGTTCTTTACCTTGTAGGTTCTTGTTCAGTGTATTCAGATGATGAGTAAGATCAACTAAAAATGCCAGGTCAGCCAGCCACAGAGGGTCACTCAGTTCATGAAGAGGTCGGCCCTTCTCTTTCATAAACTGATCGATTTCTGATCTCAGCGAATAAAACCGCTGCAGCACGTAGCCGCGGCTCAGCCAGCGCACCTCAGAGTGGTAGAGTACATCCCCGTATTCAGCATCCACATCAGAAAGGAAAGCTTGAAATTCTCTGTGGTACAGTCCTCTAGCTCGAATTATGTTGACAGTTTTTACAACAGTGTTCATCACATCGCCCAGCTGGACAGTCTTGGCACACAGTGCTTCTTGGTGGATTATACAGTGCATCCTAACAGCCTCACCTCCGCTCACTTTTACCTTGGCGCACACCATCGATGCCATTCCTTTGCAATCGCCCGTCATGGCCGGAGCTCCATCCGTTGTTACTCCACAGAGCTTGTCCCATTTAAGCCCCATCTTTTCAACCGCCTCTGACACAGCTTCAAAAATATCTCTACCCGTCGTTGTGCCTTTTAGGCTCACCATATCAAGCAGCTCCTCCGTACAGCAAAAATTATCATCTAACGTTACTCCCCGCAAAAAAATTAACAGCTGTGCGGTGTCTGTAGCATCTGTGCTCTCATCGCATGCTATCGAGTAAAAATCAAAAGCACAAGCTTTGTCTCTCAGCTGAAGTTTCAAGTTAGCTGACAAGTCCTCGATTCTCCGCACCACTGTATTTCTGGATAAGCTCACGTTGTTGAAATCCTGCACTTTCTCTGGGCACATTATTTCTGTGACTTTGATGAGGCACTGCTTTATGAAACCACCGTCTGAGAACGGTTTGCCGTGCTGGGCAATAAGTTTAGCGACTTCATAGCTTGCTGTTGTGGCGTTTTCCTGTATTTTGTTAGCACGAAAAAAAAACTGTTGTTGAGCTTGCAGGCTAGCTGCCATTTGCTTGACTTTCTGTGTTCGTTCAGCACCGGTGTACGATGTGTAGCTCTGATGTTTGGTTTCATAGTGCCGACGGATATTATAGTCTTTCATCACAGCAACATCTTCATTGCAAATCAAACAGACACACTTTCCGTTGATTTCTTTGAAAAAATATTCACTTTCCCACCGTGTTTGAAATCTTCTACACTCACTTGTTATTTTTCGTTTCTTGGGTGCTGCCATTTCTGCTGACTCGCGGTAAAAGTTTTTCTTTGCTTAATTTTGTTTAGTAGCGGTTACCTGGTAACGGTTGAGAAGCACCGTTTCCATGGCTGGCTCCATCTAGTGTTGAAACTGAGAAGTGCAACAGTGTTGAGCTCGAGGTTCTTGTGTGGGCCATATTCAATTATATTTTCAGAATTTGCTGCGGGCCAATAAAAACTGGACCGCGGGCCGCAGGTGGCCCGCGGGCCGTAGTTTGGACACCCCTGGTCTAGAGCTACAATTGTCATTTGTAAATGATAGTTTAATTACAATTTATTTATTTACTTTTCTATTTTCCCACCTATGAGTTTTTTTTTTTTTTACATAATATTTGCGGGAGGGGGCACAACAATACAATTCTGCTTAGGGCACCCATTTGGCCAGCAGCGGCCCTGCCTTTTCTTTTCTTTTCTTTTCTGATTTCAGTTTGACTGCTTGGGCAGAATATCCTTAAACACACCCCTCCAACCATTAGTTTTCCATGAGTGAGAGACAGAGAAGGAGTGCTAAAATAAAACCCTGCCCTCTATTCAATATTCCGCTTCTGCTGGAAATACGTCATTATACTGAAATAAAGTCAGCAGCAACTTCTGGTTCACGCAGACTTTAATATCAATCTAAAAGTTGGCATCAAATTTTAGTATTTTTGTTTGTTTTTTGTAAATATAACATTAGATAATTGTCATTGATTAAATATATTTAATAGTTCTAACTATAGAAACACTACACTACATGAGCTTATAATGTTTTAAAAAATAATAACTGGAAGATCAATGTAGAGGGAAGTTTCAGTGACATATAAATAATTTATAAAATTGCATGAAAATGATTTTACATCAGGGCTCACTTTTCTGTCCTTTCGAGTCAGATTCCTGTTTTTGAATACTTTTGGTTAACGTAAACTTTTTTTTAAATTTATTTTCAGACACGATGGAAGAGAACAAGGAGAGTGAAAAACTAAGTGAAGTGGAGGAGAAACATCACGTTAAACCCGGAGAAAAGCCTCTGAGTCGCTTGAAAACTAAACATACATTTTTAAAGAAAAGACCCAATAAATCTTTTACCTGCAATCAGTGTGGAACGAGTTTCACATACAAAAACGCTCTTGAGATTCACATGAGAATTCACACTGGAGAAAAGCCACACACATGCGATCAATGTGGAAAGCGTTTCCCACACAAACAAAGTCTTAAGATTCACATGAGAATTCATACTGGAGAGAGACCGTATGCATGTGATCAATGTGGAAAGAGTTTCCCATACAGACCAAGTCTTGTGTTTCACATGAGAGTTCATACTGGAGAGAAGCCATTCACATGTGATCAGTGTGGAAAGAGATTCATAAATTCATCAAACTTTAAACGACACGTGAGGATCCACACTGGAGAAAAGCCGTTCACATGTGAGCAATGTGGCAAAACATTTATTAGGGCATCACAACTGAAGACACACCTGACAGTTCATACGAAGGAGAAGCCACACTCAGGTTCTTCACGTGGAAAGAGTTTTTCACAGCTGAAAAATGTAAAATCCCATCAGAAATTACATAATGCTGGGAGAGATTATGTGTGCTTTACATGTGGGAAGACTTTAACTTCAGTGAACGTTTTAAAACGGCACCAGAGGATTCACACTGGAGAAAAACCTTACAAGTGTTCACACTGTGACAAGAGATTCCGATGGTCAGTAGATCTGCTAAGACACGAGTGGATCCACACTGGAGAGAAACTGCACACGTGTGATCAGTGCGGGAAGAGCTTCACACGCAAACAAAGTTTTAGTGTCCATATGAGGATCCACACGGGGGAGAAGCCATATACCTGTGATCAATGTGGAAGGAGTTTCACGTGTTTATCAAACCTTAAAGGACACATGAAAATCCACACCGGAGAAAAGCCACATGCATGTGATCAATGCGGAAAAACATTTATTTTTTCATCAGCCCTGAAGAAACACCTGACAGTTCATATGAAGGAGAAGCCACATTCATGTTCTTTATGTGGAAAGAGTTTTTCATGGCAACAAAGTTTAAAATTACATCAGAAATTACACAACACTGTGAGAGATCATGTGTGCTTTGAGTGTGGGAAGACTTTTACTTTGGTAAACCATTTAAAACAGCACCAGAGGATTCACACTGGAGAGAAACCTTACAAGTGTTCACACTGTGACAAGAGATTCAGTTGGTGAGCACATCTGAAAAGACATGAGCAGATCCACATGGAGAGAAAACCGCACACTTGTGATCAATGCGGGAAGAGCTTCTCACGCAAACAAGGTCTTAAAGCCCACATGAGGTTCACACAGTCAGCGATTTCACCAATAAATGCTGGAATTTTCCCATCAGTTTACAAGTGCAGACGAGCATCAAACCATCAGGAAGAAGTGAAATATGCAACGACTGAGTTTATTAAAGAGGAAAGTGAGACACGAGTGATCCAGAACCTGCAGAATGAAACACACAGAAGAACAGAGAGGTTTGTGTTATTTATGATTCTTCATTCATTTGTGATGCTTCTTAAGAACATTGTTAGAAAACTTCAAGCAGTTTTCAGATTTATTTAAACTATGAATGGGTACAAAGTTTTCTTAATTTTGAGGTTTTCAACAAATGGTCAGTAAGGGAGGTTGAGAAACGATCATTTGATTGTCAACATCAGATTAATCAATGTAATTTTAGCTCTTTCATTTTATATTGTATTTCTTTTTGCATGAATTTGTCCCAATTTGGATATTTCTTAATATCATTTTTTTTGCAATAAACAGCCAACAAAAATGCATCGAGTAAATTAACTTTCCAGAATGGCTGACAGGGCTGTTTGCATAAATTATGCAAAAGCTTATTTATAGTTGCTGATAAAGTTGTATTTGTAATAAATTATAGGAGTTATTCATAGTTATAGAGATTATCTTTCTTATAGTAACTTTGGTAACAGGGTTGATAGAATGCAGTCAACACCGTTTGTGTAAAAATGGATTGAGATTATTTTCTTGTCCCATCATGCTGTAGAAATGAGCCCAAATGATTTAAAATTTTTAGAAAATTCCCTATTTATTAAAATGAGGAAAATCATTGAGTGAAACGTAGGACACAGCTAATGCTAAAAATTAAGCCGCGGTCAATCTAGACTTTGACCATTTGAAATTTCAACAGACTTAAATGCTCGTGATATGGCGTCGCACTCTGCTGTGTCTTAAAAACATATATTCAACATAATAAATAATGTACACCATACAATTGTAACGGAAGGGAGTGACATGAGTTGGACATCACATGCAGGCTTTTATTAAAGAGCGTCGTCATACAGGTAGGGCCAAAAAAGACAGCAACAGTAGCATAAAGGACAGGACAAAAGAGTAATCTACAAACAGACGAAGGTCAGGGCAGGGCAAGCAACAGTTCAAGGACACAAACTCAGACTAACAAAGGGAAGGCAAGGTAGAACACTTTCTAGTGCAACCAGCGCAATCAATACTTTATTATGGCTGTATTCGGAATCGCCCTCTATACCCAAGTTCACTATTCCTACAGTAGTTGACTAATATAGTCCACTTGAAGGATGTGAATGAAAACAAGTGAATTAATTCAAACGCTCAGTGCTCCTGCATGAGCTTTATTAACTAAATCTCCTGTACTAAATTCTCTGTAAAAACTTAACATCTGTATGATTTTGCTGTAAAAGCCATCTCCCCAGATGATGCATTCAGTCAGTGTGTGCCTCTTCTCTTGCATTTTATGACACATGCTTCACGGTGAATTATGAGTATTGTCTTGCCATTGAGTTGTACATCGGTTTTGCACTCGTTATTGTGGTGTATTGTGGGATTGAATGAGTGCACTTGAGAACGTCCATGGTTCGAACACCACTTAAAATGGCTGTCCACTCAAATAGTGCACCATGTGAGGGTATGGGGGCAATTTCGGATACAGTCAATGTGAGTGGGTATATATTGCACACGACAGCTTCTTGGTTTTAAGTTTTGTGAAAACTTTCTCACACCTTGCTAGTTCAGATTCATTTGCACATCGTCATTATTCGCCCTATGTTTGTCTTTACTTGGAAACAGCATTCGGGACGGCTGATTACACTAAGCCAGGGCTTCAGACTATAACTAAATGGTCGCATTTTCCTACCTTTTTTCTGGCCGGTGCGACTTAATTTATTTATGGGTCGCGCTGGTGCCACTACCAACTGATAGGCGATGGCATTCTGCATGATAAATTTGAAAGGCCAAAATTGAAAAAATAGCTCTATCCACTTGAACGCACCATGCACCACACAGACATTTTATCAGCTTGGCTCAAAAAAAGGGAACACGGTGCAAGTGTAAAACCCCGGGGTCCACACCACCACAAACTCGTTCGTGTTCCAAGCGGGTCTCGAACCCGGGATTCCGGTGCGGGAGGCGGGCGCTCTAACAAGGAACGCCAAAGGCTACAGCCTCTAGCGTCAGTCGCTAGAGTGCCTCTTTTTGAGGTCAGGAGAGTGAGGTTTACACACAGCCCTTACTGGCATACATCCGTTACACTCACCCCCCTAAACCTCACTCCCGTCCTGGTCACGGCACCAATGTTACACCCCCTCCCGGGTCCATACCACCACAACTCGTTCGTGTTCCAAGCGGGTCTCGAACCCGGGATTCCGGTGCGGGAGGCGGGCGCTCTAACAAGGAACGCCAAAGGCTACAGCCTCTAGCATCAGTCGCTAGAGTGCCTCTTTTTGAGGTCAGAGAGTGAGGTTTACACACAGCCCTTACTGGCATACATCCGTTACACAAGCTAGTGTTGTAGTCAAGACCACCTAATCCGAGACCAAGTCGAGACCAAGACTATTTGTGTGTTGAGACCAAGCGAGACCAAGACTTTGAGGGATTGAGGCCAAGACAAGACCAAAAAACAAGGCAGGTCGAGACTGGTAAAAAAGACCAAGACCTGCACTGCACTGCTCAAATTCATCTAAAGCAGGGGGTGTCAAACTCCGTTCCTGGAGGGCCGCAGCCTGCAGATTTTAGAGGTTTTTTTTTGTTTTTTTTACACTTATTGTCTTTCGATCCGTGACCATTGTTTGCTATTCTGAATTTTTTTTTTTTTTTTATATATATATATATATATACAAACAAGAAATTATGATTAAACAAAATTAAAATGTCAGTAGGTGCTAGTAGTGAGCATTATTGAGGGAGTCATTGAGTTCATTCAAGCGATTCGTTCAAACGGCTGATTCATCAGATGTTTATGCATGGGATAAATTTGATTCAACCGATTCGTTCAAACCACTGAATCATTCAGCAATGAATCGACTAGTTGCTGTGAGATGCGCTGTGGTTCCGCCAAAAATGTAAGTGACCTAATATTAGTGTACTTGCTTATTGAACTGTTTATTGAACCATTAAACAGTCATAATGGTGAAAACGTTGAGTGATGTTGCCTGACTAACTAACGGTATATTAAATATAAAACTTTCATTTTGAAGTTTTACCTCGGCATACTGACTTTCCTTGTGTTGCGTGTTTGATTTCTCCTGGAGAGGCTGTGAACCTCGCCTCAGCAGCGCAACACCGTACATGATGCATTATATACAGTAGCTATATCCACTATACCTCATTGACTCTAAATGTAATAAAATATGAATAATACTTGCGTTTTGGTGAATGCCTAGTTATTTTTGGTCACTGATATTTGAATCATGTTACTTTTTTGGCGTTAATGAAGCATTAATGTCGAGCCTGGATAATAACGTAATATTGCCACACACAAATGACATTTGGGGAAATTATTGCAGTGCAGTTTGTGTGCAAGCACGGAACAGAAGATACTCTAAAATAAAACAAAAACATTAAT
Source organism: Ptychobarbus kaznakovi (assembly GCA_027422405.1). Taxonomy (NCBI): domain Eukaryota; kingdom Metazoa; phylum Chordata; class Actinopteri; order Cypriniformes; family Cyprinidae; genus Ptychobarbus; species Ptychobarbus kaznakovi. Next base: position 14,070,312 of record CM049815.1, read on the forward strand.
CTTTTAACAATCTTTTACAGCAAGTAGTAAAACGTACCCAAATAAAGGCGTAAACATCTAAAAAATGCACATTTAAAGAGATCTTCTTTTGGTGAAAGTTTTCAGACCGCTTTCAAAATGGCCGCCATACAGTGCGAACACATGTTGACTCATATCTCAGTGCGCAATGGTCTGATTGACTTGAAATGACAGGAGTATGTAGTAACAAATACATCAATTGGTTAAGACATCAAGTTGATAATATATTTATTTTCTTTGTTATCTGAGCTCAAAAAAGGAAGTGTGCTTTATGGGTACATGATCTTAGGCACTTTTACCCTAATTGTGTAATTGATCAATATATTTAATAGTTCTTACTACAGAAACACTACATGAGCCTATAATGCTTTACAAATAATAATTGGATGATCAATGTAAGTAAATCATGCAAAGTTGCGGTTTCTGCTATTATACCTGCTATTTTAAAATTGCATGAAAATATTATAGGGCTCACTTTTCTGTCCTTTCAATTCAGATTCCTGTTTTTGAATACTTTTTTAACGTAAACTTTTTTTTACATTTATTTCAGACACGTCTGGTGGAAGAGAACGAGAAGAGTGAAGAACTGAGTGGAGTGGAGGAGAAACATCAGGTCAAACCTGAAGAGAAACATTTTGAGTCGTCGAAAACTAAAAATATTTTTTTTAAGAAAAGAAGACCTGAGAAATCTTTTACCTGCAATCAATGTGGAACGAGTTTCACATACAAAAACGCTCTTGAGATTCACATGAGAATCCACACAGGAGAAAAGCCACATGTATGCGATCAATGTGGAAAGAGTTTCCCATACAAACAAAGTCTTAAGATTCACATGAGAATTCATACTGGAGAGAGACCGTATGCGTGTGATCAATGTGGAAAGAGTTTCCCATACAGACGAAGTCTTGTGTTTCACATGAGAGTTCATACTGGAGAGAAGCCATTCACATGTGATCAGTGTGGAAAGAGATTCATAAATTCATCAAACTTTAATCGACACGTGAGGATCCACACTGGAGAAAAGCCGTTCACATGTGAGCAATGTGGCAAAACATTTATTAGGGCATCACAACTGAAGACACACCTGACAGTTCATACGAAAGAGAAGCCACACTCAGGTTCTTCACAGCTGAAAAATTTAAAATCCCATCAGAAATTACATAATGCTGGGAGAGATTATGTGTGCTTTACATGTGGGAAGACTTTTGCTGCAGTGAATGTTTTAAAACGGCACCAGAGGATTCACACTGGAGAAAAACCTTACAAGTGTTCACACTGTGACAAGAGTTTCCATGGTCAGTAGATCTGCTAAGACATGAGTGGATCCACACTGGAGAGAAACTGCACACGTGTGATCAGTGCGGGAAGAGCTTCACACGCAAACAAAGTTTTAGTGTCCATATGAGGATCCACACGGGGGAGAAGCCATACACCTGTGATCAATGTGGAAGGAGTTTCACGTGTTTATCAAACCTTAAAGGACACATGAAAATCCACACCGGAGAAAAACGCATGTGATCAATGCGGCAAAACGTTTATTGATTCATCATGAAGAAACACCTGGACAGTTCATACGAAGGAGAAGCATCATGTTCTTTATGTGGAAAGAGTTTTTCACAGCTACGAATTTTAAAATTGCATCAGAAATTCCATAACGCTGTGAGAGATCACAGTGTGGGAAGACCTTTGGTGAGACAGCACCAGAGGATTCACATGGAGAAAAAATGTACAAATGTGATCAATGTGGAAAGAGTTTCTTATTAAAACCAAGTTTTGATGTTCACATGAGGAGAAAAGCCGTATGCATGATCAATGTTCTTTATGTGAAAAGAGTTTTTCATGGCAACAAAGTTTAAAATTACATCAGAAATCGCACAACGCTGTGAGAGATCATGTGTGCTTTCAGTGTGGGAAGACTTTTGCTTTGGTGAATCTTTTAAAACAGCACCAGAGGATTCACACTGGAGAAAAACCTTTCAAGTGTTCACACTGTGACAAGAGATTCCGTTGGCCGGCAGATCTGAAAAGTCATGAGCAGATCCACACTGGAGAGAAACCGCACACTTGTGATCAATGCGGGAAGAGCTTCTCACGCAAACAAGGTCTTAAAGCCCACATGAGGTTCACACAGTCAGCGATTTCACCAATAAATGCTGGAATTTTCCCATCAGTTTACAAGTGCAGACGAGCATCAAACCATCAGGAAGAAGTGAAATATGCAACGACTGAGTTTATTAAAGAGGAAAGTGAGAACACGAGTGATCCAGAACCCTGCAGAATGAAACACACCGAAGAACAGAGAGGTTTGTGTTTATTTATGATTCTTCATTCATTTGTGATGCTTAAGAACATTGTTAGAAAACTTCAAGCAGTTTTTCAGATTTAAATATTTAAACTATGAAATGGGTACAACGTTTTCTTAATTTTGAGGTTTTCAACAAATGGTCAGTAAGGGAGGTTTGAGAAACGATCATTTTGATTGTCAACATCAGATTAATCAATGTAATTTTAGCTCTTTCATTTTATATTGTATTTCTTTTTGCATGAATTTGTCCCAAAAATGTGATATTTCTTAATATCATTTTTTTAGCAATAAACAGCCAACAAAAATGCATCGAGTAAATTAACTTTCCAGAATGGCTGACAGGGCTGTTTGCATAAATTATGCAAAAGCTTATTTATAGTTGCTGATAAAGTTGTATTTGTAATAAATTATAGGAGTTATTCATAGTTATAGAGATTATCTTTCTTATAGTAACTTTGGTAACAGGGTTGATTGAATGCAGTCAACACAGTTTGTGTAAAAATGGATTGAGATTATTTTCTTGTCCCATCATGCTGTAGAAATGAGCCCAAATTAGTATTTTTTTTTTAGAAAATTCCCTATTTATTAAAATGAGGAAAATCATTGAGTGAAACGTAGGACACAGCTAATGCTAAAAATTAAGCCGCGGTCAATCTAGACTTTGACCATTTGAAATTTCAACAGACTTAAATGCTCGTGATATGGCGTCGCACTCTGCTGTGTCTTAAAAACATATATTCAACATAATAAATAATGTACACCCATACAATTGTAACGGAAGGGAGTGACATCGGAGTTGGACATCCACATGCAGGCTTTTATTAAAGAGCGTCGTCATACAGGTAGGGCCAAAAAAGACCAGCAAACAGTAGCATAAAGGACAGGACAAAAGAGTAATCTACAAACAGACGAAGGTCAGGGCAGGGCAAGCAACAGTTCAAGGACACAAACTCAGACTAAACAAAGGGAAGGCAAGGTAGAACACTTTCTAGTGCAACCAGCGCAATCAATACTTTATTATGGCTGTATTCGGAATCGCCCTCTATACCCAAGTTCACTATTCCCTACAGTAGTTGACTAATATAGTCCACTTGAAGGAGTGAATGAAAACAAGTGAATTAATTCAAACGCTCAGTGCTCCTGCATGAGCTTTTATTAACTAAATTCTCCTGTACTAAATTCTCCTGTAAAAACTTACATCTGTATGATTTCGCTGTAAAAGCCATCTCCCACAGATGATGCATTCAGTCAGTGTGTGCCTCTTCTCTTGCATTTTATGACACATGCTTCACGGTGAATTATGAGTATTGTCTTGCCATTGAGTGTACATCGGTTTTGCACTCGTTATTGTGGTGTATTGTGGGATTGAATGAGTGCACTTGAGAACGTCCACTGGTTTCGAACACCACTAAAAATGGCTGTCCACTCAAATAGTGCACCATGTGAGGGTATGGGGGCAATTTCGGATACAGTCAATGTGAGTGGGTATATATTGCACACGACAGCCTTCTTGGTTTTAAGTTTTGTGAAACTTTCTCACACCTTGCTAGTTCAGATTCATTTGCACATCGTCATTATTCGCCCTATGTTTGTCTTCTACTGGAACAGCATTCGGGACGGCTGCATTACACTCAAGCCAGGGCTTCAGACTATAACTAAATGGTCGCATTTTCCTACCTTTTTTCTGGCCGGTGCGACTTAATTTATTTATGGGTCGCGCTGGTGCCACTACCAACTGATAGGCGATGGCATTCTGCATGATAAATTTGAAAGGCCAAAAATTGAATAAAATAGCTCTATCCACTTGAACCGCACCATGCACCACACAGACATTTTATCAGCTTGGCTCAAAAAAAGGGAACACGGTGCAAGTGTAACACCCCCCGGGTCCACACCACCACAACTCGTTCGTGTTCCAAGCGGGTCTCGAACCCGGGATTCCGGTGCGGGAGGCGGGCGCTCTAACAAGGAACGCCAAAGGCTACAGCCTCTAGCGTCAGTCGCTAGAGTGCCTCTTTTTGAGGTCAGGAGAGTGAGGTTTACACACAGCCCTTACTGGCATACATCCGTTACACTCACCCCCCTAAACCTCACTCCCGTCCTGGTCACGGCACCAATGTTACACCCCCCTCCCGGGTCCATACCACCACAACTCGTTCGTGTTCCAAGCGGGTCTCGAACCCGGGATTCAGGTGCGGGAGGCGGGCGCTCTAACAAGGAACGCCAAAGGCTACAGCCTCTAGCATCAGTCGCTAGAGCGCCTCTTTTTGAGGTCAGGAGAGTGAGGTTTACACACAGCCCTTACTGGCATACATCCGTTACACAAGCTAGTGTTGTAGTCAAGACCACCTAATCCGAGACCAAGTCGAGACCAAGACTATTGTGTGTTGAGACCAAGACGAGACCAAGACTTTGAGGGATTGAGACCAAGACAAGACCAAAAAACAAGGCAGGTCGAGACCGAGTAAAGACCAAGACCTGCACTGCACTGCTCAAATTCATCTAAAGCAGGGGTGTCAAACTCCGTTCCTGGAGGGCCGCAGCCCTGCAGATTTTAGAGTTTTTGTTTTTTTTTACGCTTATTGTCTTTCGATCCGTGACCATTGTTTGCTATTCTGAAAAAATATTTTTTTTATATACAAACAAGAAATTATGATTAAACGAAATTAAAATGTCAGTAGGTGCTAGTAGTGAGCATTTATTGAGGGAGTCATTGAGTTCATTCAAGCGATTCGTTCAAACGGCTGATTCATCAGATGTTTATGCATGGGATAAATTTGATTCAACCGATTCGTTCAAACCACTGAATCATTCAGCAATGAATCGACTAGTTGCTGTGAGATGCTCTGTGGTTCCGCCAAAAATGTAAGTGACCTAATATTAGTGTACTTGCTTATTGAACTGTTTATTGAACCATTAAACAGTCATAATGGTGAAAACGTTGAGTGATGTTGCCTGACTAACTAACTGTATATTAAATATAAAAACTTTTCATTTTGAAGTTTTACCTCGGCATACTGACTTTCCTTGTGTTGCGTGTTTGATTTCTCCTGGAGAGGCTGTGAACCTCGCCTCAGCAGCGCAACACCGTACATGATGCATTATATACAGTAGCTATATCCACTATACCTCATTGACTCTAAATGTAATAAAATATGAATAATACTTGCGTTTTGGTGATTGCCTAGTTATTTTTGGTCACTGATATTTGAATCATGTTACTTTTTTGGCGTTAATGAAGCATTAATGTCGAGCCCTGGATAATAACGTAATATTGCCACACACAAATGACATTTGGGGAAATTATTGCAGTGCAGTTTGTGTGCAAGCACGGAACAGAAGATACTCTAAAATAAAACAAAAATATCCGGTTGATCGGTGCATCTGTACTCCAGTGTATAAATTCAATATAGATTGATCACTGTTAAAGTTACCAAGAGGGGTAATGCTTTTTATTCGCTTGAATTTTTTAATTAACAAGGCTTAAAAACACATGCAAGTTATAACATTTCTGACAACACTGCAGTGGCCCGATCGGGCAAGTAACAAATCCGTCTACTGTCCCGAGTGTTTTTCACGCTGGCCCCGGGCCATCAGGCACTCCTTATTGTTGAGCCCTGGTAATTATTTCCCACATCCAAGTTCCAGGTTATAATATGCAAAAGACTAAACATTAATCTTTTAATTTTACAGCAAGTAGTAAAAACGTACCCAAATAAAGGCGTGAACATCTAAAAAATGCACATTTAAAGGGATCTTCTTTTGGTGAAAGTTTTCAGACCGCTTTCAAAATGGCCGCTATACAGTGTGAACACATGTTGACTCATATCTCAGTGTGCAATGGTCTGATTAACTTGAAATGACAGGAGTTATGTAGTAACAAATACATCAATTGGTTAAGACATCAAGTATGATAATATATTATATTTTATTTGTATAATCTGAGCTCAAAAAAGGAAGTGTGCTTTATGGGTACATGAGCTTATTAGGCACTTTTACCCTAATTGTGTAATTGATCAAATATATTTAATAGTTCTTACTACAGAAACACTACACTACATGAGCCTATAATGCTTTACAAATAATAATTGGATGATCAATGTAAGTAAATCATGCAAAGTTGCGGTTTCTGCTATTATACCTGCTATTTTTTCTGCTATTATATCACTTTTCTGTCCTTTCAATTCAGATTCCTGTTTTTTCTTTTATTTCAGGTCTGGTGGAAGAGAACGAGAAGAGTGAAGAACTGAGTGGAGTGGAGGAGAAACATCAGGTCAAACCTGAAGAGAAACATTTTGAGTCGTCAAAAACTAAAAATATTTTTTTTAAGAAAAGAAGACCTGAGAAATCTTTTACCTGCAATCAATGTGGAACGAGTTTCACATACAAAAACGCTCTTGAGATTCACATGAGAATCCACACAGGAGAAAAGCCACATGTATGCGATCAATGTGGAAAGAGTTTCCCATACAAACAAAGTCTTAAGATTCACATGAGAATTCATACTGGAGAGAGACCGTATGCATGTGATCAATGTGGAAAGAGTTTCCCATACAGACGAAGTCTTGTGTTTCACATGAGAGTTCATACTGGAGAGAAGCCATTCACATGTGATCAGTGTGGAAAGAGATTCATAAATTCATCAAACTTTAATCGACACATGAGGATCCACACTGGAGAAAAGCCGTTCACATGTGAGCAATGTGGCAAAACATTTATTAGGGCATCACAACTGAAGACACACCTGACATTTCATACGAAGGAGAAGCCACACTCAGGTTCTTCACAGCTGAAAAATGTAAAATCCCATCAGAAATTACATAACGCTGGGAGAGATCATGTGTGCTTTCAGTGTGGGAAGACTTTTGCTGCAGTGAATGTTTTAAAACGGCACCAGAGGATTCACACTGGAGAAAAACCTTACAAGTGTTCACACTGTGACAAGAGATTCCGATGGTCAGTAGATCTGCAAAGACATGAGTGGATCCACACTGGAGAGAAACCGCACACGTGTGATCAGTGTGGGCAGAGCTTCACACGAAAACAAAGTTTTAGAGTCCACATGAGGATCCACACAGGAGAGAAGCCGTACGCATGTGATCAATGTGGAAAAAGTTTCTCATTAAAACAAAGTTTTGATGTTCACATGAGAACCCACACTGGAGAAAGGCCGTACGCATGTGATCAATGCGGCAAAACGTTTATTGATTCATCAGCCCTGAAGAAACACCTGACAGTTCATACGAAGGAGAAGCATTTCATGTTCTTTATGTGGAAAGAGTTTTTCACAGCTACGAATTTTAAAATCCCATCAGAAATTCCATAACGCTGTGAGAGATCATGTGTGCTTTCAGTGTGGGAAGACTTTTGCTTTGGTGAGTCTTTTAAAACAGCACCAGAGGATTCACACTGGAGAATTTTTTTACAAATGTGATCAATGTGGAAAGAGTTTCTTATTAAAACCAAGTTTTGATGTTCACATGAGAACCCACACCGAAGAAAAGCCGTATGCATGTGATCAATGCGGGAAAACATATCTTGTGTCTTCATCCCTGAAGAGACACCTGAGAATTCATACGAAGGAGAAGCCACATTCATGTTCTTCATGTGGAAAGTGTTTTTCACAGCTGGAAAGTTTAAAATACCATCAGAAATTACATAACGCTGTGAAAGATGTGTGCTTTACATGTGGGAAGACTTTTGCTTCAGTGAACGTTTTAAAACGGCACCAGAGGATTCACACTGGAGAAAAACCTTACAAGTGTTCACACTGTGACAAGAGATTCCGTTGGTCAGTAGATATGCAAAGACATGAGTGGATCCACACTGGAGAGAAACCGCACACGTGTGATCAGTGCGGGAAGAGCTTCACACGCAAACAAAGTTTTAGAGTCCACATGAGGATCCACACGGGAGAGAAGCCGTACACATGTGATCAATGTGGGAAAACATTTATTGATTCATCAGTCCTGAAGAAACACCTGAGAGTTCATACAAAGTAGAAGCCACATTCATGTTCTTAATGTGGAATGAGTTTTTCAAAGCTGCAAAGTTTAAAATCACATCAGAAAACACATACTGGTGCATATGTGCTTTAAGCATGGGAAGACTTTTACTTTGGCAATCACTAAAATCGTACCATAGAATTCACACTGGAGAAAAACTTTATAATTGTTCACACTGCGACAATAGTTTCTCAATAAAGTCTCTTCTGTGTAAGTTAGTTTTTTAACAGCCACAATTAGTGACAGGACATTTTGTTTGTTGCTTGGAATGTATCTCCTGATTATGAGATATTATGTCAGGGTTCCTCAATAGGCGGCCCGTGCTAATTTCAAATAGTGTTATCAAGGTAATGTCAGCGTAAGCACGTCACTGGCACAGAAATGAAAATGCAGCAGCATTGACAGCTTAGTCTGACAGTGAAAATCAATAAAAATGGAAACGGAAAATAGACTACTCAAATGTGAATCGACTGAACAATTTTATTTTGCCTGACCACAATGCAAAGCCACCGTGTTTATGCATGCAGACTGTGGCGGTCTGTAAGGCTGATAACATGAAATGCCATTTCAATACATTGCACAGCAATTTTGACTGCAATTATCCAGAACATTCTCATAGCCGGAAACAGAAGGTAACACAATTGGTGACAGGTTACAAGCAATCAGTTGCTGTTCTTCATAAAAACACATCCATACAGGTGAATGTGTGTGGCTTGGAACCTGGCAAAGGCCAATAAGCAGTTCACTGATGCAGAATGAATTAGAAACTGTGCAAACACCTACAATAAGGGGTCAAAAATAACTTTATTAAAATATAAAAATAAACAAATAAATATTAATTCAATTGTATTGTTTACAAATTACGTTTGTAGCATTTCTGTTGCAAAAAGGTGGTGTATGTAATAATGTAATAAATTAAGTGGATATTTGAATGAAATGTTAAATATTAAAGAAGGTTTTGATCATCCTGTAAGTGTAACAACAGCAATGATCAGGCCTTTGGTGCCCTTTGCAGGCATTTGTGAAAACGTTTATTGGTTTATTTTGTAATACTTTATGTATTTTAACAGTGTTCAATGAAACCATAGGCTATATACCATTCATTGCCTCGTTGTTTTTATATTATACATTTTAATTCATGGAAATTAGAATGTTAAGTCAGATGCGTTGTTGGTGGTGGCGACATTAAAACACATTACTAACGTCATTAGTCAAAAAAGTTTCAGAGGATTATGAGCGTAGTTAGCTGAAAGTAATGCACGGGCTTCATCTCTGGCTTTTTTATTTTATTTTATTTGCGCTGGACCTCACTGATGTCTTTTCCCCTATATAGCCTAGTTATCCATTAATTGTGATGATCATTTGTATTTAGCCTCAAACATGAGATGTGGGAATGGCGCATCATGTGCACTTTACTGCGTAGTCAAGTCACCTTTATTTATATAGTGCTCTTAACAATACAAGTTTTGTCAAGGCAGCTTCACAATATCAAAATAGGAAAATAGTGGGTCAATAATGTAAAATGACAAGAGTAAACACTCAATTTTCAATTAAAGGCATTGCATTATTGAATTTAGTGATGTCATCGTCCAGCTCAGTTCAGTTTAGTATCTAAACTAAACTTCAATAGTATCTGTGCAATCAAGTCAACGATATCACTGGAAATGATGTGTCCCCAACTAAGCAAGCCAGAGGCGACAGCGAGAACCAAAACTGATGCAAACAGATTGGTATGAGCTCTCCCAAATCTGTCCCATATCAGACCTACCACCTCTGGATGCAAGCGCCAAGCGGTGGAGGCCCCGTTCGAAAGAGGCGATCGGCAGCCCGGTTTACTACTCCTGGTATGTAGATTGCCCTGATTGAGGCAAGATTTGGATAGACCCAAAACAGAAGCCTCCTGGACCCCGGGAGGCAACGCAATGACCTGGTGCCTCCCTGATGATTGATATGATAAACTGCTAACATGTTGTCGGTTCTTACCAGGACATGCTTGTCTTGCAGAAAAGGAATCGGTCGTTTCATGGCCATGTAAACTGCCCGCAACTCTAACACGTTGATATGTTCCAGGGGAACACCCATGAGACTCTCACAGTTCTGCCTTGCCAGACAGCTCCCTGTTCATGTGGCTTAGTGGTAGAACATTGCGTTCAATTCCCAGGGAACACACATAGTGAAAATAAATATATAACCTGAATGCACTGTAAGTCGCTTTGGATAAAAGCGTCTGCTAAATGCATAAATGTAAATGTAAGCTCCCCAAACAGTCAGAGACGCATCCGTTGTCACCACCATCCACATTGCTTGTATGTTACCCAGAGGGACCCCTTGGCCCAATTTCTTTTTGATCAATCAGGGGTGCAAGGCCTGATTGCATTTCCGTGTGACCTTCAGTTTCACCCGTCTGTGTAATTTGGGGTGGAGTTGAAACTTGTTGATCCACCACTGTAGTGGTTGTGCTTTGAGCAACTACTTTGAGAAAGATTGTGCCAGAGTTGATAATGCTGTAACCCTCTGTATATGTATATAACCCTTCCTTTTTATGATTTATAACCTGTCATGCTATGATGCTGTCATTTTCAGGGAATTCAGAACCAATCCAAGAAATACTGTCTATTGACTGGGTTCGTCATTGCTCTTCTCGTGGTTCATGCAAAAACAAGTTCCTTTATATGATTTATAACCTTCTCTGTGTCCTCCAAGACCCGATGGCGGCTTGGTGCACAGATCAGCCAGTCGTCTAGATATGGAAGGATCTTTATACCCGCCATGTGTAGGCTGTTGAAGACACGAGGTAAGAGAGAGAGACCAAAGGGGAGGACCTCGAACTGATATGCCTGGCTTTAAAAGGCAAAAAGAAGGAACTTTTTGTGGTCTGGATGAAGGGGTGAAAACACGCGTCTTTGAGATCTTTTTTTTTTTTTACCACAGTCCTGTGTACTCCTAAAAATGGTGGGGGTTGACGCCGGAACTGAATTCTGTAACCATTTTGTACTGTAGACAGTACCCAATAGTCAAAAATGTTTCCCTCCCAACTGTCCAGGCATAGTTGGGAGCACAATCCGACCACCCTTTTGGTATTGCTATGCAGTCCCTCCTTGGGGGCCTGAGCCCCTGGGATTACGCTTTCTCTGCAGTGCATTCCTAACTGATGACCAGGACTGAGCTCCCTGTTTGCTCCATGGTTCCCGCCTGGCACTTCGACTGTCGTCAAATCTCTGGACTATTCTGTCTTCCACCAAACTCCCATGGTTGTGGAAGATTAAAGTGGAGAGGCTGACAGCCTTGATATGACTGTCTAGTTATCCTGGAGCAACCAAATGTGCACTGCACGGACTCTCTTCTACAAAGTGCTTGTTCTGCTTTGTCAAGCGTTGCTTGAGAATCTAGGTGAAAAACTCGACCGGGAGTAACTGGCATGTAAGTCAGTTCTTTTCTGAAATTGTCAGGCAGAGAGGTTTGTGCAAACCAGATCTGCCTATGAGAAAGTATTGCACATGACATAGAGGCACCAATGTTCCTAGAAAGCTGTACATGTGTAGCAAGAGCTGCCTCCACCAAACCTAAAACGTCCCGATCCTCCTGACTTATAATTTTAAACAGAGCCACCAAAATTATGCATTATCAGACTGGGCTGCACGTGTGGCCGAATTATAAATCCGACACACTAGATTATCTGTCTTTTCACATTCTTTCCTGGGATACCGGAAGTCATCAGTCACCCGGTCTGGACCTAGAGATGTTAATGCTGCCATTTCTCGCTCTACTGCGTCATATCTCCCATGCCCGTTTCTGAAGCATACTTTGTGTTGACAAAGTGCCTGCAACCATTGTTAAATTGACGGGTGGTTTTAGGATTATTCCAGGCCTTGCTTAACATCTGTGAATAATCCTCAGCAACAGGGATCGAAACAGAAGGTTGGGACTGAGAGACACCTGCCCACACCCCTTGCCCCACCGACGCTGTCTGAGTTTCAGTCTGTGTTTCCAACTCCAAAATTATTGCAGTGCTAAGAATTCGAGTGACAATACCAGGCTGAGTAGAATCTCCATCCTTTACAGAAGTCTTTGACTCATCCCCCTGATCTTCCTCACTCATGTCTTGATCATTACTGCCAAACAGGGAGTCAAGAGTATGAAGCGAAATAGCATCAGAAGGGTTACATTTTTAGGCTTAATACAAGCCTATATGTGACGGCTTGTGAAAGTAAACATTTGTTGTTTTGTTTTACTTAATTTTAAAAAAGTGATAAAGACTAGAGTAAAAGCCTGCCATACTTTTTTTATTGATATATTAAAAATTATTTTAACATTGACAAAACATATAGGTAACATTAAAGGTCTACCGAAGTGCCTTGAAATGCACAGCATTATGTGGTGTGTGCTAAACGTATAGCCTAATAATTTTTACAAATACACACCGTAAAATGAAAAGATATGAAATAACATGAAAATATCCCTTACGAAAATTAACCGTGCACAACCAAAAGACATGGTTAGGTAAACCATAGTTAAAAAAATAAACATGTTTTGCTACACTAACCATAGTTTACAATGGCATTTGTAGTAAAACTGTGGTTATAGGCTACAATTGGAGATAAAAACTTCCAAAAAACATGGTTAGCCTAATATAACCTACTTTTACTATATTAATACCATTGTTAATTTTCATAAGGGATTGTGTGTAATAATATGAAATAAATGTTTTAATAGATTATGACATTTACATCACAAAATATCAGGGAGTGACATTTATTTTATGTGAAGGAGGGTTGCTGTAAGCCCCATTAGAACTGTGTTGCTGTGCAAGCTGGACGGAACTAATGATAGGTCATTGCAGGGGTAAGTAGTCTAGCCTATCTGGTTTGTTTTCCCCCACGGAATAAACGCATATGACATTTTTTGTGGGCGTTCCCAGCAATGTCGACCAAGACTTTGTCCAAAAACCCACACTTGCAGTCTTTGCACTTGACCACTTAAATGACGTATTTCCTGTGATTTTCCCAAGTGTTCAAGTGAGGATGAAGACCACAAGTGTGTGTCAAAACTTTCATTACCTGATGGGTTTTTCGAGATTCAAGATTTTTATTTGTCACATAGACAATTATACAGAATATAACCAGCAGTGAAACGTAAGTCAGGTCCGCTCCACGGACCATTCAATTATACTGGACACAAACACAAGAGAATATACATAAATATAGGTATGGAAAAAATAAGAGTAAAAATAAAAAAGAATAAAATAGAAAAAAACGTGCAATAAAATAAATTGTGCAGGACTGTAGACTTAATAAATAATAATGTAAGCAGGAATGTGCAAGAAGAATGTGCAAACAGGTTTTACAGGGTATTTACATGGCAGCAATACGAATGGTAGAGAATAATGAATATCGTAGTGATTATTAAATGGAGTCATGTTGATGTTATGAGACAGAGTTTGAGTTTAGGAGCCTGTTGGCCTGGGGGAAGAAGCTCCTCCTAAGTCTCTCAGTTTTTGCCATTATGCTACGGAAGCGCTTGTGAGATGGCAGCAAAATGAAGAGACGGTTACCAGGGTGATTTGTGTCCTTGATGATTTTAGCAGGTCTGCTTTTGCAGCGTTTGAGGTAGATGTCCTGCAGAGAGGGAAGAGCAGACCCTGAGATGTGCTCAGCTAAGTGTACACCTTTCTGGAGGGCTTTGCAGTCCTACTGGACCTTTCTGGAGGGCTTTGCAGTCCTGATGGACACGTTGAGATACACTGAGTCAACACACTTTCTATGGCCCCTGAATAGAAAGTTTTTAGGATTGCTGGCGAGACCCTGAATTTCAGTCAGATGTTGCAGACTTTCTATGGCCCCTGAAGTCTTTGCCTGGCTTTCTTAGAAACCTGTGTTTAGGATTGCTGGCGCAGACCCTCCAATTTCAGGTCCTCAGATGTTTACACCGAGGTGCAGACTTGAAGTCTTTGCCTGGCTCACCCTCTCCACAGGGGTCCCACTGTGTTTGAATGTGTGCATAAGAGGTCCAGTGTAGGGCTGCTGTCAGGTCTCTTCCTGAGATGTTTACACCGTCTACAGGTACTTGAGCTCTTTAGTTTTGCTCACCCTCTCCACAGAGAGAGAGGGTCCCAGTTGTCCTGGCACCATGATGTAAGTCTCTCTACCTAGGGCTGCTGCTCCAAGTCTCTTCCTGCGGTCTCATCATTGTCTACAATCAGCTCTTTGAGGCCCAGAACCACAGTATCATGCAAATTTCAGAGAGAGATAGTTGTCCTGGCACATGATGTAAGTCTCTCTACCTCATCCAAGCTGTGAGATGCGGACACACAGTCATTGTTGGAAATGAGGCCCAGAACCACAGTATAGAGCAGGGGATCAGGACACAGCCCTTGGGGCTCCTATGTCCAGGGTTATGGAGTTTGAGGTGAACTGGCCTACTTTCACATTTGTGTCTGCAGTCGTGTGTGTAGAGAGAGTAGAGGAGGGGAGTCTTCAGGACATCCAGCCCTGTGGGGCTCCTATGTTCAGATGAAGAGTTTAGGCCGAGGTTTAACTGGCCTACTTTCAGCATTTGTGGTCTGCCGGTGAGGAAGTCTTGAATATTGAAAGCAGAGTGAAGAGTTTAGGCTATAGTCGAGGTTTATGAGTTTAAAACTAGCAGCCTTGATGGGCATAGTTCCTTTTTTTGCTGTTAATGTGTTGAGGAAAAGTGCTGAGCGTGAGAGATTGTCAATAAATGCAGTAGAGCCTTGCATAGTTCCTTTTTTTGCTGTTAATGTGTGTGAGGAAAGAGTGCAACGTGAAGAGGGTCCATTGTAACAGGATCTATATGGGCGATAGCAAATGTGGTTCTTTACAAGCAAACTCAAAAAGGGTCCAAAGTAACAGGAATGGAGTAGCAAATGTGGTTCTTTAAAGTCTCTCAAAAACTTCATGACTGTCGATGTGAGGGCAACTGGATGATAGACAGAGGTAGGCAAGAGGGCTTATTGTTCTTAGGCACAGGGATGATGACAGATTTTTTTAAAGGAGGTAGGAACCACAGAGGTAGCAAGGGACTCATTAAAGAGGTCCGGCTGCTTTCCTGAAGTAAACAAACCAGTTCACTCTCTTTAGCTGTCCCTCCGAACCTAGCGCAGGTCCTCAGAACACGGCCACGGTGATTAATCCCATCATCGCTGCTCTGCTTTCCTGCTGTTCACTCTCTTGACGCGCTAGTTCCCTCGGCAGACCTCGTCCTCTGACACGGTGATTACATGATTGCATCGCTGCTCTGCCTTCAAAAACGGCCGTAGAAACGCGCTGAGTTTAACTCATCGGCCAGCAGCGGATCTGCTTCAAAGCGCCGTAGAAAGAGTTTAATTTCCATCGCCAAGCGGATCTGCTCTCACCTCTGAGGAGGATTTATCCAAAGGGTGGACCTCAGTCCCTGCCACATGTGCTGAGAGTCATTGAGCTGAAAACGAGACTCTATTATCTCCCTGTATCGAGTTTAGCGGCTCTTTCTGCGCGTCGGAGAGCATAGCATGGAGCTTTGTATGCGGCAGTGCATTTGTTAACCGTAGCACGGATTGTTCTGTCCACTCACGGTTTCTGATTTGAGAATGTCCTTATAGTTACTGTTTCAGTAGCTTGCTTGGTTAGCGTGTTGACAAAGCTTAATTTTACCTCAGTGAACTTGCGGACGTCAGATGAACTCTCCCGGAACATGTCCCAGTCAATGTCATCAAGAGCAGCCTGTAGCATAGCTTCTGAGTGGGAGGACCAGTGTGTCACTACTCTCTCCACCGGGGGTTCCTGAACGAGCCTTTGTTTATATTCCGATGTGAGGAAAATGGCGGCATGGTCCCAGGCACATAGTTTTTGAAGTTTGTAGCATAAACACCATCAAACCGATGACCACTTCGGATCTTCCAATGTTTCTCTATAGCGCTGAGTTTCGAGGTCTGACATAACAAGGTGCCACATATGAAGCGTTGTTGGTTTACATCACACCGCCCCTCGCATTAGGAAAACAATGTTTGGGGTATAATGATCAAAATTTTGTGATATAGATGATGTGATATAGATATTTATGTTAAAAATTCATCCAAATTACGGTGAAAACCAAAATATTTGTGTGTTCAAAAAATAAAGAAATAAATATTACTTAACTGGCCAATGAAACAAACCAACCCCGTGACATCTCACGCTGTGGTACTGCAATGCAAGATGGCGGCGCCCTTGCTTCAAAAGCTATAATAAAACATATTTTTTTCTTTAAAATGGTTACATTACTCATGTTTGTTAATTTTTTTAATTAAAGTGAAAATCACTTTACTAAATAATGCAAACATAACTGACTGCTTCACTTCCACTTTAACATCTCAATGTGCAGTTAATACAAACTTGCATGGAAAAGCACAAAACAAGACAATTTAGATGAAATGACAACAGTAGCCTAAACCATTTTTTTGTCTTCACATTTTATGCTCCTCCCACTAGAGGCCAGTATACTCTTGTGAATGGACATGTGCACAGGATGGTATCATTTGATAAGGGCTTCAAGTCTTGTGTGTAATCAAGTTTTTTTTTTTTTACTTTACATTAAACATGTATCTGCAACTATGCCTTTGCACATTTGATAAGCTATATGTGCATTAATTGTAGCTTGTTAGATGTCTATATATCCAGATTAAAAACTTTCATCCTAATACTTTCCTTATTATTTAATGTTTGCAACACAGAATGTAGCCTACTGTGTAAGTAGACTGTTTGTGAAGCTGTTTCAAACATAAAGCATATAATGAGCGACGCTCTCTCTGGATCATTAGCTTTCAGATGCAGCCCTTGATTTCTTCACTTTAAATAACGAGAAAC
Source organism: Ptychobarbus kaznakovi (assembly GCA_027422405.1). Classification (NCBI taxonomy): domain Eukaryota; kingdom Metazoa; phylum Chordata; class Actinopteri; order Cypriniformes; family Cyprinidae; genus Ptychobarbus; species Ptychobarbus kaznakovi. Next base: position 14,087,480 of record CM049815.1, read on the forward strand.
AGCATATTTTCCTGAAATTAAGTTGAGGAAAAAGTCTGATATTATACATTGCAAAGAAGTGAAGAATTTTTTTTTTTTTTTAAATAACACGGAAGACACCTGCAATGTCATTTAGTTTCACAACTGCACCAACATGGCTTATAAAACCAATGACACCTTCAAGTGCTATTTAAATAAAAACAATACAGGTACATCTTTTTTTATTTTCCTTCTCATACAATGGTGACAGAAGTAATCAACATTTTTTAAATCATTTAATTTATAATTCATTCTTTTACTTGAAGACCCTCCTACTGTAAATGTTGTGGGGTTGTTCGTGCGTTAGCCTAAAGATCATCTTAATTTAGCAAAACAAACACTTCAGAGAGGACATAGAGTCTATTTCTTTCGTGCATAATAATGAAGGCTTTGAAACTACATACCATTACTAGAGATTTGAACGGCATATACATCGTTCGACACCGACTAAACACATTTCCTAACATGAGTTATGTACCTATCTCTCAGATAAAACAAATGTTAGACTTTGTATCAACACTTTTGATATTATTTTATTTTACTATAACTAACTTTTCGATTCAATATATTGTTAATCTTTTTATTATACTTGGCCAATTTTTTATTCATAAGTGTAAATTTTTGGGTAAGAACCAAGTAGACTACTGTCAATTTTTCTGGTTTTTCTAAAGTCAAAAATTACAAAAATTAAAGTCAATGTTTAACCTTGTATAATTTCCCCCCCTCTGGTCTATGCTATTTATTTGTTTGTTTTTTGAGTAATTATTTTTAACTTTCTATTTTGTGTTTATATATATATTTTTTGTTTGTTTGTTTTTGTATTTTGTCCTCTATCGTTTTTGAGGTTGTTGTGGTTATATGATGGTTTATTAAGTGCTTTGGCATTATATATGCCTATGAGAGATGATCGAGCCAATCAGAGTAGGTATGGGGCGGAGCGACATGTGCAGGCTTGGCCCAGGTAGAACACCACCCTGTTGTGTTCTGCAGTCTACTCTCTGCTGCAGCCAGATGTAGTCTACTTGGAAGTTTCTTACTCTCTCAACGCAGAAGATACGGTAAGAAAGTAAAATATACTTTATTCTTGTTTGTTGCTAAATTACTTGCACTCTGATACCTTAGAATTGTTTTAAAGTGTAAATCGTAAATATAAAGTTCCTATTAGGTGAATTGTCGCACTTGTCTGAGGTAAATTTTCCAGCGAGCAACTTACTTTACTAGGCTAATTAAAATTCCAACATGGTGAACTTTATTAAAAGAAAGCTAAAGCTGAACTTTACAATTAAGTCGTAACTATAACAAAAAGTTTCTCACGATCAGTTTTCTTTTAAACATGACAAGTTATTAAATATTTATTCATGTATTATAGTAACATATTAGAAATGTAAGACAAAAACGATAATGGTTTGTTTAAAAATCATGTAATCATGCAGATATGAATTGATTTGTTGATGAGAGTCATTGTACAATCAGAAAAGAGAACATTTTCACTTTCGTGCACAGTGTTTATATAAGGACCATCCGGGAACTTTTATGCATTATAGGCCTACTTTGACTTCAGATGATGGACATATGGCATATAGACATAAAAACGGCATTAAGATTCTGTATTTATTGTTTTGTTTTTAATTATTTAGTTTTATTGTCCATATGCCAAAATCAGAACCACGTACTGATTCAGCAGAAAATGATTGTCCTTGAGAGAGTCCTTCATTACATGACAAAGATTATATTAATAGCAAAAGCAGCCTATGGGACTGCGTACCTATATGATGGGGAAATAAAGAATACAATAACATGTAAAATTAGATGCAATTTTTTATATATATATATATATATATATATATGAATGGACAGAATATTAAGAAATAAGATATTATTGTGAAGGTTCTAGTCACAGTCATGGTGTAGTAATATCTAATTTTGTAATTTTGATGGAAAAAGTTTTGAAAGTTCAGGTCAGGTGTTTTAGGAAACAATGTCATGTGATTTACTGGAGATTTGACTATGCTTCTGTAAACAACAAATCCTGTTTGACTGGATCTACACCTCACGCACAAGTCCTGTTGGGTAAATCCGCGGTATTTAGCAGAACAACTGACCCGTTTTCCGACAGAAGCACTAATTTAAAGAAGCAATAGGTGATTGTCTTCCGAAACATTTTTTTGTTGTGCTGGTTGAAAGTCTTTTTACATCCCAATAGCAATCATTAAGTTAAGTGGTATAAATTTATTCTGTGGAAGGCAGAGGACCAATAAATGTGCGTCCAATCAAAACCCTTGGTCCAATTGTTTTAATTGGCTTTCCTACCTACCTGTCAAATATGTATTTGCATATCTCTTCAAGTGTCATGATTTGATACTCAAATATCATTCATATGGTGAACACAAGGTAAATAGAAAGCTAGTTGTCTAGAAAAGCAGATTCTGAACTTTGCGTTCTGCACACTCAAAAACCTTGAATTCATTCATTTTTTAAAATATTAATTTACAGTATCTTTTTCAGGATAATGAACAGCCTATTGAAAAAAGGACAGATGAGTGGATCACCTCAACTGCCTGACTCTATTGAGCTCAGCAGTATTGGTAAGAAAACAAACATATCAGCTTTTTAAAAAAATCTAATTTTTGCATTTGTTTACATTTTTGCTCAAGGGAGTTGTTCTTATGTTGCAGTGTATTGATGAATATGAGAACGGCTCTTCTGTGTTTATTCTAGGTCACCATCTGACCATTGTATTATTTGGAAACTCTGCTGCAGTCCAGTTTGAACACGATAATATTCTACTTGGAGAAATACAACCAAATATGGAAAATGTAGCAATATCCAGGACTGTTCCTTTGCACATGAAGACATCCGGACATTGTGTCTCAGTGATCAATCTGATTGGCTTACACGAGACTGCGCTTGACCTGTATCCCCTCACTGCTCAACTAGTGAATGAAAATGACATCATCACCTTCATCTTTGTTGTGCGACTGGGCCAGTTAACAGATGCTGATAAGATGGGTCTTGAGTGGCTTCGGAGAGTGTTTGGTGACAGAGCTCTTCAGTTTGTGATGATTCTCTTCACCTATGAGAACCAGGAAGAATCTGACTCTATAATAGATGATCTGAAGAAAAACTCTGCTCTGGAGCAGTTGCTGAAGAAATGTGGTGGAAGATATCATACCTGCAGCACAAAAATGAACAACCAATCAGAGATGAGAGACCTGATGAGAAGGATTGAGCAACTGTTTATTGATAATAAACAGCAAAGCTACACTAGTGAGATGTACAACTCTGCATTAAAAGAGAGAGAATACCTGCAAAACAGGACACGTCAAAGTGGTAAGAACACAGATTTGGTTTCCTAATGTCTCTAAAGGGTTTATTTACCCTTAATTTATTCTAACATTTTCATGAATAATTCAACAATTATACCATTGCTGCACGATTATGACAAAAATCATAATTGTTGATTATTCCCTTCAAATTGTAATTGCAATTATTAATAATTATTATTATCATTTACATTGAATGATGTTTTGAATAGCTTCATACCATTGTTTGAATCAACTGCCATGTTTTATATGAAAATAAACAAGTTGAAAACACTCTTCATGAAAAACGTTTATTGCTTTTCTATAACATAAAGCCTCAAATGACAAATATACATTTGTTTGGTTTCTTCTTTAAAAAAAAGAAAAAAATATGCATGGTATTATAATGTTCTACTAAAACTAAAATTAAAACAATAGAAAAGAACCCTTAAGATAACACGTAGAAAGAAAAAGAAAATCCACATCTTAAGCATGCATAATAATGTAATGTAATAATGTTTTAAAAGGCAGAGGGGTCCAAAACAACATTCATGTTTAATGTATGGCGCTTTTTATTTTCTGTCACAAGATCAATCCACAAGAACAGAAGAAAGCATGGAATACAGCACAAGAACAGAAACAAGAGAGGGACTTGAGGTATGTGTTGAGTGAAGAGCAAAAATAGAAGCGAAACAGGAAGTTAGAAATCCCTTAGTTCCACAGCTTATATTTCTTTCTGTGATTTTAAATACTTGAGCACTTATTCAAGGAAACGTTTTATCGGAATAAAATGCAAATAAAGTTGTAAGCTAATCCACAGCAAATTGTCTTTAACATTTTCCCCACCAAAAGGGAATCTTTCCGGTGGCGCTGCTGAGTTCAGTCGCCTGTGAATTAGCTCCGCTCAGAATTGTGCTTTTTATGTGTTTTTTTATACCTATTTTTATTTTTTACTTCTCTTTTTGATACGTGTATCATCTGCAATGATTATGTACGACAGAAGAACACTTTTGGACATTGGACAGCGCTACACTAACCTGATTCAGAACACTTTATCCGCGAATCCAGCGTGGCCATTGGAGATACTTCGGAGCACCGAGTTGAACAATGACCACCTGAATAACCGCAGGAGGCGAAAGAAACATCGCGGGAGACGCGCTGGAATACGCAACAGACTGAGGATAAAGGCTCACAGTCCCCCTCTACCAAGTATTCTGCTCGCTAATGTCCAATCCTTGTAGAATAAGATGGACGATCTTAGAGCCAGGATAAGTTTCCAACGGGACATTAGGGAATGTAACATCTTTTGTTTGACCGAAACATGGCTCACGCCGACGGTCCCGGACACCGCTGTAACGCCGTCTGATAACTTCTCTGTTTTACGGATGGACAGAACAGCCGAGGCCGGAAAAAACAAAGGTGGTGGAGTGTGTTTCTTTATTAACAAGAAATGGTGTGACTCCAGGAATATCTCCATTCTGTCGCGTTCCTGTTCGCCTCATCTGGAACACATCTCCATTATCTGCCGCCCATTCTACCTGCCCCGGGAGTTTTACATCGATCATCGTTACTGCCGTTTATATACCACCACAGGCAGATACCAGCTTGGCTCTTTCCAAACGCCACGATGAGCTAAGCGGCTACATCAATAAACATCCTGACGCTGCATGTATAATCGCCGGGGACTTCAACAAAGCCAACTAGAGGACAGAATACACTGGATCATTGCTACACCCAGTTTAAGAATGCCTACAAAGCTCGTTCACTGCCGGCTTTTGGCAAATCAGATCACGTCGCCATCTTCCTCACACCGGAATACAAACAAAGGATCATTCATGAACCGCCGGTGAAGAGGGAAGTAACGCGCTGGTCCGCCCACTCTGAAGCTATGCTACAGGCGTCACTTGATGACGTCGACTGGGACATGTTCCGGGCGAGTTCATCTGACGTCAGCGAATTCACGGATGTAGCAGTAAGCTTTATCAACACGCTAACCAACCAAGCCACCGAAACAGTAACAATAAGGACATTTTCTAATCAGAAACCGTGGGTGGACAGATCAATCCGTGATGCGGTTAACCATCGCACTGCCGCATACAACGCTGGTCTTTTGTCGGGAAACATGAGCGAATACAAAACATCATGTTACGCTCTCCGTCGGGCAGTTAGAGCTGCTAAACTCAGATACAGGGAGAGAATTGAGTCACATTTCCAGCTCAATGACTCTTGACGCATGTGGCAGGGACTGAAGACCATCTGTTCCTCTGGAAATAACTCCTCCGCAGAGGTGAGAGCAGACCCATTGCTGGCCGAAGAGCTAAACACCTTCTACGGCCGCTTTGAATGTAACGGCGGCGCGACTCTGCCGATCAGCGCGTCAGAAAGCGGCAGACAGAGCAGCGATGATTATGCTATCACCTTTTCAGAGGACGACGTTCGGAGGGAACTAAGGAGAGTGAACGTCAGGAAAGCAGCAGGACCTGATGGGATTACTGGCCGCGTTCTGAGGTCCTGTGCTGATCAGCTTGCTGGTTTGTTTACTTCCATCTTTAATATGTTCCTTGCTACCTCTGTGGTTCCCACCTCATTTAAAAAATCTGTCATTATCCCTGTGCCTAAGAACAGTAAACCCTCTTGCCTGAATGACTATCATCCAGTTGCCCTCACATCGACAGTCATGAAGGTTTTTGAGAGACTCTTAAAGAAACACATTTGCTCCTCCATCCCTGCTACCTTGGACCCTCTTCAGTTTGCCTATCGGCCAAATAGGTCTACTGATGATGCCATCTCCCAGGTCCTGCATTCGTCCCTCACACACATTGACAGTAAAAATGGCAACTATGTCAGGCTGCTATTCATAGACTATAGCTCAGCTTTCAACACTATAGTCCCCACCAAGCTTGCTGTCAAACTCTCAGACCTCGGCCTAAACACTTCACTCTGTGACTGGATTCAAGATTTCCTCACCGCCAGACCACAAGTGGTGAAAGTCGGCCAGTTCACCTCCAACTCCATAACCCTGAACGTAGGAGCCCCACAGGGCTGTGTCCTGAGCCCCCTGCTCTACTCTCTCTACACACACGACTGTGTGTCCTCTCACAGCTCCACTTCTATTGTCAAATTTGCTGATGATACTGTGGTTCTGGGCCTCGTTTCCAACAATGATGAGGCCGCATACTTGCAGGAGGTGGAGAGACTCACATCATGGTGCCAGGACAACTGTCTCTCTCTGAACGTGAGCAAAACCAAAGAGCTGATTGTAGACTTCAGGAAGAGACAGCAGCAGCCCTACACTCCTCTTATGATCAGTGGGACCCCTGTGGAGGGTGAGCAGCTTCAAGTACCTCGGTGTAAACATCTCCGAGGACCTGACTTGGACTGCACACATCCAAACACAGATCAAGAAAGCCAGGCAAAGACTGTACCATCTGCGACAGCTGAGAAAATTCAGGGTCTCACCAGCTATCCTGAAAACTTTCTATTCAGGGCCATAGAAAGTGTTCTGACTCAGTGCATCTCAGTGTGGTATAATAATGCCACAAACCAGGACTGCAAAGCTCTACAGAGAGTCGTGCGCTTAGCTGAGCGCATCTCAGGGTCTGCTCTCCCCTCTCTGCAGGACATCTACCTCAAACGCTGTAAAAGCAGAGCTGCAAAAATCATCAAGGACTCGAATCACCCTGGTAACCATCATTTCTGTTTACTGCCATCTGGCAAGCGCTTCAGGAGCATGATGGCAAAAACTGAAAGACTGAGGAGGAGTTTCTTCCCTCAGGCCATCAGGCTCCTAAACTCAGTCTCATAACATCATTACATCCACAGGACTCAATTTAATAAACTGTAAACACATTCATTATTCTCCATCATCCACACTGCTGCTATGTGTACATACCCGGTATAACCTATTTGCACATTCTCTTGCACATCCGTGTTTTTTTATTAATATTATTAATCCACAGTATACTGTATTGCACATTTTATCTCATTGCACATCTTACTCATTTTATTTTATTATTTGTTCCCTTTTTCATTCTCACCTATATTATATATATATTCTCTTGTGTTATGTTTCATTGTTTTATTGCTTATGTTATTTTTATTTTATTTTCTATTTTATTGTTATTATTATTTTTTTGCACTTTCCATTGAGCGGACCTGTTCTGACCTACATTTCACTACTGATTATACCCCGTATGATTGTGTATGTGACAAATAATAAAGAACCTTGAACCAACCTTGAACCTTGAACCAAACACAGAATTTTCTGGGTTCCCTCGTCCGCGCTGTCACTTGGGGGCGCTATTACACATCCCCTGAATGAGTCTAGAACAGGGGTGCCTGAGCAGAGTTCAGATCCAACCCTGATCAAAGGCCCTGTTTACACCTGGTGTTAACATGCTTTTTCGTCGATCCTATCACAAGTAGACAACGCTAAGTACAGGTGTAAAGTTGGTGTAAAACGTTTTGAGCATTCGATTGGATTGCTGTTGTAGTGTAGACGCGCATGTGTTCGAATGCGTTCGGACAGCTGCTAAAGACCGCCTTCTCTCCGCCTACTGACCAATCATCTAATCATCACATAGCTACAGCTCCCGATCTGGGCGAAGTTCACGGGATTTTGTCCACAGAATGATAAGAGCTCACATTTTAATATATTATTTTATTATTTAACACTCAGTATTTAACTTAAGCGCTTGCAAGCCATGCATACAGCGCCGGACATGACAGATTTTCTGGTATGCAAAACAAGTACTTTAAAGGAATACCCTAGCTTATTGCCATTACCCAGGCTCGGCGCCAGGGGGGTGGGGGTTTAGCAAAAGGGGGCATTGCCCCCTCAGAAAGAATTTGTGCCACCTCAGTTTTCTTAACGAAAGTTAACTGGAGGAGCATGGGCTCACCGTCTGCAGAGCGCATAAAGTTGTATTCGATTTGAGCAGAACAATCAGCATCTGACTTGAAGAAGTATAGCCTATCAAAGTGAAAGTGAAATCACTTTCAATGGAATGCTAATGGAAGTGATCTACTGCATCTTAGTACATAATAGTACTGAATATGATCCAGATGTAGTATTTGATAAAAATGCAATATCCTCAGCTTTTTCCTCAAAATGTTGCTTTTTTTTATGAAACCTACCTATATTCAAGTGTTGATGCAAAAACAATGCTTGAAGCTTTTGAATGTTTTTTTTTTTTTTTAAGTAGGGGGTCTCTTATTTTTGATATATTGCATGTTCAGATATTCATACAACAAAATATTCTGTGGATCATGAAATTTTTGTGAAAATCCTCAAAAATGCTGGCGGTGGCTGGCCATGTTTTTCAAAAACACTGGCGGGGAAAGAGCTAATTGTGCTGTTTTGCTTTTTAGGCAAAAGTAGATACACATTCAGAAGATGGTGCACGACTGAATCAAAGGAAAGAAAGTGGAATCAGTGAAAAAGTAGAGCATCTATTTCAAAGACTTTGTCTTGTTAACAGACATCAGTGTAAGCTTAAAACTGCAGATGTTCTTCAGTTAACTGCACATTCATTACAGTCTCATGAGTTTTGTGCTGAGAAGGACCTGATTCAGACTTTCCTACAACAACTGCTGATGATGAACTACAGAGCAAGATACATCAAAATTAAAGAGACCAATAAGCAGCATGACGAAGAACAAAGAAACAGTGACTTATTTGAAGGTGATGTTGATGTTTTCACAGAAATACTATCGTTTACAGAAGAAACAAACATGAGTGATGTCATTCACCCGATGGATGTTCAGATGGCCATGTTTCATTGTGCAGATAGTTTCCTAAAACAGATGATGGTGACTAAACTGTCTCAGTGTCAGTACGCTCTGCCTCTGCTTGTTCCTGATCCATTCACACAAGAGATTGAGTTTCCTCTCTGGACATTCAGACAAATCAACAAGAGCTGGAAGAGTAGAAACACCAACAATGAAATCAGTAAAATCCAGCCAGTTTGGAAGACCGAAACACCTATGGTGTTTTTCTTCAGGTTTGGCTCTGTATCCTCATCCAAATCTCAGCTGATGAACAGTCTGATCAATGACAAACACAACACGTTCTTCCACAGGAACTGCCCAGGCAGCAGCAAAACCAGGCTACTGATGGAGGGAGTGGTGGAGATCGCCTGGTTCTGCCCCTCTGGAAAAGACACTGATAAATTCAGTCAGTGTATTGCTTTCTGTAACCTTCATGGTGATGCAGGAGACAATGAGAAACAGCTGCAGATCCTCACTGAAATGGCCTCAGTCAATGTTGTTATTCTACCACGACTTGACAGAAATGACAAGAATGGAGAACAGGTCCAAGAACTGTACAAGAACAGAAAACCACTCATTTTTATTCTTACTGAGGATAAATCTAGGGTTACTAAGATGAGGAAAGGAAAATACAAAATTGGAGTAAAAGACAGAAGTCAGTCGGATGTATCTGAAGATCTCGGACAAGCTATAAATGAATGCGTCTCGTTCTCATCATCAGAATCATCACCTGTTTTTAGACTTGAAGATGTGTCGAATCACTTGGGTATCAGAGTAGATGAGGAACATGATCATGACTGCAGAGCAGGAAAAGAAGCAGCCCAGCAGATGAGGGATTTACTGAAGGAAAAAAAACCTGACAGAAATCAAAGAATCATTTCTGTCCTGTCAGGGGAAACTGTGGCATCAGTGGTGTGAAAAGAACAAAGAACTACATCGATCTCAGGGAAATGAAACAGATATGGTAATAAAACAGAAACAAGACATGAAGAAAACCCGTGAACAGCAGCATGTGCTGAACATTGGTGAGTTCATGAAGTTGTTTATTACAGAAATGAATTCACAAACTCCAAATAAGAAGCATTTTTTTCTGAAATGGCTCACAATCCTGCTGGATGAATATACATCAGCTGATCTTTCTGCTCTGCATTACAAGTATGATAAAAAGTGGTCAGAAGTCTTAAAACTGAAAGAGAACAATGACATAACTGAGCAACTGATGGCAACACATTTGACATATGAACAAACAGATCTTGAAAGGATATCAAGAGAACTTCAAGCAGCAACCTTTGGCCTGGAGCACATCCTGAGGGAAATCGGTCAGATCTATGAATCGTGTAAATCAGTGAATAAGAACAAGGAAGGCCTTCCATGTAATTTTACTTTTCTCCCGAGTCTTGCAGCAGAGATGATGATCTCTGGATTTCCACTGGAGCTGATGGATGGAGATGCTGCTCATGTTCCTGTGGTCTGGGTTACTGCTGTTATACATGAACTCATCCAGAAACTGGGAGACAAGAGAGTCTTTGTGCTGTCAGTTTTAGGGACTCAGAGCTCTGGGAAATCCACCATGCTGAACGCCATGTTTGGACTCCAGTTTGCCGTCAGTGCTGGCAGGTGCACCAGAGGAGCTTTCATGCAGCTGGTCAGAGTATCCGAGGAGATTAAAGAACAGCTGAAGTTTGACTTTATTCTTGTTGTTGATACTGAGGGACTTCATGCTCTAGAATTGTCTGGAAGGTCAACAAGAAATCAGGACAATGAATTGGCCACATTTGTTGTTGGTCTTGGTAATCTGACATTAATCAACGTTCTTGGAGAAAACCCATCAGAGCTGCAGGACATTCTTCAGATTGTTGTTCAGGCCTTCATGAGGATGAAGAAGGTAAATCTGTCTCCCAGTTGCATGTTTGTCCATCAGAACATTTCAGAAGTTACAGCTGAAGAGAAAAACATGGAGGGAAGGAGACGGCTGCAGGAGACACTGGATGAAATGACAAAACTTGCTGCTAAAGATGAAGTCTATGTTGCAGGACGTTTCAGCGATGTCATTACTTTTGATATTCGGAAAGATGTGAAATATTTTGCACAGCTGTGGGAGGGCAGCCCACCAATGGCACCACCTAACCCATCATACTGTGAAAACATTCAAGAGCTAAAGACAATGTTTTTTAGCCACGCTCGAAATCAGATGGCTTAGAGCTGACTTACCTAAAAAGTCGTATTAATGATCTCTGGGAGGCTTTACTGAATGAACGATTTGTTTTCAGCTTCAGAAATTCTCTGGAAATAGCAACATACAGAAAACTGGAGACCGTATACAGCAAGTGGTCCTGGAGTCTCCGCAGAACCATGCTGGATATAGAGAACAAACTCTACAACAACATAGAAAATGAAACAATTGATAGGGTTTCAGAAAGTCATCTTCAAGAGAAACTAAAAGTGAAAAGTGGAGAAATAGAAAAATCAATGTCAGAACTCTTCGAGAAGGACGAAGATAAAGATATACTAAAACAGTGGAAAGCATCATTTTACATCAAAATTAAAGAGCTTAAAGAAAACATTGTGGGAGACACAATGAGGAAATTAAATGAGATTATTAAGCAGAAATATGTAAAGAAAGCGATTGATGCTCAGAGGACATGTCATGAAAATACTCTCTTGGTAAAAAGCAAAGAACTTGCACTGGAGCTCAAAAACAAAGCCAATAATGAAACAAGCCTAAAAAAAGAGTTTGATTGCTTTTGGAAAGATTGTGTTAAGAAGATCGAAGCCGAAACTCCTACAATAAAAAACACTGATGTGTTAAAAGACATGCAACAACTCCTTAGTGACATCTATGAAAGTGGCCCTGTAGAAGCCTGGACAGAGAGCAAAGATGTTTTCTCTGTGCCGAGTTATTCAGATTATGTACAGTTAAAAAAATCCAGTGAAATTACAGGACATGCTAAAAAGGAAATATCAGCTGAAAAGCTTAATGATAAACTATCTCAAGAGGCAGAAGCCCAAATTAGAGCCTTAGTGAATGACACTGCTCATCAGACAGAACAAAAAATCATGTTGTATAACATTGCAAAGATGGGCTACAATAAAACATACATCCAGGAACTTGCAGATTATATCAAAGCAAGAATAGTAGATTATGAGCAAGGGTCCAGGAACTATGTGTTCACAGCTGCTATATTTGGGGAGATCATCTGTCAAAAACTGAAAGAGCCCATTCAAAAGAGTGTCTACAAAGACACTGCCAGAGATATGGCTAATGAAATTAGAACAAACTGTGAATCACTAAATGGAAACAGATCTAAACTAGAGAAACACATACTCAAGACTCTGGCAGAACGAGCGGATTTTAAGAAATACATGATCTACTTAAACAATCCCAGAGACCACTTCCAGAGTTTCATCAGAGATGAAGTCAGTCATTACATCACTGATAAGTTTGAAGTCAGTGTTTGCCCCAAGATGAAGGAGAAAACTGTACTCCTGCAGCAGAAGATCATGGACGCGGTTCATAGAGCAACTACACTGGTCAACACGACAAATGGAGATGTTCAGAAATGGCTGAATGATTTCACAGAGCAGCTCTCAGATGTGCTGATATTCTCTGTAAAGGACTTTAGTGGAGTGAGTCATGACAGTGTTAATGATTTTAGCCTCCTAGAAGAAGTGATAAGTGTGGAACTTAGTTCAGTATCATCAGAAATACAACAAAAAATCAGCACAGAGACATTTCCAGTAAATCTGGAACAGAAGGACAGACCAGATGAGATTCTGATTGATCATCTCTGTCAGTGCTGCTGGGTTCAGTGTCCGTTCTGTGCAGCCACCTGCACCAACACAATAGAAAACCATTCTGGAGATCACAGTGTTCCTTTCCATCGGGTAAATGGACTCACTGGGTGCTGTTATCGAGAAACAGAGAATCTTAGTGCACATTTTTGCACATCTTTAGTGAGAACTAATGACATGTTCTATATAGGTCAGTGGTTTCTGTGCAGAGAGTACAGAAAAGCAGGAAATGTTTATGCAGAATGGAGCATCACTCCTGATGTCTCTGAGCTGCCGTACTGGAAGTGGTTTGTGTGCAGATTTCAGAAAGATCTCAATGAATACTTTGGGAAAACTTTTCATATGTGGGATAAGATTTCAGATGAATGGAATCAATACTCAAAGGAGCAAGCTATTGAGAGCTTGAATAAATACATCCAATGACACATGTGTACATCAATCCCTTGTAGGTCTCTAATTCATTGACCACAGTTTGAAATTAGTTTCTGTTGGATTGTCTGTAATCAGGTTAAATATTTTTTTTTTACTGTTTATATGTACTCATGTTGCACTTAATAGATAATGCTCAATTCTTTTAAATTCTGTCCTCTTCATTAAATGGGATTTGTCTCAGAGAAATCACTGTGTGGACATTTGCTATTTGCATAAGACCACTTTTTTTCTACCCCTCCCCTAGAATATAAGAAAAACATTATATTATTAATCACAAAAACTATAAGGTATGTTTGTGTATATTTTGGCATATCATAAATGTTTAATTGATATATTTTTACTCAAAGGCCCGGTTTCACAGACAGGGTTTAGACCAGGGGTGTCCAAACTCGGTCCTGGAGGGCCGGTGTCCTGCAGAGTTTAGCTCCAACTTGCCTCAACACACCTGCATGGAAGCTTCTAGTATGCCTAGTAAGACCTTGATTAGCTGCTTCAGGTGTGTTTAATTAGGGTTGGAGCTAAACTCTGCAGGACATCGGCCCTCCAGGACCGAGTTTGGACACCCCTGATTTAGACTAAGCCAGGATTAGGCCATAGTTCCCTTTCAGTCGGTCACTCCGAGTCATGTCGGATGACCGACGAAATTTGGATCTCGCCAGAGAGACCTATCCACTTTGAGTGTAACTAAAAGATCCAATGGACATTGGTATGCGGTAATTCACATCCAGCTGCCGCTGATCACAGCGTGAGTATAAGAGGCAGCAGTGCACCACATTAATTCATCCTTTCACTTCGGAGCCGAACGGTAGTGGTTGAAGCTACTGCTCTTCTTCCACAGAAGAGTGTTCTGCAAAACGAGTGCGGGCGTTAAGACGCAGCAGCGGTGGTCACGGTCCCACAGGAGAGAAAAAGATAATCTTCCTGCTGACAGCCACACCAGGAGTGTGCGGTGGCAAGCTCCCCTGCAATGCTTCAGCACCAGTGGCGGCTGGTGCTAAAAAATTTTTTGGGGGGGCGCAAACAAACTGAAAGTACGGATGATCTGGTCCAAGCTCCTTGATCCTTTTTTTTTTCTTCATCCGAACGCCTTGTAAACGGGTATTTTTGTAAAGATAAAACCGAATTTTCTTTCATCTCGAGATATTGCACTTGCTTCCACATTAATTAGTACCTGTCTGTCAACTGACGAGCTGCTGCTGAGTGGAATGAGAGTCGTTGAGAACGGTCCAATCACATGAGGCCAAACATATAAAAACAATATTGATTCGCTCTAATAACAAAAGTGGGAGGGTTCGGGGAGCAGAGCCTTGTGCCCCAAGGACAATTTGAAACAAGCCAATTAGAGCTTAGCCTCAAATCACATGCTTTTGAAAAGTTTGTGTACCTACATACACACTCATTAGTCCGGCGCCCCGCACACAAATATGAAAGAAATATAGTTTAGATTTTTTGATTTTCAATAAATTATAATATAACTAACAGTAGAATACTATGACTAAATGATTTTATTTAGTTAATATTTGCGATATATTTTTAACTTATTGTTAACATGTTAAAGGGGGCTAACTTGAAGGGGGGCGGCGCCCCAGCGCCCCCTATTGACCAGCCGCCACTGTTCAGCACTAAAAGATCATTTCTCTAAAAGAGCAACACGGGTGATCGCGTCTTTTTAAAGATGTCTTATCACCTGTGCGTTTCTAGATGTGAACGTTATCTGGCGCTCAGGATGGTCACAATTGCTGCCTCACATGCCTGGACATTCAGCACGCTAAGGAAGCTTTCGTAAATGGTTCATGTTCTTCTTGTGGGGACATGACCATCTCGGAGTTGCATATAGACACCGCGATGTCAAACATGGCGGGGTCCCTCTGCCTCTGCCGTGATGTGGCGTTTGTCCCGGCACCCGGGGTGGCGCTGCGTCCGGTGAAAAAAAAAAATTAAAAAAATAAGGCAGAGGTGATTTGAGGATTTTGGTGAGGGCTTCCCCCAGTTGAGTTCCTCAACCCTCAAGCACTCCGCAGCTGGCGGAGGTGCCGTTGGATCGGACTGGGACCTCTGCAGAATGGGGTACACCACCCGTTTCCTTCGGTGCTCCCCCTGACGACCGGATGTCGATCACTTCATCTCGGCGAGCTCTTTCTCTCTGGGGATGACAACTCTGCTGTGTTACCCACTTCGGGTGTGGTAGCGTTGTCCGAGCCAGACCCAGAGATGACGGCTATGCTTTCCCGGGCCACCGAGAATGTTGGGCTCGTGTGGAATCCTGATTCTTCGAGGCTGGACGAGTGGTTTCTCGGTGGAGGTCGCGCTGATTCTCAGAGCCCCCCTCCGGTGCCATTCTCCCGGAAGTGCATGAGGAGTTTACAAGATCATGGAAGGCACCTTTCACTGCCCGAAACAAATCTTGAAGCTCCTACCCCCTCACCACCCTCGATGGTGGAGCCACTTTGGTGTACAACGAGCATCCCCTTGGTGGAGCGTTCTGTGGCCATTCAACTGTGTCCAACAGCCGCTACCACTGCGTGCTAGCGACGGACCTCGCACTTCGAGTGACGAAGGTGACCGCAAAGTCTCTGGGTCGTGCGATGTCCACGCTAGTGGTCCATGAGCGCCATCTCTGGCTGCGTCTCACTGACATGGAGCAGGGGAAGGTACAGTTCCTGAATGCTCCCGTGTCACAGACCGGCCTCTTCGGCGACACTGTCGAGAGCTTTGCCCAGCAGTTCTGAGCCACAGGAACAAAGGGCAAGGTACCTTAGCTGAAGGTGGAGATTGGGGAGGTGGAGGGATGCTGGAACAGCTGAGACTGGAGAGAGGTAAGCAGCTGCTTATATACTCTGGCTGTTGATTGAAAGATTAGATGGGCTCGCTCCTCCCTAACTTACATTTAGGAATTTCCTTTTTTTATACAGTAAAATTCAAAAACTATATTCTATATTAAAGTGCAAGGTGTCATTTTTTTCAGAAACAATTAGCTTTAAAAAAAATTACAGTTATTGGGTGTTGAGAGTTTGTGAATATAATTTAAATAGAGTAAAAATGTATAAAGTAATAAATTGTATTGGTTTATATATATATAAAAAAGGAAATACATTAAAGAAATAATAAAAAAAATCACACTTGTAAACTAGACTACATATACATGTCAAGTTTTCACTCAGATTTGTTTAGTGCATACACACATGCACACATTCAAATTCACACATACACGTACAAATAAACATACACACGCCTTGTCAGCTATCCTTGTAGGGACTCTGTATAGGCGTAATGGTTTCTATACTGTATAAACCATATTTTTTATCACCCTACACCTAAACTTTGATTTATAAGCTTTTGTACCCATGGGGACCTCAATTTAGGTCCCCACCATGACACGAGTCCCCATAAGTCTGTGTGTATTCAGGTTTAAGTCCCCACCAGGATATATACAACCT
>CM049815.1:14104329-14182458 GCA_027422405.1 Ptychobarbus kaznakovi
AACATAAAAATGACAAAAAATACTACAAGTTTAATAAGAAGCAATAAAACTAGAAAAAATTGTGAATAATGTATAATCATGATACTAAAAATAACACTGATGTATAGGCGGCACAAAATAAATGATAGACACAAAAAATTAAGATGGAAATGCATTTCTAAAAAGTTGTTTACATTTACACCTAAACTGTATTACATTTATTTATCCTTACATTCATTTATTTATGTAGCCGGTTTAATTTTGTTTTCTTAACAATAAATCGATTCAAGATATCAGTTTAAACCATTTCAGTGGTAAAATACATAGCATCAGTTATAAACCTAGTGCATATTCATTGCTTTCTTTCCTGATATACTAGGACTAAAGTACTCCATTCAGTAGGAAATAAACAGAAATGTTACTATTCTCTCTGATGATCCCCAATCCAATTTCCCTTTGTCTTGCGTTGCAACCCCCCAGGCTTTGCCTAACTGGTTTTTTTTGTTATGTTTTGAATTCACGAATGAGGCAATTCTGGATTTATTTATTCAACCCCACCCTGTTTCTGAGTCATTGAACACTGCAACATAGACTCAATTGATAGTCTAAATGTCTAATCTCTAAATGCAGCTTAACCATGAAATGAAGAAAAAAAGAAGATAAACTTTAAGCGATCAGCAAGCAGAGAAACTAACCAAACCGTTTCATTATCATACTGGAATAGGAAATAAAAATAAGTATATAAAAAAAAAAAAAAAAAAAATGGAGTTCTTACTCAAAGCGTCTCTCTGGAGCTCTGGATGGGGCTTGTGGTTGCACCGATCCAAAATCTGACGGTGGGATAACTGTGAACGCAATAACAAAACACCCCTCACATTCATTACCAACATTTTACTCTTAATTTCAGCTGAAGCTACTGAAGCTCTTCTCACCATTAGGTCCCAAACTCTCATATCCAGGAACAACAGGCATCAAATCTGCAGGAGGAGCCGTCGCCCCATCATTTGGCACTGTGTTTGGATCTGAATAATGTATATCACAAAATAATTCCATCGTCTCTTTTTTCAGCATGCAATTAGGATACAGTAGAAAAAAGACAGGAAACATGTTTCTCCAAAATTGCTGACTGGAGCTTTTGCTTCGATGAGATTAACTATTTTAAAGTGCACTTCATAACTTTCTGTCTGCCTGAATATGCAAATTATATCGATTTTAAAGTGAATTGCTGAAGGTTAAGTGATATTTGAGGACGAAATCGTTTTATGATTACCTGCATAAGATCCAGCAGGACACGATGGACCACTGTGAGCTTCATCCTGGTCACTATTACGAAAACAAAACATTGATGTTGTTATTAGCTTATTATTGCACCACGCTGCATGAATAAATGACGACGCCACAGCCTCTGCCGTGAGAAAGAAAGAAAGAAAGAAAGAAAGAAAGAAAGAAAGAAAGAAAACAAAAAAGAAGACACTTCAATGCCTTATTGTCCTAATAACAAGTACTTTAGCGACTGAAGGCAGTTATCGCGATTTCCAAGGTTCAGAAGATATTACACGCTGCTGCGTTTGTCGTAGTTTTATAGAAATGACTGGAGATTCTCACTTAAAAAGCAGCATTTATCTTGTTTCTAATGGGCTTAATTCGCTTCTTGTGTTTATTTTGTCAAACCTACCTCAGCAAATGCGTCCTGTCCATCCTTGCAGCGATGAGTTGTGAACTTTCGTTTTGTGAGAAGTGAAAGACACGGAAGAAAGAAAAAAAAACACGCAGTGTAACCCGAGAAGATTTCATGAAACCAATTCAAAGTTCACATCAGTAAATACATATTCGCGCCCAATTCTATAAGCTTTATATTAATTTTCATCGTTTAATAATTTACCAACTAAAACCTTTAATTTGGAGAATGAGCAGATGTTTTGCATATCCAGCGTTTTACAGATAACTTGGGTTATTTAAATTGAGGAATTTAAATAAGTTGCCTAGAGAAAATAATATGATAATCTTTCAGGTTGCCCGTTTGTAGAGAACAAACAGCAACTGTTAATTTTTAGGACTAGCTATATTATTTAGCTTCAGTCAATTTTTGACAAATCAACATGTCATCCTAAATGTTATTGTTGCAGTAAAGCTGTCTCTGACAGGCTTCAACATAACAAACTGCGTGTAACTTTCTCGAAAAGCATGTGACAACCGTGCATTGTGCAATGATGGACATTTAAAACAGCAGAACTCACATGACCTCGTTACTTTTTTTATCTAGTGAGTTTTAACAATCTCAGATATAGTTTGCCCTTTTATTGCAGTTGTTGTATACATTGTTCAAGTTTGAGTGCATTGCATCATGTGATATAGTGTTCTACGTAGCTCTGGCTGTAAAATGCGCAGTAGGCTACACAAAGGCCCATTCACACCATGAATGATGAATATGATAACGCAACAATTACATTTTAATTATCATTCTAAGGCCTAGTGTTCACGTTGTTCAAGCTGATATACCATAAAACAACACTGACAGCCAATCAGAATCCACCAGACTTTAATGAGCTTGAGCATTTAACGTGCCAGGTGACAAAACTGCACTGCATGCTTATAGCCTAATAAACATATCATTAGTGTGCATTGGTGTGGATTCTAATAGGCCTGTAGTTAATAACAAGTTATGCTTACAGTTATGTTCATATGAGCTCTAAAGTGCTGAGAAAGCATAACATTCCCACAAAACCACATTCAAAAGAGGCATTTTTGTGCTAATTAAGGTATCGCAAACAAATACATTAATTAAAAGACCAATGCAAATGTACAGCCCTAATATATAGTAGGCTACATATATGACTATGAATTAATATGTATGTTTGTATGTATGTATATATTTATATAATATATATATATATTATATATATATATATATATATATATTATTTGTTTTATATATATATGAGGCAGTGTGTGTGTGTGCAATATATTTATATATATATATATATATGTAAAATGTGTACAATACAATATGTACAATGTTACTCTTTACACACACACACGCACGCACACACTGCATTATATATTATATATTATATTTATATATATATTTATATATTTACACAGAGGTGGAACGTGTTATTTTTCTTTACATCTTTAAAAAAAATTCTGCTTGGTAGTAAAACAAAAGGTATTTAATTACATGTTTTCTCTCTTGCTGTATTATTCAAGCCTATATATAATATGTATAAGCATAATATATGCAACGTACAAAGTTTTTGTGTCATTAAACAAAATCAGTTTTACACATGTCATGGGCGGCCTCACTTCCAGAGCAGGAGCGACTTCCGCTGGCCGATATTTCTTCCAGGGCGTCGCTGCGTCACTTCCTCCTCTTATTCAGGACTGTCTTCGGTAGAGGCGGGTCCAACGGTGAGCGGAATAAAATCTCAATTCATCCTTTAACATCGTGATTAAAATCAACTTTTCTCAGTCCATGGCGCTACATTAGCGTTCACTCTATTTAAATGCGCTGATATTGTGGCTCGTGGAGCGATAAAATAAGCAATATTTATATAAACAATCACCGTGTCTATACATGGCGGCCATTGGTGTGATGTGTGTGAAACACTGAAGTCACAAAATGTATTACATACCACTCTGTCCGCTTTGACATTACAAAAGATACCTTTTATACTAAAACTATATGATTTAGACGTTCAGACGCTTACTATAGCATGTTGTGTTTAGTGCTAGCTGCATGTACGGTGCATGATGCGACGTTCAGTGTAACGATATAAGCTTTAGATATCTTCTGTAGTATAAACGATAGAAGTTTGCGTTATGCTGTAATTCACTCGATTTAGTTGACATAAAAGGTCTTTGGACAAAAGTTTACTGCTGGCAAATATTACTAATGCGCATGCTACATGTCAAGATGCGAGTCATCTTGACTGTTTATATAGAACGACTAATTAAATTTGTAAATGTATACTATTCTTGTGTTTTTAAACTCAGTGTTTATTTCATTTCTGCATGTCTATTCTGTAACTTAGTCATCATGGTTCAACTCAGACCCCTCACCAAGCCTAAAATCCTCAAGAAAAGGACCAAGAAGTTCATCAGACATCAGTCCGACCGCTATGTCAAGGTCAAGGTAAGACTATCAAGGGATTTTCTGAAGCCATGGTTTCCAGGCTTTGACAAGTTAAAGAAAGAATGTAGGTTTGCATAGACAAGATATTTTATTAGTTAATGTTGGTATTAAATTAAAATTCACTCTATTTTCTAAATGCACATTAGTAAGTCATTGCACGTTTTTAATGTTAGGATTACAAACATATTCGTTTGATAAAAATCATGTATCTCTGAAACATGTTTTATTAGGTCGTGCTGTGAAATGCCTTTTTTATTTTTAGCAGTTAAACCAAGTGCAATTTTCATTGTTTTTAGCCTAAATACATTTAAAATAGCCACAGAAGCTGGTATGTTGATAAAGTGCATGCTATAGTTCCTGTGGATAATTTATTAATGCATATGTTTCATCTTGACCTCTTAATGTTTAAACAAAGTTTGTTTTATTTCTTTAACTGCACTCAAATGTGTAGTGATTAGGAAGATCTGATTTTAGTTTGGTTCCAAGCTTTACGACATTTCGTGCTTTCAGCCACAAGCTGCCTTTTTATGAGTGCAGTGCATTATCAAAGTTATTTTCCATAATTGCTAGACATTGATTAGAAAGCACACTTGTAGCAAGTTCTCAGATCTTTTGGAGCGGGTAGCACTTTGTATGGTTCTCAAATCCAACAACACAAAACATGTATTCATTTTAAGAGATCAGCTAGAGTAGTTCAACGTTAAACTACTTTTATGAGAATTCAAAGTTAATATAGCTTTCATTTATATCCATGATCTAATATGAATGATCTCTCTGCAGAAAAACTGGAGGAAGCCCAGAGGTATTGACAACAGAGTGCGCAGACGCTTCAAGGGTCAGATGTTGATGCCCAACATTGGTTATGGTAGTAACAAGAAAACAAAACACATGCTGCCCACTGGATTCAGGAAGTTCTTGGTTCACAATATCAAGGAACTTGAAGTCCTCATGATGAGCAACAAGTAAGATTTGTATATATTGCCACTTTTATACCTAATGTAAGTGTGCTCAGATAACCATTACATATAAATCCTTTTGAATGTTTTAATGTGGTGGTTCTTTGTGGTCTTAGTAATATGTAACTAGTAGATTTGATTTGTTATAAGTGGTCTGGACTGTCTATATCTCTCTGATCATACCTGCTGAATTGCCCGTATTCATCTCAGGTGTTGAATTCAGAGAAATAGCATGGCGGAGGAAATACCCATTCCATCTCTAGCTCTTGCCATAGCCAGCAGGTGGAAGATAATCTGCAACAAGTGACTAGTGCTTGTATTGGGTCTCCTTTGAATAGAACTAGGTTGTGACGTTTGTGTAAACGGATAACTTGAGTTTCAATGATGAATGCTGCATTTGCTTATTTAATATTTTTTTTAATGAAAATGTGATAATCATAAGGTTATTTTTCTCTATAGGTCGCATTGTGCTGAGATCGCCCACAATGTGTCTTCAAAGAACAGGAAGCTCATTGTAGAGAGGGCTGCACAGTTGGCCATTAAGGTCACAAACCCCAACGCCAGACTCCGCAGCGAAGAGAACGAATAATCCGTTTACTTGATGTCTTTTCAATAAAGTGGAAAAAGTGTGAACTACACGTGTTTTGTCTCGTTTATAGTGTAGATATGTCTCTACAGGAATAAGGATAACAATGACGTCATGCTTGCTGATATCTGATTGATTGTAAAGGCAGCATCTGAGTTTTTTTTTTTTGCTTCCTGTGATATCTCAATCTTATGTTTGATTGTGAGTGAAAAAATAAAACCAGCATCTGGAAGTTGCAGTTGGTGGGCAGTATTGTGTTTTTTTACTTTATCCACTTCCGATGTCATTTCAAGTGAGAAATTAGTATTGCAGTTATTAAATATGCTCTTGGTTATCAACAAAGCATTCTGTTTTGTTGTAGATCTTTAAACTGTTATGCTGCCATCCAAAAACTTATGTCAAATGAGCTACTGAGGCAAAAGTCATTGCTTGATAAGGTAACAAAGGAACAAGTCAGCTGCTTAAACATTTCCATACAGTCCAGTGCAGCGTCTGAAATCGCATACACTCCTGAGTAGGTGCTTCACAGCTGTTCATAAATCCTTTCCTGTGGCCTCATGGATATTAAAGTATCCGTCATATGCATCCTTCAGAGTCACGTCGGAAGAAGTTGGTTATTCGGGTACTATTTGACTATTCTTTTCTGGCTATTGTGAATTGGGGCATTCTACTTTTGTCACATGCTGTTTTTTGGCCTGCTATATAGTAGGGAAGTATGCGATTTTGGATGCAGCCCAGGCCTTGGGAGACTACTAATGCTGATGACCCAAATCAGATGTGTTTATGGAGACATTCAAAATGTGCACTGTTGGATGGGCTGGAAAACCCCTGGTCTACAAAATGCTGGTTATGTAATAATATGCTTCAAGCTTTAAAAGTATTTGTTTATTTTCACCACAAATCTGTAGTCCATTGCAGGTTCTGCAAACACAAACCATAACAAATTGCAGTTGGGAGTCCTAACTGGTGTCCATTGATTCTACAGCACCTGTTAAGGGGTCTCCTTGAAGGCTTTCGAAGATGGTGGCCATCTCGGCGTTGCTTCTGATCTGATTGGCAAAGTCTGCCATAGCGGGACTCTTTTCCACCTCGCTGATGGACAGCAGGGCAGCGACTGCACGCATGGCAGAGCGCCTCAGCTCTTCCTGTTTCTCAAACTCTTGCTTCACTGAACCGGCTTTTACCTTTATGTTATAAAAGTAGATCATTGTTTACTGGAGTATTAAAATAACCCATATTTGTAACAAACTGCTGTCATGTAAAGCCTTACCTTGGTAGTGCAAGTAGCTTTTAGTGGTTCCACTAACCTGTCCAGCCTTTGTACCACAGCAGCTGGACACAGTTTAGAAAGTCTGGCAAGCATAATGAAGGTCAGCATCTGAAAAAACAGAAACATGAACATCTTAAAGTTATTGAACAGTGGAAATATATATTTATTTCAATCTCATGTAATGTATTGGACATTTAAGCAGAATGTAATCCACAACCTCACCGCAAATTCACTTACTTTAATGTCATAGTGATCTTTCAGGCCTTCTTCAACATGGTTCAGAAATTCAAAGATGTCCAAACAGTCCAGGCAGCTGTCCAGCAGGGTGTACATACATTCAAAAGCTGCTTTGCGGACGTCCAAACCATCATCTACTGTGTGCTTGAAGGGGCCCATCTCAACCTGAGATGTGATCAAACATGCCGGAATTTAAGTCTGTTGAATCTTCTTGAGTTCTTATACTGTTTTTGTGTATAATAGTTTGTCCAATATTTTACACACAACATTGTTTTATATGGCATTTTTCTTGTGCTTTTAATGTTTATAATTTGTACCTCTCTGACAAGGTCTTTTCTGATCTGTGTCTCCTTGTATAGATGTGGGAGAAGTGATGTCAGAAGTCCACGGATCAGGGAGGGTTTGTTGTGGGCAGCTGAATTGAACATGACTAAAGCCACCCGCCGAACATTGAGGTCAGGATCCTGGAGTGTTTTCAGGAAGTCACCTAATAGCAGAATTACAAACTAGGCCATTAGTTCAAGGATTTAATATAGTATATATCTATTATGCATTTACCTACAGGTCCATCTACAAAAATTTGAATATCGTGAAAAGGGTCAATATTTTTTGTCACTCATTTCAGAAAGTGAAACCCATATATTATATAGTTTCATTACACATAGATTGAAATATTTTAAGCCTTTATTTCTTGAAAATTTGATGATTATGGCTTGCAGATAATGAAAACCCAAAGTTCAGTGTCTCATAAAATTTGAATACTACATAAGATCAATAAAAAAAGGATATTTTAAAAATAAATGTCAGGCTTCTGAAAAGTATGTTCATTTCTATGCACTCAATACTTGGTTGGGCCTCCTTTTGCATGAATTACTGCATCAATGCGGCGTGGCATGGAGGCAATCAGCCTGTGGCACTGCTCATGTGTAATGAAGCCCAGGTTGCTTTGATAGTGGCCTTCAGGTCATCTGTATTGTTGGGTCTGGTGTCTCTCATCTTCCTCTTGACAATACCCCATAGATTGGCGAGTTTGCTGGCCAGTCAAGCACAGTAACACCATGGTCAGTGAACCAGATTTTGGTACCTTTGGCAGTGTGGGCAGGTGCCAAGTCCTGCTGGAAAATGAAATCAGCATCTCCATAAAGCTTGTCAGCAGAAGGAAGCATGAAGTGCTCTAAAATGTCCTGGTAAATGGCTGCGTTGACTGGACTTCAGAAAACACTGTGGACCAACACTAGCAGATGACATGGTGGCCCAAATCATCACTGACTGTGGAAACTTCACACTGGACTTCAAGCAACATGGATTCTGTGCCTCTCCTCTCTTCCTCCAGACTCTGGGACCTTGATTTACAAATGATATACAAAACGTACTTTCATCTGAAAAGAGGACTTTGGACCACTGAGCAACAGTCCAGTTCTTTTTCTCCTTAGCCCAGGTAAGATGCTTCTGACGATGTTTCTGGTTCAGAAGTGGTTTGGTAGCCCTTTTCCTGAAGATGTCTGAGCGTGGTGACTCTTGATGCACTGACTCCAGCTTCAGTTCACTCCTTGTGAAGCTCTCCCAAGTGTTTGAATCGGCTTTGCTTGACAGTATTCTCAAGCTTGCGGTCATCCCTGTTGCTTGTGCACATTTTCCTACCCAATTTCTTCCTTCCAGTCAACTTTGCATTTAATATGCTTTGATACAGCACTCCTTGAACAGCCACCCCCCCCCTTTCAGTAATGACCCTCTGTGACTTACCCTCTTTGTGGAGGGCATCAATGATCGTCTTCTGGACCATTGCCAAGTCAGCAGTGTTCCCACAAGATACCCACAATGTATACTGTATGGATGGTCATTTATTGAAACTCAAATGTACATATTCTAATATTTTGAGATGCTGATTTTTGACTTTCATTAGCTGTAAGCTCTAATCATCAAAATAAAATAAATAAAAAACTTTGAAGTGTTTTTTTCTTTACATGTAATGAGTCTAAAATATATGAAGTTTCACTTTTTGAAATAAGTTACAAGAAAAAAAATACGTTTTCACCATAATCTAATTTTTTGAGATGTACCTGTGTATATATAAGTAAAAACATGCAAGTTACCAATACATCCTTTGAGAAGTGAGTCTATGGGCATGGAGTGGTCTACGATGGTGAACTTCACTGCAGTTACAACCGTACTGCGAGAAAGAGGAGACCCTGGAAGAACAATAAATATAGTTTTTTGTTTAGATATGGGCAGCCCAATTATGTATATCAAACACTTTGCTACATTTTAAAACTAAATGTTTGAAACTAGCCCATTATCTACAGAGTAAATTCAAGATTACATTTCATCTCTTATTACCAGAGGACAGTTGTTTCTTTAGCCTTGGTAGGAGTTCAGATGGACTGATCAATGTGAGTTTCCCCAAACATTCAGCTACAATATTGCGAGTGCCCTCTTCTGCACATTCACAGTGCTTGAACAGCAAAGCCCAGATGTTCTCCACATGAGGCTTGAGACTGTCGGCTGACAGAGCACTGATCATTTCTTTGAGGGAGTGCAGAAGCAGGTACTGTCTCTTCGGCTGGCTGCTGATCTCCTTGAGCATGAATGGAAGATACTCCCCCAAGTTTCCGACACAAATGTTTCCCAAAGCAAAAGATGCAGCAGACTTGACTTCCTCATTAGGAGAACCGAAGGCTTCCATTATGACTCCCTTTAGTTCCTTCTGCCCTTCGAAGTTCATAAAACGTCCAATTTCTCCAAGGCACAGCAATGAGAGAATTCTCACCGACTCGGAGGATTTGGGGTTCTTAACCTCCTGGATAAGATTGGTGACCACTCCAGAAGCCTCATTGGGACAGGCCACCGACAACGCAGCTACACACTTGGCCACCGAGTAGTAGGACTGTTTATGCACTGACATTGCGTTCGTAGACTTGAAATCATAGAAAGGCCCCCTCAAGGCTTTCAGAAGGTCACTGTAACCCATGTTGTTGGCCTTCGTTGCTACAAGAACCTGGAAGAACTCAAGTATTGAATTAAGAGCACCTCCTTGTAGCAGTGGAGAATGGACTAAGTTAAGCACTTCAGGTAAGATTGTCCCCTTAATCTTGCTCAAAGAGGACGGGCAAACTTTAGCCATACAGGTGATGAGCGTTATGGCTACTTGCGTGATATGCATATCGCTCTCCTGAATCAAAGCAGGCACCTCACTCAGTATGGACTCTATCAAAGGCGGCTTGAAGCTGTCGCTGTAGTTTGTGACCATCACATTCAGGGCTGTTATTGTATTTAACTTAAGGGCCCGCTGGTTTTTCCGCAAGAAGGATCCTAGCATTGGAATCCCCTCTGTTAAAATATGCCGTAAGTCGATTTTTAGTGGCGAGGAAGCAACAAGAGTCAAAGTCTTCACTGCAACAAGTCTGGTGATTTCATTTTTAAGCCTTTCCAGAAATATCTGCAAGGTGGGCTGCAGGTCACCGCCAAGCTGGTCGCCAAAATGACTCAAAATGTGGCCAATGCAGAAAATGGCCCGCTCTTTCACCTCTTGGTCTATGTCAGCCGCCTTCAATCTTTTCAAGGTGCAAGCGAACACATTCTTGATGTAAGGTTTGGCATCAAAAGAGACAGGCTTGTCCAGCGGGCGCATGAGTTTGACAATCTGCTGGGTGACTTGGAGGGCCTCCGATGTGATTTTATAAAATGGGTCTTCGACACATTGGATCACTGGTGGTAAGATGACGCTGATGTGTGGGTGGAAGATCTCTGGGTTGTGGCTACTTAAGAGAACATTGAGGAAAGCAAGGGCGTCAATCTTCATGTTTGAAGAGGTTGACTTGTCTGTCAAGGAGAAAATAATACCTAAAGAGAGACAGAGGCTTAAATGAATACTTACACTAATAATAATATGCCACAAAGCTGGTTAAAAGGATAGTTCACACAAAAATGAAAATTCCGTCATTAATTACTCGCTCTCAAGTTGTATTAAACCCATGAGACCTTCTGGTAAAATTTTTTAGATATTTTTTTATTAAATCTGAGAGCTTTCTGACCCTCCATATACTGCAACGCAACTACCACATTCAAGGCTCAAAAACATAGTAAGGACATTGTTAAAATAATCCATGTGACATCAGTTGGACAACTGTAATGTTAAGAAGCTACAAGGAGGATACTTTTTGTGCAAAAAAAAACCCCCTTTATTCAACAATTTATTCTCCTCTGTGTCAGTCTTCCACGCATGTTCATGAGAGAGTATCAGTGTGCATTTCTCTGCTTGCAAACAAGCCGCAGTGCATCCGGGTTCTATGTCAGAATGCTGCTCCTGCGTCAGCAGCATCACAATTATTTTAGTTTTCTTTGCATACAAAAAAGTATTCGCATAGCTTCATAAAATTACGGTTGAACAACTGATGTCACATTGACTATTTTAACGATGTCCTTACTACCTTTGTGATTCTTGACCATGGTAGTACCATTGCAGTCTTTGCAGGTTCAGGAAGCTCTCAGATTTCATCCAAAATATCTTAATTTGTGTTCGGAAGATAAACGAAGGTCTTAGGGGTTTGGAATGACATGAATGTGAGTAATTAATTGAGACTAATTTTCATTTTTTGATGAACTAACCCTCAAAAAAGCACAACTGGATGCAAAAGGTCCAAATGCAACTTGATAGACTCTTATGTATTTGTCTAGAGCAAGAAAAGGAACATCACTGACCAGAACTCAAGGTCATTGCATCGAAACTTTCGTCCGTCATAAAAAAATTTGGATCAGGTTCCATTTTCTGCGTTTTTGCATCCGTAGCACGCATATTGATAGGAAAAGAAGAGGAATACGAAAAAAACTGAAAAACGCACGCAAAAATTTCGGATTCTGTATGCAATGACCTTTAGTGTCCATTAGCAGTAGACAACCTGAAGTAAGCATGTTAGCTGTTCTTACTCAGAATAGTAACTTACACCATGTGTACAACAGGTGTGACTATAGTCATCATGGATCATGCTTCAACTGCTTGACACGTCAAAAACGAACTTTCCAAATCAGTTTGCCTTTGATGTCAGAATTAAGATGGGGCTTCAGTTTACTATTGGTAACTCAATGCTTTGCATCCATTGTAGACAGTCTTATACAATGTGCACAGGGTGTTAGCATAACATTGTATGCTAAATGTCTTTTAATCTGACCTGGAATGAGGGCTGGTATGTGTTCTCCTAGTTGACCAGGCAGTACATTGGCCATCTCTGTCAAAAGACTGAAGCAGCCTTGCTTACATCTCATGCTTTTCTCCTTTAGCTGTCGGTGTAAGGCTTTTACAATTGTCGGTACCTGTAAATGCAGGCGAGAGCTGTTTTTAGGAGATATGCACCGGATGCTACATGTAAGTTGGGTCGATAACCTGCAAACATTAGTACCTGTTTCTTCAAGAGAGAAATTGCAGGCTCCTCTTTAGCCCCCGTGTCCAAAGTGGGACCATGAGGGTGTCTGGTCTGTCTGAGCAAAGCCACGAAGGCTGAGAAAATGTCAGTTTTAACATTTTCCTCACGCTCTTTGAAGCGGGATACCAACGTTGGGCTTACGGATCCATAGAGCTCCACCAGCAAATCCCTGCGGCTGCTGATTATCGCCTCCAGACATTTCACAGAGGAACGCCGCACCTTCCAGCTCATATCATCGTCGTCACTGTATTCGTCATCAGACTCTATAGATTACAAGTGTGCTGACTGTGAAAATCACAGCCCGATCTCACAGCAATTCGTACATATTTTACAAGGTGGCTAATTCGTACAAACTCATGTGATTTTTGCCTAATCGTACGTATTTTACGAGTTGACAATTTGTATGAATTTGTACGAATGACCAACACCTGCCCTGCCTCTAAACCTACCCGTCACTGGGGTTTAGACAAATCGTACAAAATCGCATTAGTGAGGTGTTTGAATTTGTACGAATTAGCCACCTCTTAAAATACGTACAAATTGGTCGTGAGATAGCATTGGAAAAACATGAGCATGCTTATCCGCCATCTGCCTCATCTCATAGCTAGATAAACTTGCATTTTTTAATCTAACATTAGTAATATTTTGTAATTATTTTCAAAATAATTATTTTATTTATGTTTACTCTTAAAGTTGCATAATAAAAAATCACCCTGATCTTCATCTTCTCTGTCCTCAATGTCCA
Source organism: Ptychobarbus kaznakovi (assembly GCA_027422405.1). NCBI lineage: Eukaryota > Metazoa > Chordata > Actinopteri > Cypriniformes > Cyprinidae > Ptychobarbus > Ptychobarbus kaznakovi. The sequence goes on from CM049815.1 coordinate 14,117,652, forward strand.
TACTGTCATCCTCGTCATCATCAGCATCGTAGTTGTAATTGGGGTCGTAGATGATGTACTTCAAACACAACTTAATTATTGCTTGGATGTGAGGGGACATTTCCTTGGGACATCTGTAAAAAAAAAAAATATATATATATATAATAATAATTTCTGAGTATAAACATACAGTAATAAAATAAAATACTTACAAAAATAACAATATATACCAATTTGATGAAACTTCATATAATTTATAAAAATAATATAATACAATTTTACAAAAATTACAAAGCATGATATAACTGAAACCAATATACTGTAATAAAATGAGTCAAAAATTTACCACACGATATAACGTAAACTAACATAATAAAATGAAACATAAAATAACAGAAATGCATAGTTTATAGCAAAATGATAATACAATACTACAAAATGACAAAACATATAATTTAAACAAATATACTGTAATAAAAAATAAAACAAGTAAAAAATTACCAAACATGATATAATGTAAAACAACATACTAAAACAAAACAAAAATGTTAAAATTTATACCAAAATAAAATAATAAAATGCTACAAAAATTATAAAACATAATATAGTTTAAAAGAATATCATGAAATAAAATGAATGAAAACTGTCAAAACATGATATAGGTCTAATGTAATCTAAAATAATAATAAAAATACAATAAAATACATTTTACGAAATGACAAAACACATTATAAATTAAACCAAAATAAAAAAATAAATGTCACAAAATGTCAAAATATGTTACAATTTAAACAAACATAATACAATAAAGTGTTACTATTTAAACAAAATAATAAAATACAAAAATAATTCCCTCATGTAAAAAAACAAAAATTTAATTTTTTGTTTTAGACCAAATAATATAGAAAGAATAGATCTACCTGCTAACAAAAGCTTCAAAAGCTTGAAAGCAGAACTCGCGTAGCTCATCATCCTCCACGTTACAAAACTTCACCACCATTGGCACAATCTTCTGCAGGTGTTCCCCTTCAGACCATAAGACTCAGTATTACTCCACTATTCAGAATGTAGTGTAATATTACTTGTTATATAAAAAATCTCCAGAATACACTTTAGTACTTTATTAAATGTATCATATCTAGTCTCTTCGGCTCCCTCTGCTGGTCATACATTAACACTACAAACTGTCCCTCAAAACTGACAGAATTCTAGCCAGAAATTTTAAATCAGCTCTCACCGATCCTGTGTCCTCCTCGTCTGCTGACCGTGGCCAGGCACTGGATGTAGGTGCGGACATTGGAAGTGGGCGGCCCGCGGGACAGTTCGCCCATGAGGTGTTCGGTGAGCTGCGTGAACAGAGCGGGGCTACAGCTGGGTACCAGGTGACCCAGGGCGATAATAGAGCGTTTCCTCACAGCCATACGAGGACTCATGAGCTGAGCTAGGAGACTGGTCAGAATCGACTGATGGAAGCTCACCAGAGCAGTGCTCAACCTGGCAAACAATGTATTAGACTGGCGGGTGGATGCTCATAAACACTTACAGTTGAGGTCAAAAGTTTACACCCCCTTTCAGAATCTGCAAAATGTTAATATTTTACCAAAATAAGAAGGATCATTCAAAATGCATGCTATTTTTTAGTACTGACATGAATAAGATATTCCTCATGAGAGATGTATACATTTAGTCCACAAAGAGAAAATAATAGTTGAATTTATAAAAATGCCTAGTTCAAAAGTTTACATCCCCTTGAGTCTTAATACAGTGTTGTTACCTGCATGATCCACAACAGTGTTTTTTTTGTTTGAAACTTTTGGACAGGGTCATTTTTATAAATTCAACTATTGTTTTTTCTTGTGGACTATATGTAAACATCTTGTATGTTAAATATCTTATTCAAGTCAATACTACAAAAAATATCCCTATTATTTAGGAAAATAATTTTGAAATTAATTTATTAATAATTTCAGATTTTGAAAGGGGTATGTAAACTTTTAACCTCAACTGTACATGCACATACTAGACATTTGGACCAACCTGCCCAACATGTCGGAGAGAATATCCAAAGCCTCCAGCTGAATGGACACGTCGTCTTGCATTCCCAATGCTCCAATCAACTGGGACGTGATCTTCCTACAGACGTTGACTGTGAGGCTCAAACCTTCAACGCAATACAACAGCTATGACTAAAGATCCCAAAAAGATGGACATTTATCTAATATCATCTCGATACCTGTAGATGAAGGTGGCAGTTCGGCGATGACGGTCTTCAGGCCCATGCTGGAAATGTCCCTCAGCTGCTCTTTGTTGGAGACCATGTTGGAGCAGAGAGTGTCCACCATCGTCTCCACCTGACACTCCTTCACTTTACCCACAAGAGGACCAAGACTACACAAACCAGAAATACACTCTAAAACATGCTGGGCTAAATACAACCCAGCGCGGGGTAAAATAAGGACAAACCAAGCGATTTGGTTATTTTCAACCAACAATTTTGACAATTGGGTCGAAACAACCCAATTGCTGGGTTTGCCCATATTTTACCCAGCGCTGGGTTGTATTTAACCCAGCATTTTTTAGAGTGTAATCATGATCACTGTAAAGAAAGAAAATCTGAGTGAGAAAATACCATTTGACGGCCAGATTCTGCACTTCTCCGTTTTTGTCCTCCAGAAGTTTGAGTAGCATCTCCACGACTTTCCTCTCGCTTTCCTCGTCCAGTTTGATCGAGTCCTTCTGGAGCTCCATCATCAGGTCATTGGCCGCCATAAACCTGAAAGAAATCATAGTCTTTATTAGTGTTGATGTACTTCACAATCAACAGTGCTGGGTAGTAACTGATTACAGGTAATCTGGATAACGTAATCAGATTACAAAAATGAAGTAGCCTACTTGTGATTAGAGTATATTACATTTTAAAATGCTCATAATCAGATTAGTCACTTTATGGATTACATGATAACATATTGTTCATAGAAGTGGCAGTAAATTATTCAAAATGTATTGATTCTCTCTAATTATTATTTTGTTCCTCTTTTAAATTTTACTTCCTAAAAATGCTACTTTGTGTCGTACCATTCAATTTTGATTATATTCACTATTCGTCTCTTTTCTTTTTTATATCAGTGTGGTACATTTAATGGTATAAGTTTAAAACAAATTTGATAAAAAGTAATCTAAAGGTAACCTAAAAAGTAGTCAAAATACATAACCTAAAATGAGTGACCTTATGTTAATAACTACAGTTTTCATCATGTAATCTGTAACCAACAGACTACAATTTGTAAGTAATCTACCCAGCACTGATAGTACGTCAAAAATATGTTTTTAATATGATAAGTAAATAGGCTACTACCAAGATAGCACAACTGATAGCTCATGCAATTAAAATCTTACAAAGCAAAACAGTTTGAGAAAAAAAATAGAAACTGAATTCTGTAGGAATCGTGATATAGTTATCATTAATGTTGATTTATTTAATTTTGAAGTTTACATTTAGTTAGGCAACCAAAGACGACTAAAATAGAACAGAATAGACTACTTGTAAATGAACATTTCATGTAAATAAACAAAAATATGTCCATAACAGCTATATATAGCCTAGTACATATTTTAATTACTTCTTCTTGCCAGTTTAACGGCAGTTGGCATCCATCTTATCGCTACAGTTACAAAAGTCAATGTTTATTCAATTCAAGTTTATTTGCATAACAAGTTAGCACTTTTCACGATACAAGTCGTTACAAAGCAGCTTTACAGAAAATGTAAGTTTCTATTTTAAAGTTTCTACGTTATATTTAGTAGTAGCTTATCAGTGGTCTCCAGTTAAGCATTTTAAAGTATACGTTAGTATGAATCTGACAATTATTCAGATATAAAATGTTTTTTAGGCCGTTGCTTTGTCGTTGGCCTAACGTTACTTTGGTAAACATTAGTCATAAGTCAGAAACATGCGTCTACAACACACACTTGTCTTACCGAAAGTCTTTGTCTGTGGATGTCATTTTTTCCAAAAGATTGGAAATGTAAAAGGAGACATTCGACATCTTGACTTCTTAAAGTACTGCACTTTATGGCGATGTAAAAACTAATACAGAAAGTTGAGCTTGATGAAGAGCATAACGCCTGGCTGGACACTGGACAGACGGGGACATATGACACTTTTGAACAGTTTATAAATAGAGATGAGCGATGTATTAATAATTTCACTCGCTTTGCTGTCATCTGCGGGAATCTATGTGAACTGCAGGGCGCGGACGGAAACATGAAGCGGAACCGTTATTTCGTTCCACCCGGAGCGTTTATCAGCGGAGACACAGTCCGCGCCGAGCGCTGTCTGCCACGTCGGAAATATTATCAGTAAATTCATTTCTGACGCTCTGAAGAGCAACCAGGACACTTTCTGAACATTTCAGTGGTGAAGGAGGTTGTTGGAGCGATATATGCAAATATGGTGAGTGGTACATTATCGACTGGGTTTTGATTATTGTCAGATAACGTTATTTGTTTAAACCGGTAACGTTAGTTCTTGAGCTGATGAATGAAAAAATCTGAACAAAACCCGATTCTGTAGTTTTACAGTAAGTGACCTGACGGAAATTAAAACGCAGTTGTAGATTTTTAACCTTTTTTTCTGAGATTAAAAACAACTTTTTGTTGTTTTGTTGTGATTAGAGTATAAACGTCGTTATAAAACAGCTCTGATAATATACAATGGTCTGTTTATTGTCAAATATCTAACGTTACGTTACAGTATTGCGATATTTTCCAGAGTTTTCAGTTGTTGTGCCCCCCCCCCCCCCCAATATTATTATTCATAATTAGTAGTTGTTACGATCGGAATTTAATGACCTATCAACTTACAATACCTTGTTTTTTGTTTGTTTTTGGACCTGGTGCCATTTTATGCATTTACATTTGTTGTTGTTGACGTTTTTGTTTTATATTTAGTGCTATCAGTTGATTAAAATATTTAAATCTGTTAATTACGTGATCAATTATCAAATAAATAAACGGGTAAATAATCGCACATCAGTATTAGCATAAAATGTATAAATTACTTACTTTTCTGTATAGTATTTAGTGTTGTCAATTGATTCAAATATTTAATTTAGTTAATTACTTTATAAATAATAATAAACAAAATAAATAAATGATTGCATATGCAGAAAAATAATTATTTTTGCCTTATTTAAATATATATATTATCAAATATTTAAAATATCAAATGAATGAGTAATGATATATATTAGTATTTGTCAATTGAGTAAAATATTTAATTTAGTTAATTACATGATAAATAGTTAGTAAAGAATGATAATAACATTTATTTATCAGTTACATATACCTTTATACGTGACTGTTTATTGAAATGTATGCATATTCATATAAAATGCATGATAATATCACAAATTCTACTGATGTCCGTTAAATCTGGCGCATACTAAAATCATTTATATGTTTTTGACAAACAACTGTTTACCTCTTCAAGCACGCCTGTGGTCTTGTGTCTTTCAGGTTTCAGTCATTAACACAGTGGACACCTCACATGAGGATATGATCGTGAGTGTCTCCATCCGTTCTGTCCTCCTCCTTTACCTCTACTGCATCTTTCCTAGCATTTTAACCCTGTTTTGTCATCATGTGTTCAGCATGATGCTCAGATGGATTATTACGGCACCAGACTGGCCACCTGCTCCTCTGATCGCTCTGTGAAGATCTTTGACGTCAAAAACGGAGGGCAGATCCTCGTGGCTGATCTGAGGGGGTGAGTGAAGCTCACAAATAAAACTAGGGTTTCAAAGATACCAAAATTTCAGAAGACAACAACTGGAAAATGTAACTATTCTCTATGCAAATTAACATATTTTTAAATTAAATGTTAAAATAAAATGTTCTTTTAAATCTTTTTCTTTAAAATGAATAAAAAAAAAATGATAATAGATGAAACGAATTATAAGAAACAATTATAATCATACATTTAAAAACATAAGTAATCAATTGTAATAAATGCATATATAAATAAACATACGTGTGCAGTTTTGTATTATAATTTGGGCTATCAATTGATTCAAATATTTAATGAACTTTATTATGTGATAAATAATTGTTAAATAAACTGATTTGGATACAGCAAAAACTAATATGCTAATGGACACAATTCTTTAATATCCTCCAAAAATGTAACCGTAAACAAATATGCATTATAACAGTTAAATACATTCTTTAAATATTTTTAAATGATGTATATGTTTTTAATTATGTAAGTAGTTATTCAAGTTTAGAAAAGTCTAAATAGATAAGTAAACAATTATAACAAAAACAAGAAAACTAAAGAAAACAACAACAGTGGGATAATTATATAAACACAGGTTTTTAATCAGCAATTTTAAATAAAAGTAAAAGTTCAACATATTTAAAACAACCAAAACTGAAACAAACAATCAGTCGATAAAACCTCTCACGTTTATGTATTATATTTAGTTTTGTAAATTGATTAGAAATTTGAACCAGTACATGAATTAATTATAAAAAATAAAAAAAAACATATTTGTGTGTTTCAGTGTTGTCAGGAAAAAGTATATAAACAAATTAACATAACAAAAATAAAAGAACAAAGTAGTTGATTAATCACTTGTATTTTGTATTTATTATTTATAAAGCACATATACAACCAAGGTTGTCCAAAGTGCTGTACATCAAAGAGAATAAAGGAATGAGAATGGGCATAAACATAAAACAAATAATCTAATTAATTAATTAAAAGCCATAGTTAATAAATGAGCTTTTAACAGAAATTTTAAACTAGAAGAACAGCACATATATTTGTATTGGCTGAAGAAGAAAAACAATTCAAAGCATCAAATTGGCATTAAACAAAGTGTTTTACTGGTATCATTACAATAAAAGAACTAAAACTCAAGTTTAAGGGTGACTTATGATTGATAACTTCTTTCAATCTCTTTGGGCAGTCATGAGGGTCCGGTGTGGCAGGTGGCCTGGGCTCACCCCATGTATGGCAACATCCTGGCCTCCTGCTCCTACGACAGGAAGGTGATCATCTGGAAGGAGGAGAACGGCACCTGGGACAAGATGTATGAATACACAGGCCACGACTCCTCCGGTAACTTCACGCTTTTGACTCTCGTATCAAACACTGTGACACAGAAGTGCATCTGGACAATCACACGTTTGTTCTCCCGCAGTGAACTCTGTTTGCTGGGGACCGTATGACTTCGGCTTGATTCTGGCCTGTGGCAGCTCAGACGGTGCCATTTCAGTGTTGACCTGCTCTGGAGATGGACACTGGGATATTAAGAAGATCAACAATGCACATACAGTGAGTTTAGCCTTTATATGCGAACATAATATAATTTTTAGATAATTAGATAATTATTAGAAGATAATTATTTGACTATTACTATTAATACTATTTACATAGTAGATTTACATTTTATATAAAAATGTGTGTGTAATTTAATGTATTATTATAATTTTGAATAACCTCCCAAATGCATTCTAATAGCTTATATAACAGTAATGTGTATATATATATTTTTTTTTAACTAAAACCAGATTGCATCTGATCAAAACCTTCTCATTACTGAGTAAATGTATGAAGATTTAACGTTTTTGTATGTTTTTACTAGTGCTATCAAATGATTAATCGTGATTAATTGCATCCAAACTAAAAAAAAGTTTTTGTTTATATATATGTGTGTACTGTGTATGTTTATTATGTATATGTAAAGACACACACGTACAGCATATATTTTGAAAATATTTACATGTATTTGGGTGTATATTTATATTCATGTGAATTATATCACGCATAAATATATCAACGTAACATATTTTTCTTAAATATATACATGCATGTGTGTCTTTTATATATACACAGTACACACACATATATATTATGTAAACAAACTTTTTGTTTGGATGCGATTAATCATTTGACAGCACTAATTTTTACTATGGTATTGCTATATTTAACACAATAACTTAAAAATAAGTAAATAAACAAATACATATGAATTTTGCGCAATTAAATGTAATATCTGTAAAAAAAAGTATGTGTATATATATATATATATATAATATATAATTATTATTTTTATGTTGATTAATCATCCTGATGCATTCAAATACTACTGACATCTTTTACATTTCGGGTCTGTTTTGACCCGCTTGAATGTGAGCTTATAAAACAGTCACAGCTTAATATTTTTTAACTAAAACCATATTGTATCTGACTTAAGTTCTCAATAATAAGTAAATGTTCTGAAATGGCAGCTTTGGTGTTATTACTATGTACTAATTTACTATATTATTATCATTACTATATTTGTGAAAGTGACGTGACATACGGCGAAGTATGGTAACCCATACTCTGAATGTGTGCTCTGCATTTAACCCATCCAAAGTGCACACACAACAGTGTACACACACACACACACACCATGAACAGTGGGCAGTGGGCAGCCATTCAATCACATTTACACACTGCCTCCGAAACTTTCGTCCGTCATAAAAATTGTTTTGATCAGGTACGATTTTCTGCGTTTTTCGCATCCGTAGTGAGCATTTTGACTTGGTGTGCAAGGTTTCTGTGCATGACTATGATGTATAACTACATGTATTTGCTATATGGTTAGGATTAGGGTTTGGTCTAGAGTTACATGTAATTATGCATAATTTATCATTATTATAATAGTAAGTACATGTAACGTGTAGCAAGGACACCTAAAAACAAAGTGTTACGAAACTCTTTTTTTTTTTTCAATATTCATCAGTGCTGATTGGACAATACAGCTCTATAGACATGTAATATATAGTGTAGTAGATGTCATACAAGACTGGCCCAGTTTGTTGTACTGCATCCTGTTATTTGAGTTGTTTAATGGCTTCTCTCTTCTCTCTGGCAGATCGGCTGTAACGCTGTGAGTTGGGCCCCAGCTGTTGTCCCAGGGAGTCTTATTGAGCAGCCAACAGGACACAAGCCCAACTACACCAAGAGATTTGTGTCTGGAGGCTGTGACAATCTGGTCAAGCTGTGGAAGTGAGTGCAGCCCTTATTTAATGGCGCTTTTCCACTGCATGGTACGGTTCAGTACGGTTCACTTTTGGGGGGTTTTCCACTGGGTACTGTACCTGGTACTTTTTTAGTACCACCTCGGCCGGGGTTCCAAGCGATCCGTACCGTTACCAAAACGTGACGTGTAAACTCTACTGATCACTGATTGGCCGGAGAAAATCGCCATTACTGCGTCACTGAACTTGCGACACGAGACCCAACATATACCCGCTAGATTTAAATCAGCACAGCCAGCGAAGGATCGGACGCAACTTTTGTTTGAACAAACGCACCTTTTTGTATCAACCAAAAAAATAGCTGTTTCGTTGTCTGTTGAGGAAGTACAGACGTTCCTCTCGTTGATAGCCGAGGAGCGGATCCAGCGAGAGCTTGATGGGGCGACGCGGAATTAAAAAGTCTTGTGTATATACTTTTTGCACTTTGTATATTTTTTGAGTATGTTTTCTGTTTATATTTTTACCTTTGTATCTGTGTTTTGCTTCAATTAAAAACAATCTGATCGAATAAGTGTACCTCCAGACTATATTAAAAATGTATTATTGTATGAGCACGTAATGAACCTCTTGAAAAAGACAAATGATTAATGCCACGATTATAAAAACCATCACATAAATAAAAAAACAAGGGATACATTGAACATTTTGAAATATTATTCAAAAGTTTATTGATAATTCACAGAAGATTCTACATGAATTGTTAACTATTCAAGTAACGCAGCACACCTGCACGAACATCCTGCCCTCCTCCTCTACAGCCCACAGTCTCTGCTGCTGGGGGTAAATCTCAAGCATTTTCATAGGCTTGTCCGTTGTTGTTAAAAACATCCACATGTCGGGAATGAAGAACAGAATTCTGTCGATATGCTCCTTTGTTTTGTGTTTGTTTGTGGCGCGTTTATGATGATGTCACCGCAGTAGAGGCGGCGCCACTATAACGACACGTGAATAATCCCGCCCACTCTAAAGCGGTACTAAACTGCAGTGGAAACGCAAACCGACCCGAACTGAGCCGTGCCGTGCCGTACCATGTATCACATTTCAAAAATCATATAAAACAAACCATAAAACATTTACTTCATGGGGATGAACACAGAGACTAGCCTCCTCATGAAGCACTCTTATTAAATGCATGTCAACTTATCTATAGTCTCTTATGCACTACATGATTTTTGCCCCGATTTTCCAGAGATTTACGGTCTGGAGAAGTTAACGCAAGTTGCCAAAGGTCAGGGCCAGTCTGCAGATTTGAGTTGACAATTGACAGAATCCATTGAAAATTGATTAACTTAACTTAGTGACAACCACCAGTTATTATTAATATTTAAAGTCTGTTTATGAAGTATTTACATAGACGGTCAATGTGGAAGAGCTTAATACGGTGGCTGAGAAGTGCAAAACAAATCACGATTCTGAAAATAAAATAAATTACAAACGCAAATGCAAAAAAAAACTAAATAACAATTCAGAAAACACAACAGCTATTCAGAAAACATTATAACAAGTCATAAAACACAACGACAAATCTGACAAACAGCTCAAACTGTTTGAGACCGCGCCATTGGTTTGGGAATAGATTACTCACCACTGACTGGACGAGATATCTGTCAATCAAGATGTACAGGAAGAAGCAAATCAAGAACAGCAGAGTCAATTATTGCATCAGCTCCAGTGGCGCAGATGGTAAATCATGTATCATTCTGGCTTTTGACGCGATCGACCCGGGTTCAATCCCGCCTTTTGCCAAACAGTTTTTTTTCCTCCCTTTTCAAATCTCATATCGCATCGTAAAGGCATTTATTATCAATGGAAATTAAGGAAACAGTGTAAATAGTCATTTGTATGTTTTGTATGTACGTGCGTTTCTCAAAAATGAACTTAGCATGAACGCTCAAGTAGGCTACGCATCCGGGAAAGTTTAAAAGAGTTTGGGTCTAATCAGGTCCATTTGGGAGAAGCATATTTATTTTAATTACCCGAGGCTGCTAATACAGAACCCGACCATGTCCGAGGCACTCATAGAAGTTTTGGACCCAAATCCGCTCGGGTCTCGGGACGCGTCTCGGGGTTTCGGATCCAAGTGGATCTAGTGTGAACACATGGAGACTCTAATCTCAGTGTGCAATGATCTCTCTGACTTGATTACAGGAGGGATATAGTAACAAACACATCAATTGGTTAAGACATCAAGTGGGATAATAAATATGTTTTTATTTTTATAATCTGATCTCAAAAATGGTAGTGTGCTCAATGAGTATGTGAGCTTAATAGGTACGTTTACCCTATTTCTTTTCTATATTTTTAAATAATTTTCTGATGCTCTTAAAGGCTGCATTTAGTTGATCCAAAATACGGTAATACTCTGAAAAGGTATTTCAATTTATAAGAACTGTTTTCTACTTGAATATCTTCTAAAATATTATTTATTCCTGTGATCAAAGCTGAATTTGCAGGTCTTCAGTGTCACATGATCCTTCAGAAATCATTCTAATATGCAGATTTGATGCTCAAGAAACATTTCTGATTATCAGTGTTGAAAACAGTCATGCTGCTTCAATATTTGTTGCTAAAATATGATATAAAAACTAAAATTTTGATAATATTTGTGCTTTTCAGGATTATTTTACAAATGGAAAGTTAAAAAGAGCAGCATGTCTTTGAACAGTTGAATTTTTTTTAAATTTTTTTGTTAAAATATAATCAATTCAATGAGTCATTGCCCAATAAACGTATTACATCACAGGAATAAATTACAGTTTAAATATATTTAAATAGTTATTTTAACATTTTACACTAACTATATTTGCAATAAACATTTAAAAATAAAAGCAATATTGGTGAGCGTACTTTCAAAAACATTATAAATCCTAATCATTGCATTCTTTGGTGTGTGTGTGGGTTTGTGTGTGCGTGTTCTCCATTTCCAAATATAATAAAAGGTCACACTTTATATTAGGTGGCCTTAACTGCTATGTACTTGCATAAAAAATAAGTACAATGTACTTATTGTGGTCATATTGTATTCCAAAACACTTATGCTGCTATTGAGGAGGGGTAAGGTTAGGGACAGGTTTGGTGGTATGGGTAGGTTTAAGGGTGAGTTAAGGTGTAAGGGATGGGTCAACAGTGTAAAAATAAGAAATGTAAATATAATTCCAGATTGGAATTACATGGGGCAGTGTGGCCTAAATAGAGCGCTGGACTTGTAACCGAGGTTGTGGGTTCGAATCTCGGCTCCGGCAGGAATTGTCCTCGACTGAGGTGACATCCTTGAGCAAGGCACGAACGAACCCCAACTGCTCCCCGAGCGCCGCAGCGTTGGCTGTCCACTGCTCCAAGTGTGTGTGCATTTAGATGGGTTAAATGCAGAGAACACATTTCACTGCTGGTTATACTCTGTATAATTGTGTATGTGACAAATAAAGCTCATTATCTGCGCTTAATCTATGTAACTACATATGTATTTTTAGAAATATAAGTACAATGTAAAACATGTATGTACACAATAAGTGCATTGTACTAATCGATTCATTTAAATCTAAGTGCACAGTAGTTAAGGCCACCTAATGTAAAGTGGGACCTAATACAATGCTACATTCTTATTGAGCCAATGATATTTGAAGTAATAAATTCACCCAAAAAAATTTTTTGTCATTGTTATTAAAATAAGACTGAGTCTACAAATATCTTTGAATTAAAATAATGTGCTGACAATCCTATTTTTCTTCCCAGAGAAGAGGACGGCCAGTGGAAAGAGGACCAGAAGCTGGAGGCGCACAGTGATTGGGTGAGAGATGTTGGCTGGGCTCCTTCCATTGGTCTGCCTACCAGCACTATCGCCAGCTGCTCACAGGTGATCACAGCCAAACGCTTTACTCGAAATATTGTACCGTATATCATCGTGAGCAATACATTTGAATAAGTTGATTTTTATTCTAAAACTAAAAATGATATACATTCCTGGCAAAGCCATGTGTTTGATTCCTTTGGAATGCTTTAACTATTAAAATGTATACCTTTAAAATTATAGTTCACCCCAAAATGAAAATTGTCATTAATTACTCACCCTCATGTCGTTCCAAACCCGTAAGACCTTAAGAGCACAAATTAAGATGTTTTTGATGAAATCGGAGAGCTCTCAGAACCTGCATAGACAGCAACGCAACTGAAATGCAAAAAAGCGCAAAAAAAGGTATTCTCGTAGCATCGCAAATCTGAAGTTGCGCCACTGATGTCACATGGACTGTTTTACTGATGTATACATTTCTGGACCTGGGAACATTTCAGTTGTGTTGCTGTCTATGCAGGGTAAGATAGCTCTCTGATTTCATCAAAAACCTCTTAATTTGTGCTCTGAAGGTCTTACAGGTTTGGAACGACATGAGGGTGAGTAATTAATGACAACATTTTAATTTTGGGGTGAAACTATCCCTTTAATGTTATGTAAGTTGGATCATAGTATCTGGAATATGCATAAATGATTTGTATTATTGTTGTATTCCACCATAGGATGGTCGTGTGTTTATCTGGACGTGTGACGACCCAGCCGGTAACACCTGGACGGCCAAACTTCTCCACAAATTCATTGATGTGGTGTGGCACGTGAGCTGGTCCATCACAGGAAACATCCTGGCTGTGTCAGGAGGAGACAACAAAGTATGTGCTCTGTCATACCTTTCCAATACGACCCTAGATTCTGGATTTAAAGGAATAGTTGATCAGAAATGAAAATGTATTTATCATTAAAGTGCCTAAAAATGGCTTTTTCAATCAGCCATTATAGCAAATCCGATTGAAAATGTTTAAAACAAGATAAAATACACTACTGTTCAAAACTATTTTAAGAAATTAATACTTTTATTCAGCAAAGACGCATTAAATTGATTAAAATTGACCATTAAAAAATTTGTAATATTACCAAAGATTCTGTTTCAAATGAATTGTTCCTTTGAACCTGCTTTTCGTCAAAGATTCCTGCATTTTTTTTATCATTATTTCACAAAAAAACGGAAGCAGCACTTCAGCACAACTGTTTTCAATATTGATGATGATGATAATAAGAAATATTTTCTTGAGCAGCAAATTAGCATATTATTATGATTTCTGAAGGATCATGTGACGCTGAAGACTGTAGTAATGATGCTGAAAATTCAGCTTTGATCACTAAAGGCCATTCCACACGGAGCGTGATGTGAAAAAGCGAGGAGAATCGCCGACAAACATTGCTTTCACACAGAGCGCGAAACAATTGTTCGCCTCCTGCTAATTCACACGTATACGCTAGGTGGCGCCAACCAACAATGCATTTTTCCTCATATATGTATCTTGTATATGGATTTAACATCGTCCGCTGCTCATTATACAACATTAAATTAAGATAAATCAAGTTTGGTTCTATGCCAGAAACACAAACCATCTATAATGCTTACAAGTAAAAATCTTTCTTAAAATACAAACAGAAGTAGCATCAAGCCACATCTGAAAATGTATGTACGTTAATTATTAATGTTTTTGCTTCAAACTAGGGGTGGGGGATATGACCAAAATCTTATATCACGATATGACACATTTTATATCACAGATAACAATATATATCACGGTATAGTGATTATTTTTTTCCTTTACAAAGGTTTTTATTATAATAAAATCTTTGATACCATAGAATTTTCATAATCCTTGTCACCAATGTCAATATCAAACTAATACAAGCCTAAAGAGAAAAAAAAAAAAACTCACTGAAGATAAATAAACAGTCAGTGATTAAATGAGGATAAGAAACTAATTGCAAGCAATACGACAAAAACCTACAATAAATAAGGAACTTTACATACATTGTGTAAATAAATTAGTCTTCACTGTGTTAATTATATCTATCTATGATCAATATAATTAGCATGTGTATTATGTATAGATTCCATACATATTATAAATATATCATTATTATTGTTATTTATTCTCATTAAAGTTACAAAAGTGATTTAGTCAAGAGCAGTGAGAGATTTTCTAGCAGTGTGCTGTGATTAACATGAACGAATATTGGAACGCTTCCCCTTTAAGATCGAAGTCCGGATCTAATACACTGTTACTTTGTTTTCTCTTTCTGCCGTTTACTCTCTCTTAAGACTTAAATCGCTGTGTTTGCGGATACTTGCAAAGACGGGGATTCTGATGCATATAAGTGTGTTTATGTAATTGTTCAGAGTTGGCAAAAAAAAGAAAAGGCGCGCTCCTCTCACACAGAAAGAGACGGCGCACACATATAGCTCTGTTGTTTGAGTTTTAACGGCTTAAAATCGGTTGTTTAAAACTGCAGTGCTTAAAAACACGTGACCATGCTACAGATGTAGTCCCTCGTTTAGGAACGAGCTCCTGGTTGTGTCCTAGCTGGTCGTTCTCATCTCCACCTGCTTCTGTCTCCCGTTCACACCCCGTGGTGGGCGGCGTATAAAGATCGCAGTCACTCAAATGATGAAAAGGTATTACCGGAAACAATGTATTTTGCGACACCACAAAATAAACGATAGAACATAATATGAAACGATAGACTTTTTATTTCGTACATCCGATATATATCGTCATATCGCACAGCCCTACTTCAAACCCACTTTAAACCATCATCGAGTGCTTGTAATAACTTCCGATGATTATCTATAGTTGATTTTGATTCTATAATAGGCAGACAAGCACTCTTTGTATTTTAATAACGCCACACTGCTTATTGTCATAAAAATACCATGAGCTGCATACAAAATGCATACAGAAAATATATTGCCATAATCATATCATGATATGTGTATTTGCTTTCATATTCTGTGTAGAAATATATTTCACTCTATTTAAATTTGTTTTAATACGGAAGAACTAGAGCAGTGCTTCTCAAAGTCCGGATCCGAACCCCGAGGGAAATCAATCCGGACCCGCCTCTATTTCATATTTCAAGAGTACTAATTATATTTACTACTTTGATAAACGCACGTTTTACTTGTAAATCCTTTGTTTATTTTGTCTTTTTGGAGATGGTCTGAAATTGCAGGCGAGATATTAACTTTTCATGACATTGTTGTCATCATGACATCTGTATGTCGTTTGACATAATCGGGCGACATTTCACCTCTTAATATGAGTATTTTTATTTATTTTTTGTTTTGTTATCACTTCGATTATGGCGATTTGCCTTATAGCAGTGTCCAGTGTTTCCCATACATTTATTTGTTGGGGCTCGTCACAATATCAAAACTGACCCCCAGGGGTGCATTAATGCACAGGCTTCAAGGGGCTGAAGCCCAGGGACCTACACTAGAAAGGGGGCCCACTGGCTAAAATTAAATAATTTTTCTGCAAATCACATTGAGATAAAGGGGAAAAAAATAGAAAATCTGCCAAACAAATTAGCATCACATCGGCCATAGGCTGCCCTGATTTCTAAATATCGGTATTGGCCAGAGAAAAACAATTATAGGTCGACTTCTATTGCTGATGAATTGTTTAGCCACTTTTGCACTTGTTATTAATGTATCTTGAATGCAAAGGGCAGTTTATAATTTTTTTTAAACTGAGTGTTTATTTTTTATATGTTATGTATGTTTATTAAAAACAAGTTTTGCCAATTGTTCCGGTCCGGACCTTTTGACACTGATGAAAATTAAGATTTGGACCTTTAAATGTAGACTTAATATTTATCTGAATATATTTTGCTTGCTTAGTATTTTTACTTTTTAATGCATGTTTAACCCTTAAAGACCTACAACATTTTTGGGGCACTCGATACGCCTGTACTTTTCTATTCTTTTTTCAGACCTAATCTAGCAGTCACCATCAAGTTTCATATATCATAAACAAGAGAACTTGAAGTTTCAGTCTAGCTAATTTAAAGTCCCAATTTTACCTTTGTTTTCTCTAAGAATTAACACAATTCCAGAATTTTAAATAAAACGCAAGCAATAATTGGGTGTCTTTACTGTGTACTCAAACAGAAACTCCTGAAGTTTGGATTTTTTTTCTTTAGAAAGTTGTATCTGTGTGTTTTACACTTCCTAATAAAATTGTCTACATGTAACATTCCCCAAGCAAGTTATAGCCATTTATTACAATATTGTTATAGGCGCTTTTCAGTGAAAAACAGGTCTATTTACGTTACTAACAATATAAATGTATCCAAAAAACATTTAGGGAGTAAATAAAATGGAAACAGTGTTATATAATAACAAAATACAGTAAAAAAAAGTGACAATATATATTTTCAATCCGAGTATGAACAACAAACACAAACATTGCAGCAAGTTGTGAAATAATTGTCTTGTGCAAAGAAAATACAAGCAGTCCAAATGATTCACAAACTACACACAAAATATATAGAGTGCAATAGAAAAAAATAGTGCAAATTATCTTAAAATGAACTACAGTATATAAGTATTATTTACATAATAAAAACAGCCAAATGGATCGATCCGCTGGCTGCACTCTGCGTCAGAATTGATTTTACCGGGACATCGCCTCGCGACGCGAATACCTAAATTCTAGTGCTTTATCCAATATGTACAGCTTTTTCATCCTTGCTTTTGGTTTGTTTTATGCCAAAGTGCTCTGTCCTGTGTTTTTCTGGGCTTTTTCAGAGAGTGCTCTCGTGCAAATGTGTTATTTTGTTTATTTTCATGCACGGATGACACACTTTACTTTCACTTTGTGTTTGCTCAAATTCCCAGAGAAGCACGCTAAACAACAGTTCAAAAGACCAAAAACCTATGTTTATTGGTTGAGTAAGTGACAGTTTTCACCAATCTGAGCACGGGGGGTGGGACTAAGCGTCAACAATCGTTCCTGTTTGGCTCAGAGGGACGAAATCATTGGTTTCTTCTGATCAATCAATGTTGTCAAAATGTGATGACGTAATCAAGTACGCTACGGAGCCACTGAATATCCAACGGAGACAAATGCGATATTCAAAAACCACATTATTTTTCAAATACTCTACATTATTGTATTTCCTCTCTCAAACGCTTTGTTTTCTACAAAGCCCTTCCTTCAAACAAGTGCAGTCTGCTCTGATTGGCCAACTGACCACCCAGTGCATTGTTATTGGCCGAACACCACAAGCACGCGTCGGTAGGGCTGTCGCGATAACCACAATTTTGCAATACCGCGCTGTTGACAAGCATAACCGCAGAGGAATGCAACAACCGTGATATTTGAGTGTTTTCTTTTTTCGTAAGGTTATGCCCTTCTCGTTTTAGACTTCATGCACGTGTACTGAATATTAAATAAGTTAGTAATGATAACATAATGTGTACCATGCTGATTGGTACAGAGGCTCAGTAAATTTGTACTTAAATTTGTACTTAAAGCCTAAACAGACAGCGAATGACAGAGATCGACTGATCTCGTGCGATTACCTGCATCTGTCCTTCAGGCAAAGTAATGGATATTTGAGAAAACAGGTTGTCATGTCCAAGGAAAGTGAAAAGTTAAAATGATTTCAACAGCGTGTGTCATTACCATAGACTGGTCATTACATATCTCTTTTAATGAATCAGCGCTTTTGAACTTGCAGTTGAATGAACGGTTGAAGACCCACTCAAAGACAGTCTCATATCGTCGCCTTGTAGTGAAGCAATAAAACTGCACTGACTGACAGCCTGTCTAGAACACGCAGGTGAAATATCAACAGAAAAAGTGTCTTGTCCAGTCAGATTCGAGGATCAGAACTGTTATATAGGATAACAATAGACTAATGACCTTATTGTCAGGTTTATGTTCTGTTATGTGGACTGTTATTTTGTCATTCTCTTCTGTTTACTTCACTTCCTGTTTCAACGCGATTTAGTTTTGGTTTCTGTATTTCTTACATCATATAAATGGCGAATCGGCGAGAATACCGCATACCGCGCTTTTGAACCACTCAAAATTACCGCAAGGGAAATTCCTTAACCGCGACAGCCCTACGCGTCGGAAATGTAACCCCCCTTACCATAATCGCAAGCTTCAGGCTTCAAATTAGTTTTACCATCAGTTCAAGCCGAGAGGGGAACGGAGTCGCGTGACAGACAGTGATGATGCTTGTATGTATTTGCAAACAAGCCGTGGGCTGTGTTTCTGACGGGCTGTACACTCCACTGTGATGTGCCCCTGTTCCCCTCACACACAAACACACACGACGCATTACGCGTTTAGAAACAGCCTTTTTGCACAGCCAGTCTTGTACTCTACTAGATTCACGAAACTGTCGTCCATAAAATGCGTTGCACAAATTCGAACATTTGGGTTGTGTTGTAAGTAAATCTTAACCAATGATTCCTAATTGCATCTACTTTCGGAAGGCCAAATAAAGTGTTTCTTTTCGTATACATTTGGGCGGCATTACGCAAATATTTACACACTGTGACATAGACATGTGGGGGCGTGTTTAAATGAGCAGGAGGAGGGCGTGGCAGTCTTAACTTTGATAAAAATATCTCTATGGCTTTGAGACGTTAGTTTTTGCAACTTCAGGGATCTTATCTATGCACGAACAGCTTGTAACACTCCAAAGAGAAAGCAAAACTTGAAATCGCATCATATAACCCCTTTAAATAATGAGCACTAATAAACAGAACTGAAACTGCGAAAAATATTTCCTTACTTGAAATTAAGATGCATTTAAAAAAACTTGCAATTTTTTTTTACATTTGACCGTTCTCATTTTTATTTAGCTTTAACTTAATATATTCAAATTAAAACTAAAACAAAAATTCATACATAAATGTAAAAAAACAAGACACAAACATAATTACTAAATTAATTTGCAAAATTTACTAAAAATAACTACCAATTTTAATTGTAGCTTATTTATTAAAACTAATATACAATAATAATAGAACCTATAAAAGTTTCTCAATGGTATTAAAATAACACTTCTTATAAACGCTCTCATACTAAAGGCTTGGATGTCCTCCAGGATGCTGTGCGCCAAACACGATTCATCCCGTCAACAACTAAAGGACAGGCCGTGAATGTTCTCTGACCAATTCATTGTGATTCATTCACTTTTCACCATGAAACTTATGTTGACAGTCTTTGGCTCTCGTCCTGTGGGATTACAGAGTTAAGATGCTCCGCTGGAGCATGTGGGCAGCTTACAGCACTGCATTTACCCCGCATCATTACTCATTTTACAGTGCCTGACTATTAAAGCACTCTCAGGTTCAGGAATTAATGACTGAGGTTATATCACCCAGCATGAGGGGACCGGTCCTCGACTTCGCCATTATTTAAATCAAGACTCTGGGTTGTCGTGCTTTCTGTGAGACGCTCTGCCTTGCAATTATTCACAACGGCGAGCGACGGGTCGAGCCATTTACTCTCAGATGAAGGTGCCATTTATCTGAAGCATTTATAAAACGGACAGCTAAATAATGCAAAAAGGGCTTTGAAAATAAGCGCTGGTTAAATACAGTCCTGACTAGGTGAATCTAGGCCGCTAAAGCAGGCACTTTTTTTTTTTTTTTTTTTTTTTAACTAATGGTGTGTATGCAGTCGTTCTTCATTACCTTGTTTGCTTGCCAAAATGATCTTACCCCACCACGATGAACAAGATTGCGTCGCTGTCCCTGGAACAGGAAGACGTGTGCTTTTTCCTAATGGCCTCTAACCTACCTAACCAGTCAATTTAACACATCCTTTCTAAATAAAAGTACACTGAAACTGCTTAAAATGGCCTTTCAAATCAACTATAAATGCTTAAAGAACTAAAAACAGTACAGTTAAATAAAACATTCAATATTGAAAAATCATATCACCCAATATATTGTAATAACGAGTAGTTTACACACAATTATTTTAATTATATTTGCTTTTGCATTTGAAGTTTTGAATTAATTTATTTAAATTGACAGCTTGCACTGTTATTTTTTTGCTATTGAAGTTTAAAGCACTTATAGACAGTTTTAAAGAAATAGTTAATCTAAAAAATAAAATGTTCTTAAATTTATTCACCTTCAGGCCATTCAAGATGCAGATGAGTTTGGTTTTCATTAGAACAGATTTAGAGAAATGTAGCATTTCATCACTTGCTCACCAATGGATTCTCTGCAGTGAATGGGTGCCGTCAGAATGAGACTCCAAACAGCTGATAAAAACATTATAATAATTTTCAAGTAATTCACACCACTCCAGTCCATCAGTTAATTTCTTACGAAGCATGCATATTTTCACTTTAAAAGATGGACTGGAGTGGTGTAGATTATTGTGATGTTTTTATCAGCTGTTTGGACTCTCATTCTGACGGCACCCATTCACTGCAGAGGATCCATTGGTGAGCAAGTGATATAATGCTACATTTCTCCAAATCTGTTCTGATGAAGAAACAAACCCGTCTACATCTTGGATGGCCTGAGGTTGAATATATTTAAGCAAATGTTATTTTTTGTTAACTATTTCAAGAATAGATAATCAAACTAGTTTAATGCCTTATAAAACATTCTCTTAAATCATTGTGATATTAACTGTAAATCAGACGTCTAACCTGGTGGTGTTTTATAGAGATTGTTCAACCAAATTTGAAAAGCACGTAATTTACTATGCTTCCAATTGACTTTTGCACATAGGTGACCCTGTGGAAGGAGTCAGTGGATGGACAGTGGGCTTGTATCAGTGACGTCAACAAAGGCCAGGGGGCCGTGACCTCCATCACAGACAGCCAGCAGACCGAGCAGTGAAGTCTGTCTCCTCTCTCACACTTCAATCAGACATCGTTCTGCCCTCAAAGACTTTTCTTGAACATTAAAAATGCATCTCACTCCCAGATGGCGGAGTGGATATGACATTTTATTTTAGTTTTCAACCTTTAGATCATTTCCATTGGTTCATTTCCAACAGGATGTTTGAGCTGATTTGTATTATTTGTAAAAATTCTTAACATGTCAATTTTGTTGAGAAATGATTAATGGAGAAGTAAAAAAAAAAGTTGATAAATGGACTTTAGTGTGTTTCAAGACCAACACGACCATTGAAGAATAAAGTTTTCTATATAAAACTGTAACTTGTTTTCTTTTTTTTAAATAATTTCAATAAATTGTTGTCTAAAATTGTATTAAGTACAATATAATGGATATAAAGAATGTATTGTGAGTACATACAACACTATCCAATTCGTATGTATTTTACAAGGTGGCTAATTTGTATGATTTTGCTTGTATGTTTTTGTGTGAGGGGTAGGTTTCTTCGTACAAATTCCTATGAATTTGTCACCTTGTAAAATAAAAAACAAATTCGTACCAATTTTTGAAAAATGGTAAAGTTTTGTGCAATTAGCAGCAGTTAGGTTACCAACAATTTTCAAAATATCATCTTTTGTGTAATTTATAAATTTTTACCTGGAATGCAACATTTTATCGCACAATTCAGGCTGTTTTTCTCACAATTGCTAGTCATAAACTTTCAATTAAGTCTCGATTAAGAATTGCGAGTTGTTAACCGCAAGATGTAAACCAGAATTTGTAGAAAAAAGTCATAACAATTGTGAGATGTAATTTCAAAGAATTCTGATTTTACAACTCCGAATTGCTCTTTGTGAACTCGCAAGTGAGCAATATATAAATTCGCAATTGAGGAAAAAGTCCAAATAGTGAAATATAATATCGCAATTGCAAGAGAGTCGCAATATGAAAATGTATGAATACAAATTTTACAAATCCATATGAATTATCCATGAGTTTGCCAAAACACAAAATAGCTACAAATTGCCATGAGAGCATAGAAATAAATGGTTGCAAACAGCATTTCATGTTGACTTTGCACCATATTTAAAATTGCAATACGCCAACCATGAGTGAGATGATAACCAATCCATGAGTGAAACAGCTGGCATCACCTGCGAAATCTGTCAAATAAATATGCCTTTCAAACATCCAGCATGAAAGTGCCATGGCAGTTGTTTCCATTACTGTCATATTAAATTTTGCCTCGGTTGCAGATTTGGCAGAGTTGCCCATTGGTTCAGGAGATCAGCACCGAGGCCTGCCAATCCTCCCTCTGCCTCCAGTTATGAGTTTGCATCTGGAATGGGAAAAAACTCCAAATGTGTTCCAGCCTCTCGCAAGCGCAAGTGAAGTGTCACTTAGAATAACAGGTTGATTTATTGTTTTGAGAAATGTGTATTTTCACACACTGGGTTACACATCAGCTTAGCACTTTCGGTTTGCAATTCTGACAAGTTTCTTACTCATATTACAGGAACCAAATCACTCATCTTCAGTACATTTCACCATTTTTCAGTACACAGTTCCCATTTTTCTTTTAGCTTCTGTTGTTCCAATTACCAAATCAAAATTTGCAGACTGATATTACTTAAGTTTAATGTACATATTTTGCATAACTAAATGAAGCACTGAACTATTTTTTTTTTGCATTGTGGTATGTATGTATATATTAAGCTTTTTTACTTCTAATTCTCATTCCATTAATATTAAAAATGTTCTAATTTATGGTAATAATGACAAAAAATATTAAATTAATTAGCATTTTTTTAAATAATAAAAATAATTTACAATATTTTAGATATTCAAGTTAATTAAGTAGTATATTTAAAATTATTTATTATATAATTAAATTAATAAAATGTAATTGTAGCATTTGTTTTACTGCCTTTAAGCTGCCATTAATAAAAAAATGTGTGGGTAAGATGATTTCCACTTTTACTTTATTACATTAGGGCATGTGCTTCATTAAATCTTTTATCACAATAGATGACAAATAACAAATATTCTTTATATAATAATAATAATTTAAAATAAATATGTAAACATAAATTATGTTAATTATTGATTAAAATTAATTATAGAATTACATTTTTTATTCATAATTTATTTTTAGCATTTTTGGGCTACCTTTAAGATGATATTCATTTAAAAAAATGCAAGATGATTCTCACTTTTACAAGGAATGCGCTTTATGGTCATTAAAAATTATATCACAATATATAACAAACACAATTTTCATTATGCAAAAAAATATACACAATACATTTTAAATAAATATAATAAAACAAATAAATGTTTTATATAAAAAGTTAATAAAACTAAATTATCAAAAATATTTTTTTAATTATGTATATAATTTAATTTTAGTATTAGTTGAACTGCATTTAAGCTGAAATAAGTACAAACATGTTGAAGACAGTTCTTTTTTAATGAATTATAGTAGGAAGTGTGCTTCATTCACTATGTCACAATATATAACAAATAAAATGTCCTAATGCTAAATATTTATCATTTTAAAAAGTTGTTAGAAAAGTAATGTTTAGGCAATCAAAACGTCAAAGCATCTACACACCATACAGTACCTTGGAGTAAAATATGTAAACTAACCCGTGCTATATGATCAGCTAATCATTCAGTCGCGTGTACTTCTCCGAGCCCATCAGAAGGTAAGGGTTAATGAGTTTGCTGTGGCATATTGCGCGGATCTGTGAGCGGTCCACGCGTTCACACACTTTGGTGAGGCGGTGACACTCGTGAGTCATTTGCGCTCCGCTCTCAGGAGTGACAGCTGATGCCCGCTCATGGACCACTGCATGAACACAACAGGATCTGTCCACGATACACCTGACCACCGACACATCTCCGGCCGCGTGCTCCCTATCCATCACCACCACAAACGAGTCTGTTTCCGCATCTCTCCGCATTTAACGAATTACTCTTAGTTATTTACCATGCCAAGCTGGAGGAGAAACCTCACTTTTTGCCTGCAGAGAATGCACGACGAGGGTAAGTGAGTGGATTTCAGACTTATTAATCGAGTTTAGTGCGAATTCGCTTATCGGTTATCTTGGTAAATGCGCAAAAGGAGCTCTAGGGTGTGCTTAATAGACAGCTCTGTGAATTCACCAAGAGTGAGTGCATTTGCTGCTCTGAACCCACGTGTTAATCAAGTGCCATGTGTTTTTCCTTGCTTTGTGTCTGCAATTATGTCCAAAATTATGTCTCAAGCTAAATGAGTTGTGCCCCAGGATATAGCCTTGAGGTTCTCCTCGATAAATGCTGGGCGATTCTATGCAATACATTTTTATGTCTTAATATATTGGATACATTTTAAAATGAGAATTTTTAAATATGAAAATCATATTATTTTGTCTTCTGTAACAGTATCACAATAAAATAAACAGTGAATTTTAAATAATGTAATATTTGTATTTATATGTATATTGCCATTTTTGACAAAGCTATGTAAATTCTATTTGTTTTTGCATTTTAACATTATTTTATAAAAAATTAAGTATTTTTATCCAATTTTCATTTCTGTAATGCCAGAAACGTTCTTACTGTGGTAATGCCTCGATGAATCACAGTATCACGCTAAAATGAACATGGTGTGAATTTTAAATAGTTGAACTACTTTTATTTATATTGCCATTTTTAACAAAGCTATGCAACTTCTCTCATCCTTGAATTACAACACACATTTATTTATTTATTTATTCATTTCTAAATGATAGAATTCACAAGGAATTGCATAACAGGAATGGCCCCCTTACATAGCCTTGAGGTATTCCTGAGCTATTATCTACTGTATAATGAAGTCCAAGGCAAAATGAGATGTGTCTCAGTACATAGCCTTGAGGTATTCCTGAGCTCCTATCTACTGTATAATGAAGTCCAAGGCAAAATGAGATGTGTCTCAGTACATAGCCTTGAGATACTCAACTCAACACTTGGGAAAAATGATGTCAAACGTAAATTGAGTTGTACCCCAGTATGTAACCCTGAGGCAGTCCTCTGCATTTTGATCTCCAGTGATGTTTAAGATATTTTAATACAGTTGCTGATGTGTTTTGAGTTGAAGTTGAACGATTGAATGTTCATTGCCCAGAGTCGCTTTACTTGCCTCAACTTTTTCATCTCCAGCATAGAAGATCTCATAAATTGTGCATGCAGAGAGGTGAGAATGTCACAATGTCAGCAACGAACTCCATTTTTCAGCGCTGACCAAAAATGTTGTTGAAACACTCAGAAGAACAAGGAGAAAAGTTGCATTTTTATTCTGTTTTTCTCTCTCTCATTCAGGAGCTAATCCTCTTTCCTTATCAGAATTTTAATTCCAAGACGCGAGATCCCATTAATCATAAGAACCGAGTTAAATTAGAATAGGGAGAATGAATTTACAGTTTGCAGACTGTGTGTGTGCATTTGGAGGAAGTTGTAGCACTGATAGAGTATTGCCTGATCATATCTTGTAGCGGCTGCAGCAGTATATCTGGACAGATTCCCGCGTTTAGCTCCAGCAGAATTGATCGTAGCTGCATGAATGCTCAAGACCTTGAACTGAGTTCTGCATCAAGGTTTGGTCCTATTGCTTTTAAAAATATATATTGCTTATCAAATCTTCTGATCAATTATAATGGCATATTATTTTATCTAAAATTATTTTATTTTGTTATGTTTTGCTGTTTTTTTATGAATGTGGCTGTGTATGCTGTTGCCATTTGGAATGGCATTTCAGAAATATTTCCTCTGCCTCATGTCTCAAAGCAGGATGAGTTCAGAGAGCAGAGTGCTCATTTGCCCTCTGCTATAGAGCCGTCATCTTCCTCCTACTATTTATGGAAGGCTCTGGAATCGCATGTATGTTAAATATCAAAGGGTTCTGCCCTGTTGCTGAAGTCCAGTCATAGCAAACATTGTTTGACAAATCACAGAAAGATTGTCTCAACAATAGTTTACTGGCCGGTTGTAAAAATGTGATTGTGAGGTTATGTGTGTTTGTCAGTGAATGCAGTGATATGATTTTTTTTTTACACTACAAGCCATATGAAATGTGAATCCAGTGCATTACATTGCATTATATAAAAATGCAACAGTTTACATAATGGTAGATTAATTCACTTTGATTCCATACTTTACAAATCCCTCTATGAGTTCTGGAAAATATACTCATAAATCTTTAAAAAAAAATAATTTTAAGGCATTTTTGCATTAAATTCAATGCATGCAAGACAAATATTAACTATTTTAACAAAATAGAGAGTATCCATGTTGAAAAAAGGGCAATTCTTTACAAATCTAGTCTAAAACACGTGTCAAGTTCTTAGAAATTTACACTTATTCTTGATGGTTTAGGTTTTGAAAAACTTTTATACCATTTTTAAGAAAAGTTGAAATTTTATGAAAAATATGTTCATTATTATTATTATTAAAATAGTATGTTTTAATAATTAATACAACAAGTATTAATATATTGTGTTAATATATTAATATTGATATATTGTGTGCATCATATGGCGAACAAAAGTAAAAAAAGTTTTTAAAATAATAATAAATAATGTTGTTACTTTATTTATTTATAAATATTTTTTCAAACAAGTTATCTTTTTCAAATATTACAAATATTTGACCAAAACTGATTTTATTAATAATAATAATAATCTTACATTTTAATACGTTTTGTTGTGTTTTGTTTTTATTCAGTATTATATCAGTATAGAGGATTTTTTTACATACTGCCACCCAACATATCAAAATTCATTTTAGTTCACAAATTAAAAACTTTTTCATTATAGCTGAGGTGTATTTAGGTAATTTTACTTTGTGTGAAATTAATTTTAAAGACTAAATAGTCAAACCCCTCATGTCTAAATCTGGCTCCAGATGAAGCGAACCATTTTGGTTTAAACACACATTAAATTAATTAAAGTATCTAAAAGATCCACTAACACACCCCAAACTCAGCTCAAGTTAATTTTCAGTTTCCCATCTATTTTCATAACCGATCAAGATAACGTGTCCAATTTGCATAATCTACTTTGGTGCCACACTTTACAAATCCCTCGGGCTAACATCCCACTCCTATCAATTCACCGGTTTTACAAACGACACTAGCAGCAGCAGGCCTTCATCATATAACCGTCCGCACTCAAACTGAAAATGCTCGCATGGTCTTTAGAGGCGAAAATCTGCCCTCACGACACTGCACGACAAACCCACAACGTCTCTTCAGCTCTCATCCTCAGAAGCGCTTGATATATGAACATATTCAGAGCTTCGGGAACGTTGGGGTATCGTGGGAACGAGCAGATGCGTGGTTCGCTATCTTGTGAATGAAAATGACAATGCAAAGAGTGATAGCATGACTCTGCTCAGTACGCTTATTACTGATAGCTCTTGATAAACCATTCCCAAAGACGTTTATATCAAAATTTCTACAATATATTACCGAAGTGGTTAAGAAAACTGTAACCCTACCTTAACTCATTCTTGATAATAATAATAATAATTATTAAGCTCAGATGAGCTTTATGTGTCACATACACAATTATGCAGAGTATAACCAGCAGTGAAATGTGTGCTCTGCATTTAACCCATCTAAGTGCACACACACTTGGAGCAGTGGACAGCCGACGATGCGGCGCTCGGGGAGCAGTTGGGGGTTCGGTGCCTTGCTCAAGGGTCTCACCTCAGTCGTGGACAATTCCAGCCGGAGCCCAGATTCGAACCCACAACCTCGGGTTACAAGTCCAACGCTCTATCCATTAGAGCCACGACTGCCTCTGATCTTGTTTGTCTTGTATTAAATCGAAGGATGCTGCTATTCTCATTAGACATGCTCATCCATGAAGCTCTCAAGGACTCTGGAAATCTTTTATGCAGTTCACATAATCAGTTTGGCTGAACTGATAAACTGTTATGAAAATATGTATAGTTCATTTTCTTTCCATGGGTGAAATATATATTCATTTGGAAGAAAGGAAATCATTGCATGTAAGCAAGAAACAAAACATCTTTTTGTGACTTTTACCACAACTAGGACTCCTAATTTGTCTAGAGCTCCATATTATGTGCAGTATGCATTAAGCCATTCAAAATAATACATTTATTTATTTACTTATTTAGAACAATGTGTCTTCACCTTTCTGTGACAGGTGCAGCTCTACCAGATTTTACAATGACTTGCTTACCTTCATGTCATTCAAAATAGATTTTTGGAAGAATATTCAAGATCTTTTTTTTAGCATAATGAAAGGGAATAAGGACTAAAGGTGCGTTGAATGAATATCGCGCTATTCGCGCGTAGTTGGACGCTTGAACATTTTGAGGTTACTCTTCTTCGCGTGAAATTCGCGTCGCTTCATTCGCGTGAAATTCGCGTGAAATACGCTTCATTTGCGCGTGAAATTTTTCGTGTCATGGGAGGGGCTTCTGCCAGGCAGCTCCAGTCTCGTTGCAAAATGTATTCCTGTTTTTTAAAAGTACGAAGTAGTATCGTACAGCTCCGGGTACTCACATACAACCAAGATTCACGCGAATGGCGCGTCAAACGCCCCAAACGCTCAATTCGCGCCGCCTCATTCGCGCAGATAGCGCCGCAGGATTAATTTCAAGTAACCCCCCCCCCTGCTATTTAAAGTAGTCCACATGACTTGCACTATAAATGCGTAGTGTTTTTAAGCTATAAAAAATGTGTGTGAAAAAAACAGACCAATATTAACGCTATTGTTGACCAAATAATTTTTTGAATCTGTATTTTTCAGTGAATCTGTTTATGCATTACACAAAACTGAATGATTGATTAAAGCTGCAGTCCGTAACTTTTGGCGCTCTAGGGGTTAATAAACCGAACTGCGTGCGTCTTGCGGAAGAAAATTGTAGCCAAAGCTACTTCTCTCTGTTTATGTCTATGACAAATCACGCAGGTTCTGGGCTACTCCGCAGCGGTACCCACTACCTGAACTAAAATAGTCTGAATATAAACACATATTATAGATGTACCGTACTGATTCAGGACAAGCCAAAAACACGGTTTGGAAAATGGATTCATGGCGTACTTGCTTATTATATAAACTTTGTAAATTTAGAACACACAAATTTACGGACTGCAGCTTTAACATATCCTACTATTAAGTATATAATCACCATCAAAGAGAACTTTGTATTCTTTGTAAGTCTTTTGAAGGTATACAAAAAAACAAAAACAAAGAATGGTGTGAAAGAATGGACCAAAATTTAAGTTAAATGTTGACAGTTCATAAAACTGAATGATACATTAATTAACCTGGTTCTTGGGCCTTTTGAAGCTATACAAAAACTTTGTGTGAAAGAACAGACCAAAATGAATGTCATTGTTGCAAGGAAATCTTGACCAAATAACTTTTGAGTCAGTTTATGCAGTTTACAAAACTTAATAATTAAGTAATGAATCAGAATTTATTCCAAGTTTTTGAAGCTATACAAAAACTTTGTGCGAAAGAAAAGGCCAAAATTAAGGTCATTATTCACAGAAAATGTTGACCCAATAATTTTTTTATCTGTTTTTTTTTCAGTAAATCAGTTTATGGATTTAACTAAATTGAATGAATCAATGAGTCTTGTTTTTGAGTACATTCCAAGTCTTTGAAGCTATACGAAAACTTTGTGTGAAAGAACAGACTGAAAAAAACAAATGAATGTCATTACTCACAGAAAAATTCAACCAAATCCTTTTTGGAATCTGCATTTGTCAATTAATCATTGTATGCAGTTCACAAACCTATATGACTAATTAATGAATCTGCTTCTTGCAGATTCAACTCACTGAATCAGTCATCCAGTCCCATTTATTAATAGCTGACTGAATTAAATTCAGATCAACTCTAATTTAAATCCCATTTTGCCTTTCACGGAAGAAAGACATAGGTGTTGGCATGACATGAGGGTTAGTAAATGATCGTCAAACATTTTCATTTTTGGATGAACTAAGCTTTTAATTTTAGACCCTAAATGATAATTACAACATGTTAGCCTGAATAACCTGACCTTTTTATTTTCGTAATTACCATATTCACATTGATGTTGGCCAGATTCTTCCTAATCATGGGTTTGTTTCAGCATGTGGTGAAGTGTTTAATTCATTTGCTTGGCTGGTTTTTCCTGAGCGCAACATTTTGCCAGATTGTCCCACAGGCTTGTGTGTTTATGAAGCGTATAACAGCCCGGATCATCAAAAAATATGATTCACAACCATTAATGTCACTTTCTTTTGTCATATGTTCTTACTTACTTTCCTATCAGATCATGGGAAGGAAGGGATATATATATGATACCAAACAGACTGTGTTGAATGTGGTTTTTGCTGTGTTAAGTGACATGCGTGCCAGCAGCATTAGCTAATCTTCATCTAGGTCACTCATTGGAATTGTGGGTAATGTGATTTGATGACTCACCCAAGCAGATAAATACTGCTTCGTTTTCAATCCTTTATAATAGCTATACAATGTCTGGAATGTATATATATCCTGTCCTGTTTCCCATGAGTGGTTTAGTGTAGTACTGTCAGTGTTTTGTGACAGTGAATGTGGCTCATCGTGACTCACCCTGCTCTGACTTGACATTGTGATGAGCGACACCGATGGCTGATCTACAGTGCCTTTATACGCACACTATCGGGTTTGCTTGGTTTTGCGCAGTAAACCCTGCTGGGGCCTGATTGCTCTGAGAGGCAGTGGCCTGTAAACGCAAACAACCACAGGGAGGGTAGCTCCCCCGAAAGACAGTCTGCCGTTCATCACTTAGTCTGAGATGTGGGGTTCAGCTAGTTCGTAAACATACAGCGGTGCTCTTTTGCGGGGACATCTGCAGCTGTTTATGATGAGTTGCAGCAGTTAACCTTTAAAACCTTCTCACTGACAATTGTTGCTTGTATTCTCTTCAGAAACAAACTGTTCTGTGATTTACATTTAAATGTCTTTTTATAAAAAAGAATAATATCGTTCTTAACTCCATGGCACATTTATTGCTGTATGTTGTCGAAGCCATGCAGGAAAACACAATTTCCTAAGTAAAGAGTTGAGATTAGCATAGCCACATTAGCAGCTGTTGGTATATGCAGACATAGAAAACATACATAGATGCCTCATTAGCAGCTGTTTCTATGTGCGGGTATATGTACGTTGTTCCTTCAAGAAATTGTTGAATAAAGTTGTTACTTTTGTTTTCTTTGCACAAAAAAAAATATTATCGTAGCTTCATAAAATTAAGGTTGAACCACTAATGTCACCGGACTATTTTAACAATGTTCTTACTACCTTTCTGGGTTTCGAACACATTGCTGCCTATGGAGGGTCAGAAAGCACACAGATTTCATAAAAAATATCTAAATTTGTGTTTTTATAAGGAACAAAGGTCTTGCGGGTTTGGAACAACAGGAGGTTATAATTAATGACCGAATGTTCCCCTTCAAATAACTTGATTTTATTTTATTTGACTTAAACACTACAACCAAGCTAACTGCATTTGAGATGAATGGCAATGCTAACAACTAGTTATCTTCAGGTATTAGCAACCTAACCAAATATTAGCTAGCTCACTCCGATGTTATAACCCTGCTGAAAAAAAAAAAAAAAAATTGAACTATCACAAAAAACTCTAAGCAGTTTCCACTACAAATACCATTGCAAACATTACAAATCATCACATTTTAACCATTAAAACCATTATTATAAAAAAATAATAATAATTGTAGTGTGTTTTGGGACATATTCCATTAGGATTTATTGGTTTTAACAAGTCACCAAAATAAGGTGACCAATTACCAGTTATATTCTCATTATAACCAGTAAAACCATTACACATTTTGTGATGGTGTCTATTGTTTTTTTCAGCAGGGAAATGCAGGAAACCAAAGTGCCAATTTCAGTGATATCCATCAGGTAAGCTATAGTAGTACATTTTAATAGTACTGTACACTGGACATTTTATTTTCATATTTTATTTATTTTATTTGTCATATTTTTGTGGACTTATGTTATAGATGCTTTCTTAAAATGTCAATTGATACAAGACATCCTTAAATATAGTTTTTTTTTATTTTATTAGTTTAAGTTCTAAGTTAAGTAAAAGTAGCAAAGTTTACCATACACTCTCTCTCTTCAAAAACCCCACTCTCTGAACCTAAAAAAAATCACTTTCACAATCTTTAATTACTAGAAACTGTCTGATAGTCGACACAGATACTAAGGCTTGACACTTCCTACAGCTCAATACATTTGCCTCGGCTCATTTATCTGTGGAGATAAATGAAATAACCGGCCGAGTGTCTGCAATGACCAAAACCAATGTCAGGCTCAGACAATAAATGTCTACAAAACTAAATTTATGGACAGGCTATCTCCTCTAACTTTCGCTGGCAGTATCGCCCTCTTTATCTTCCCTGCATTGGTCTGAGTGTGTACTTACTAAGGTAAGTTATAACCAACAAACTGGTTGAAGAAAACTGAAAAGAGGCATTATTTCTTGGGTTGTATGAAAACAGTAAAAAATGTTAGTGGATTTTATTAGAATTTCCATCATTACAGCAGTAGGTGGCGACAAATGACTGTCTATTGAATCATTGATTGAACTGATTCGTTAAAAAAACATGTTATGACCCTGTTTACACCAGTGTGTTTTCGTTTTAAAACGGCGTTTTATAACTGGCAACATTGTGTCTAAAGTGTAAGTTACTCAATATGTTATTGTACTTATTGGAGTGTTGTGTAAATTATTGCTTGATGAACATTGTTTGCATTAAGCAGAATTTTTGGCTAAGCTACTCTTTTGTTGTTATTTGTAAAAAACTTCAGCTACTGTTCATATTCTTGTTATTTTCAGAAACTCGCTGTACTCATCTTCCTATCTCAACCCAAGCTCTACAGCGCTATTTTAATTTTTTTCAAAGTAATTAATAAATTAAGTTGAAAGCTATTGTTCACAGGGGGGTTGCCATGGCATTTATGATGGTTTAAGTAAAGGATGAATATAAAGAGGACACTATAAATGTACACACTGTATCAGGAAGCAAAGCGTGTAATTAGTGTTAGCTACAGGAGATGCAAAGAGGACAGACTGGACTGAATGTTTCCAGTGCTACACTACATTGTTAATGGCAGAGAACATAGCTTATATAAAAATACATAATAAATACAATTTTGGATTTGCTAGTCTAATAGACCATTATATTGCACAGACTGGCTGACATTGCGGTATATCTTTATCAATATTATATTGACTGTCAGCCTTGTGCGCTATATGTACATCTGTTGATGTCAAGGTATCAAGGCAGTGTTTTTATACGCTATTACTGGTTTATTGACTGTAAGGTGGAATTGGCCACTCCTTTAAATGTAGGGAGTGAAATTTGACCGTGTCTACGGTCACTGTTTGTCCACATTAATGCGTGCACATTGTTGTTAAGGTGTTGAATGCTTTTTTCTTTTTATACCTGCACTTATTGTGTCCATGTTAAGGTGTTAGTTTTCAATGTTTTCTTCTTAGTTTTCAGTAAATCACTCGCATATATGACTAATGCTGCCTTCACGTGATATCGGAAATGTCCTATTTCCCACTTATGAAGTCGTGATTACGAGCTTGTCATATTCAAGTGCTTTAATTTAGGAAATAATAACATGTAACATCCTATTGGTTGACAATCATTTAAACATTCACCGCACTATACATGCAGTTTGCTGACAATTCTGGAATTTCGGTCAAATACATTTCACTGCTTATGAAACATACAATATGCTTTGAATGATCGTTCATATCTAGCCTATAAGTACACTACTTTAGACAAAGATTTATTTTATCCTTCTGTAATTGTTCTTAAAATATCAAGAGAGTTTTGTGCTATTGCAGCAGTTAGAGATCCATCCGTGCTGGATATATAGGTCTGGGTTGCTAAAGATCCAAATATGTTATAATGATTGGTGAAACATTCATGCATGGGTTATATACACCAGTGTACTTTTGCATCACATATGAAAATATAGTCTCAAACACCGCAATTTCATTGGCTGCTGTGTGTGTTGTTACATAAACATGGACATGGAACAGTGTTGACAAAGTAAAATTTCACTCATTCCATTTAATGACTTTTGGCCCCATCTGCCATCCATAATATGTGCATATGTTGATGTCAAGGAGTCAAGGCAGTGTTTTTATATTTATATTTTTATACCCTTAAAACTGTTTTTTTGTAACTGAAAAATGTCCAGATATTTGGGAATTTTGAGATTCTAACATACTGCTGCTTGGTCATTTGATAAAAGTGTTTTAGCTCTGCCTGGTGTCCATTACTATATGTACCAACAGCCTAAATATATTTCTGTCATGACAACTCTTGAAGGGATTGGCATGGTAATGGTACATGACAAAGTTAATGTATTTGGTCTTGGTGGAATAGATATGCTAGATTGCTGTTGCTGCGGCAGAGCAAGTACCGAGGCTTGTTACTGTCAAATACATCCACAACTTGCTGCTGTGAGCATGTAAGAAATACTGCTGCTGCACATATTTGTGATGTTAGGTTCTTGAACGGAATCGTTCTTTTGAGCCAGTTCTTAGGAAGTAACCGGACAAGCCGGTTCACAAATCGAACTGAATCGAACTTTAGTTTCGCGTTGACGATGCAAGACGCACAGCCGAAGTAACACGTCCAACTCAAAAAGAACCGAATGAGCCGGTTCAACCAACTGTCAAAGTTTGCCGAGGATCACCGAGGACTCAACAAGAACCGAATTAGCCGTCACGAAGTTTGCCGAGGATTACCAAAGATTCTGATGAGTGAAAACCTGAGTTTTAGTACAGTTTATTGTGCATGCAGATCATATTTTAAGTGGTTTAACTTAAATCAATGATTTTATCAGACTGGCTTATTCTTTCTTTAGGATATATAGAACACATCGACGTTTGTGCATCAGTGTCTGTAATGTGTGCTGTAGGTGCGAAACCTTTAGGAATCCTATCGTAGGCTAATCAATATTAGTCAGCCATATCTGCCATAACGGATCCGTGAATGAAACTTGTTACCACAAACATTATTAAATTAAGTGAATGAAAGGCAATAGTCAGTAATATGCATTCACAAAAATATATTTTTATTTTGAATGTTTCAATATGTGTTGACACAAATGACTTAATTCGAATGTTTCATTGATGCAACATGGCGCGGAGTTGTTAAAAATAAATGCATAGTGACATGACATGCCAGTTCAATGAGCCTAACTGTCCGAAAAGAACCGGTTCGCGGAAATGAATCGGACTTTGCATCACTAGCATATATAACACGAATAACCCCCATAGCATACTTAATCACCCGTAGCAGATCTATACAAGTGGAGCTGGGGAAGGGTTGTTGGAGGGTTTTTGAAGTGTGCTACTGCTACAGCAAACACTAGCCAAGTATTTGAATGTTGAGCAGCGAGCTCATTGGCTACCGATACAGGAGAGAACCAATCCGCTGTGCCATTTGATAATGATGTCATTAATCACATCATTATCATTATCATTATGACTGCGCCATGCCAGAACTTTATATATATTTTCAAATAATTAAGTGAATTTCTAGTGAATGCTGTATATATATATATATATATACTTTTTTAAGTAAATTTTCCAGCTTATATATGTGTTTTATTTGTTGTAATCAAACTGCATTAGCCGACATCTCATCCTCAGCTGTATTTTATTAGCCGTTAGCCATCAAGCTTTCTAGCTATTGCGATCAAATCAGCCACTGAAAAATGTTGGTAGAGTATTGTTGTTATTAGTTATTTGCTGTACAGGAAAACACACTCAATAATAAGTTTAGCAATAACTTATCCAGCTTGTTGAAATGTTGTCACCTGCATGTTTGTTTCCACCTGAGAAATGTTTCCCGCTTTTTTTGAGTGCAATGGCAACCATGTGTATTGGCTTTAGTACAATTGATACTTCCTTCTTATTCTGAAAAAATGAGGCAGATGGCAATTAAGCAGTACAAAACTGCATGAACGTGTCTTCAGCAGTTAGCAATAGCTGTTTTAGTTTTCTAAAGCTAAAGCTTG
This sequence comes from Ptychobarbus kaznakovi, assembly GCA_027422405.1. NCBI lineage: Eukaryota > Metazoa > Chordata > Actinopteri > Cypriniformes > Cyprinidae > Ptychobarbus > Ptychobarbus kaznakovi. The sequence goes on from CM049815.1 coordinate 14,154,523, forward strand.
TCACTATCATGGGTAATTCTACATATTTATAGACATAATTTGGTCTCAAAGTGTTTTTGTGGTCTGTTAACAGATGTTTTATGTAGCCTGTTATTGTCAGCGTTGTCTGTTAGCCTAAACAGCATTTTTAATAAACTGATTTGCTGTATACGTGAATTGAATTTGAAATGTAAGATAAGGCGGTGTCAATAATTTAGCAAAAAATACTTTCAAATTTTAGGACTACACTATAATACAGCCTCGATTCTAACAGAAGTGGACTACAAACCACACAACTTTGATTTAATTGTGCCTTTAGGAGGCATATTTCTGCGAATCAGATTAGAATAGCTTTTACTGCGATGTTATCCTCGGCTCTCAGCACAGTAGTTTGCATTCAGCGGTCTCTAGCACTCATTATTGTGCCTTTTTGCTGTTTACTTCCAGCATAATGGCCATTATTCAGTGTAATTCTGCCTTTCTAGATGACTTGCTTTGTGGCTCCAAGATACAAGATCAAGAAGGGTAACCATGACGCGTTCTGTCATTCTGGCTGCAGGGGCCTGTCGCTTTGAGTTTGAGGTCTTCGTATCATTTAAAAGAACATCTAACCTATTCTAATCTCTTCAGCACAAACCTTCAGTTTTCATACAGTCAAAGTCTTACACCAGGCCCTCAAAGACTCTTCTGTATGCAAGTCATATTTTGTTATATGTTGCTGAAAATTATCTAACTTTTAGATGTTTAAAACCAGTTTTGTATTATGATGTCACAATATAAGTGGTGTTTGCATGATATTTCAAAGATACTCAAAAGAATATCTTCAAATAACTATGGAAGATACTTTTAGAAATACCTTGAAATATGTTAGATGTCCAAAACCACTACAACGTCCAAAGACCTCCACAGTGTTACCATGGTACATATCCAAAAAATTATAAAACATGGTATCACCATTGTACATGTAGGAAAAACTATAGTAAAAATATGACAGATGTGCTAAAAGTACTTTAAAATATATTTAAATGGTACTTAAATTCATGTACCATGATTTTGGTACATGGTACATTTCCAAAATAATGTGGTAGTAGTAGTAGTACAGTGGTGCAATGTCCAAAAATTAATAGACGTACAATGGTACTTTGTTGTAAGTGATGATATTGTCCAAAAAAAGAAAAAACACCATGGTGTTACCATAGTGACATGGTATATTTTGTAATTGTCTCAATTGGCAAGATGTAGTAGATTTAGGATCTAAAACAATAAATAGCTGCCAGCCCGTTTTATTCAGCATGATGTCACCATGACTGAATTAATACTGTATTCATATATGGCAAACAATGGTATTTATATGGTATTTCAAGATATATCAAATTACTATGGCACTACCAGATACACAAAAAACTGTATTACCATGGTACTTGTCCAAAAATCATTGTAATACAATGGCATGTTGAAAAACGTAGTATAACTATGGTAACTGATGAAAAACTATGGTAAAACCATGGCAAATGTGTGAAAGCTCAATCCTTTACTGTACCATGAATGATAACACTATGGTACTTCAAACAATAGTGCTGAAATTAATGTACCATTGTGTTTATATATAGTACTTCCAAAGTTACCATGATTCTACCATGGTACATTTCCCAAATAGTAGTGTTAGTACCATAGTGCAATGTCTAAAAACATCATAGTCGTACCATGGTACTTTATTGTAAGTGATGATATTGTCCTAAAACCACCACAGTATTATCATGGTACATGTCCAAAAATCATTGAAGTGCCATGGTATGTTTTAAAACACATCACCATGGTGCATTTACAAGACGTTATGGTAAAACCATCCTTTAGTGTAAAATAAGTACAATAGTAATACTATGGTACTTTAAAATATACAACTGAAATTCACACCATGGTTTTCATATAGCTCTTTCTATAATACCATAATTCTACCATGGTACATTTCATAGTACCATAGTGCATATTGTCCAAATGTACCATGGTATTACCATCCAAAAACACAATAATACCATGGTAATTGTTGATTGTGTTTAATCTGTGACACGCATGCAATGAGTAAGTAATATTAGTAGTCAAAATGTGATCACGGAGTTAATTTCTGGTAAGGTTTTGAGACCGAGCAGGTGTGTTTCCAGAGGAACACAGTAATACATCGCAGCACTTGTGATTTTAAGCATTCGTGATCGGTGCAAAGCTTCCATGAGGCCCAGTGGAGTGCGAAAGGATCTTTTCCCTCTCAACCTTTGACTCGAACTGGCAGATCTGTCTCATGTGAGCACTCACGCTTTCCTGATCTGCCCCTACGCCACACAAGTGGAACATGAGGAATCTGAATTATCGGTGTGATGATATTCAAGAGAGATGTCTGTGGGGAGCTTTTCTCTTTTTTGCGCGATGGTGGGCGGACGCTAAAGAGAGCTCTAGGGCAGGAGTAGCAGACTCTCCACTTGCCGAGATGAAGAATATAATCCAAGATGAAAGCTTGTGTTGAGCCGGCAAGCGTCTAACCCCATTCACTGTGCTGTGAAACTGGCAGGAGGCCACGGAAAGTGCAGCAAAAGCGTATTTCTGGCTACGTAGCTTTCTTAGCTTAGCTAAAATGCACCGTTAGGCTTGAGCATACTTTTGTGAAAGATGCAAGAGCATATAGGGAGAGAAAAACCTGATTATTTAGCCTACAGAGGTTTTTGTTTACCAAAATTAACACTCACAATGTGCAAATGCTAGTAAATTAATTTTTAGCAAGTACAAAATAGTTAGCATACTCTGTGCAAATACAGAAATGCTAATTCTTGCTACACAAACTAATATGTTGTTGCTTTCCGAAATGTCAGCCCATAGTTCATAAACAACGCAAGGAAGCGCTACTTCCTCAGTGTTACCTCAAGGGGCATTATAGCATTAACATTAGCATAAATGTGTTTTTCTTTCTTTCATCTTTCAATTACTGTAAAGGCTGAGCAACATTCAACACAATTTTCACAAGGTTACGAACCTTTTGAATTACGAAAATGTACGAATTAGATGGTAGGTGTTCATACACCAATTTAGCAAAATGTAAAATAGTTATGCATTTTCATTAATTTCTTTTGTGAGTTAAAGTTAAAATTAACTTTTAGATTGATTTTAAATTGTTGACAGGTTTATAATCCTAAATATCTACTTGAATAAAAACATCCTGTTTAATTGCACAGGCATTTGAAGGGAACTTTATTGCCCCCTTGAGGCTGTTTACTGCCACAACAGTACACCATTTTTTTATTTTGGAATTATTTATATACTATTATAGTATTTATGAAAATGTTGAATTATCGTTTTATATTTTTTTCGTGCTTTGCCATTTTTATTTTGCTTTAAAAAAAATGATTCATTTTTTAGCAAATTCAGTACTTCATCCTAAATGTATTCTGTTTTATTTCTGTTTATTTACGAATTGTTAAGTTTTTGATGTAATATTCATTTTATTTTATTTCAAAATATTTGATTTATAAGCTATTATCGTCTTTATTAATATTTTAAATGAGCTTTTTAGTAATTTTGTTACATGCTATGATTTTTGTTTATTGTTAATATTTCTATTTTAATGTTAATATATTTTTATTTCAGCATTAGTCATTTTACTTCAACCTAAATTTTTTTTTTTTTAAGTTTGTCACCTAATATTTATTTATAATCTAGAATGTATTTAATTTGATTTTAGTTAATTTTATTTCAGTTTATTTCAAATTTTTAAGTTTGCAATCTAATATTTATTGAATATTCTTTCAGTTAACAAACAATATTTTTAGTAGTTTTAGTTAACAGTAACAACACTAGTAGTAATTGACCAGTAAATATTGACACCCACCCACGATCCAATCACTGTTTGATAATATTATAAAACACAATTTTTTTTTCTTTCATAATATCCTGTTTTACTTCATCATATTTCAGAAGTAAAAAGGCTTGTGGACGGTTTCATGTTGACTTTCAGCCTCCAGAATGAAAATATATAATACTTATTATGCAATGGCTCAGTGTCTTTCCCATAATTCCCATGATTACAGAGCCATCTCTCACCATGCCATATTAGACCTCCAGAAGATGACAGATGATTGCTATGAAGCGTTCAGCTCTTCATGTGATCAATATTGCTTGTCTGAGGAATCTATTTACCGTTACATCGATCACACTGAATTAAAGCTCCCGTCGTTTTCCTCACTCGTGGAAGTTTTTCCCAGAAGCAGTTTTTGCACTGGATTGAGACAAACTGCAAGACAGAAAGGATTGGATTTTTACTTCAGCCTTTCATAAATGATATTCTTTTATGTCTTTGCCTTTTTTATACACTTTATTTTTTCATCCAACAAAAGCTGCTTGACTATCTCCTCAGGGTTTAGCTGTGAGGGACTTGGCCTTCATGTCTATTGTTGCTTTTGTCTCCCAACCCTCCACTTATGATATTCATTCCTCACCCCTGCACAAAAAAACAAAAACAATAAACACTTCACTGGGAAAATTTCTCACAGTTGGTCACTGCACTCGGTACGGGTAGCAGTGTTTTTTTTAGGTAGCGTCTATTTGCACTAAGTGTACATATCGATAGATGCTATTTACTCTACGTGCTAATAGCAATGGATTCTATTTACACTGTTAAAATAGCAAGATTTTCTGCTATGTATACTACTTATTGCAAATAGTGGCAATTATCTGCACCTCAGTATTGTAGTACATTATAAAACAGTACGCGATAACGTATTGAGTGTAAATTATAGTTGCAATTCAAATTATTAAATGGATGCCACCTTATTGGGACAATAAAGCCCTCCCTACACCTACCTGATACTTTATTTGTAACTTTTTGATTATTTCCTTCATTTTGTATTGAAAATAAATGGCTTTCTGATGCGATATGTGATTTGAAAAGGGAGAAAAAAAAGTTAGCAAAATGTGGGTTCGAACTCGGGTCGATCGCGTCAAAAAGTACACACCTTACCATCTACACCACTGAAACTAACACGGAATTAGTGTCTATTTTACTGTTCATTAACCCAATCACACGTTAGTGGGCGGAGTTAGTGTAAATAGCCTTTGCTAACAAGGCAGGCTTTTTGTACTTAGTGTAAATAGACACTCCGTTTTTTTATCATTTATTTTATTTTGTTCCTTTATTTTTTTACTTTATTTATCCCTGTGGTAACTTCAGCTCCAGTGGTGCTCGTGTGAACCCCGCTGGCCCCCAGCTGCACCAAACACGCATGAATGACGCCGGCCAGAGATTCAGGCCACTGGCGCTAACAGCGAACATGTTCAACCAGATCTTCTGAGATCCGCCTCCTTCCAGCCACTGCTGCATGAGGAGATCAGACCGCTGCAGAAATAATGACCGTCTGTCAGCTTGATTATGGAAAGTGTTTGAGTGTGTTTAACAAGTGCACTCACATTTATTTTTACTGAATGTGATCATGAATTCTCCACGCGATACAGTGATATTGCAAGTCATAGACAACATTGGTTACTAGAGCAATGCCATGCTGTTGCTACGTGTGGTTATACTTGAAGCGTGTACAGATTATAGCAGAAATGCCTTATTTAAAGGTGAATTCAACTATAAATAAGGTTCCTGTTGTATTAGCGGAAGAGCTGGATCTAGATTGGGTCGGTTCCAGCACAAATGAAGCCCTGCCTGCAGCTCTGATGGGCAGCTTGATGTGCTGCTTTCCAAGAGCTTGTGCTTCACTGTCACTGACTGAACAGACACGCAGCACAGATGTCTCATTGGGCTGGAAGTTTGACTTAAATGGACATTATATGCAAATATAAAATGCATATTTCTATATATCTGTATATTGTTTTATAACAATATATATATATATATTATATATATGATATATTATTATTATTATTACACATGTATGTAGAAAATATATTTTAAAATATTATAATTAATTTCGTATGATCATGATTAAAAAGTGTATGTCACACATAAAAGTGCATTTTATGCAAATATAATTTGCATATATATATATACAGTGCACAGCATATATGAGTACCCCCTCTGAATAAATATAAAATATTTATTTTCTTAATGATCAGTAATATAAATCATGGAAAGATGGCAACATTGAAATATAATAAACATATACATAATAAAAACGATAAAATATATGCCAATATTTTCTGTAAGATAAGTAAATTAGCCAATTTTGTTTAAATGAAAGATTGCAGAAACGAGTACACCCTAGATGTAATTCAGCAAATGTATGATATTCTAGCACTTAGTATGTCCTCCAGAACTTTAAATATACTACTCTAACCCTCTTGGCACTGCGTGTACAAGTTCATGACACATTTTCACATCTGTCCTGTTTAACTCTTAGAGGACGACCTCCTTGAATGTTCTGGGGTCTCATTTATAAACGTTGCGTATGCACAAAATGGACATATAATATCTCAACTCAACTTCGTTGTTTTTAATTTATTTACACTCTCTTGCCGTCAAACTGTTGTATAAACGCAATATCACACTCGTAGACATGCGATATGGCTGTATATTGCATGGCTGTGATTTACCTACGGCCGAATCATAGCCGTGCAATATACAGCCATATCGCACTTCTACTCGTGTGATATTGCTCATATATACACACACACACACACACACACACACACTCAGACCTGCTAAATATAATGTAACTTAACAATATAACACAATATAACATATAATATAACACAATCCAGTTGATGAAAAGCTCATATTAATACATGTATATTAAGCATGCACTATACTAAATTTCTCAGCTGATACTGATACCGATTATTAAGAATGACGATCAACGATGATCAATATCTGCAGATGTTGATAACAATAGTTTAGTTTACTTCAGGAACAATCTGTCCCAACTCATTTTATAAACAACTCTCTCGTCATATAAAAACTGTTATATTCAACTTTTATACATTTTCAGATATAATAATCAACACTCAAATAAAAACTGAAATTTCTGTATACAACTCAACTGCACATCAAGTAGTTTTGTATATGTGTGTGTGTGTTATTCTGTCGTTGAGTGTAACACAGTACATTCTTCTATAAAAACAGAAAAGTCTGCTTTTAAAACCACATTCAATCCAGCAACCAACAGAGATAAAGCGCTCTCACTATCAGCTCCTAATGAAATTCCAAGTGAAAAATAAAAGAAAGCTGCTTTTCTCTGGACAGCGGTGAACGGCTGCCGGCTCCTGATAGCACTGACTAAACACTTATCAGCGTCTGCTGCATTATATCTCATACTTTCAAAACAAATCCATGCCAATGTGTCACTTTAACAGACATGAGAACTAAGGCTGTGTTTCCCTTGTGAGAACTGACGGATTTAAATCTTCAGTGCTTGTCTTTCATTCAGCTATCGACAACTTTCAGATGTTTCTCGGTGCTTTCTAGAAGAAACAGTTGAGATCTTGTGCCTCAGTTATTATGTCAACACTTCTGACTGGTGTACCGTGTAGAATATTTCTGTCATGTTAGTGATATTCATTCATTCATACTTAATGAGTTGCCATGTTGTACTAACAGTAGGTTGTGTCTGTAATTCTTTCTCCAGGCTGAACTGTGTTTAAAGCTGGTTTGACCTTTTAAAAGACTGAATTACAGACTTTTCTCTTTACTCGTGTGTAAAACGGCTGCTTCAGGCGAGTCTGTCTTGCATGGCTGATTTTCTCATCTTCTTTTAGGGTTGCTAAAACAAGCTGATTATTTGCCGGCTTGTTGTGAGATCAAATGAATCTAAAAGCTCATTTCAAGTGTGAAATTTACATTCCACCTTTATATGTTTCATTTTATCAGTCAGTTATTCAGTGCTGTTTTTTACACACCTTGCAGCATTTCAATTCATATTTTTAGACTCCCGTCTGTCTGTCTATCTATCGTATTATATATTAGTTTCATATAACATTTGTAGAAAATACATTACTTTTATATATTTTTTTTCATTTACTAGATGAAATATATAAACTAGCTGAAATAAAATGTTAGTTATTTTTAACTATGTAATTTATTTCAAATTATACCGCGGGGACGTTGAATGCTTGAATCTCATTGGCTGGCGAACGTTCTGAGGTGTGCAATTATTTTCAGGTAGACACACGGCGAACGTAGTTCCAGGCAGCTCTCGTGACCGCATTACATGACCATATCATTTCGCCAAATGATTTCTGTTATTTCAAAGGTCTTACAACAGAAAAATAACCAAAACCCACAACGACATTGGCCAAACAAATAAATACAGTAAACAAAAGGATAAAATCGACAGATCTAGTCCATGTTTTTGCCTCAAAATTATGTTTTATGTACGAAAGCAGCCTACTCTCTCTCTCTCCCGCTCTCGGTCTCTCCCTCACAGACACACACATAGTTTGCTTTCACCTTAACATAAGCGCTAACGTAGTTAGCACTACTCTGACAATTTTATCAGTAACATAGTTTAAGAACTTAAAAACTACATGACTTCTCACAAGCGAGGTAGCAACAACGACGCTGTTCGTGAAGAAAATGAACTTAAAGTCTCACTATAAACATTGCTGCCGATCACTGAGGTAACATTAATCTGTCTCTCTCTCATTTCCGGTGCGAGTGTAAGTGTGAGCAGGTGGAGTTCTGTGAGTGAAACTTTTCTCCTTTTTTCCTTCTCCTCACTGTGTCTATCCCTAGGCTACGTAGTTCTAGTTGCATCTTTTGCTGGTTTCGGGCCGAGTGCTATCTGTTTTATTGAGGAAACATGTCGGCCCCACACGTGCAGGGGTTAGGCTCACTTACGTGACGCCACACTGTAAAGGTGGCGTCCGCGGTGAGTGTGGAAGATTGTTGTTTGGCAATAGGAGAGGTGGTGGGACATGAGAGTGTGCTCTCCGCCTCTAGAATGAACAGTGCCACTGTAGTCTTTCTTGACAGTATAGATAAAGCTAATGAGATAGTTGATCATGGAATAGTTATCAGTGGTGAATTTGTGCCTGTTCTTCCCCTTTCATTACCAGCTAAGCGAGTCACTTTGTCAAACGTTCCACCTTTTGTGAGCGATTACATTTTAACTCAGGCTTTATCTCGATATGGTAAACTGGTTTCTCCGATTAAGAAGATTCCAATTACTTGTGACTCTCCTTTGTTGAAACATTGTTTACAAAAACGTGTTAACAAAACTGTTGCCCTGAAGATTTTTTGTTCTTAGGTGGTGATTTCAATTGTACTGAGCTCAATTTAGATAGGAATCATATTGAGCCTCATCTAGCTTCAGGTACCCAGCTTATTCATTTTATAAAATAAAATATTAATTATGTGATATTTGGAGATATTTAAATGGCTATGAAAGGCAATATACTTGGGTTCACACACGTGATAATGTTATATCTTTGGCCAGACTGGATAGATTTTACAGCTTTAACTATCATCTTAACATTTTTAATAGGTGTTATATTATGCCAGTGAGTTTTTCAGATCATAGTATGGTGCATTGTAAATTTATTTTAAGTTCAATAAAACCTAAGAGTGCATATTGGCACTTTAACACCAATTTGTTAAATTATAATTTTTTTAAGGACTCTTACAATCTTCTTTGGTACCGGTATGATTGTCGTGGATTTGAGACATGTGGGGATGACTGCCTGGTTCAGGGAGGTGTTGAAGATATCTGTTAGGACATCTGTCAGCTGTTCAGCACAGTCTTTCATTACACAGCCAGGTATGTTATCAGGACCCGCATCCTTGCGTGGGTTAATCCTAGATCGGCTGGAGACAGACAGAGCGCCTGATCGTTGGGAGGTGTGGGCAGTTTTTGTGCAGGTTTGTCATTCTGCATTTCAAACCATGAATAAAAGTGGTTGAGTGCATCTGGGAGGGATGTGTCGTCATCACAGGCCTGTGGCGGGGGCTTGTAGTCAGTTATGGTCTGAATGGCTTGCCACAGGCTCCGTGTGTCTCTACTGTCTGTGAAGTGATCATTTATTTTTTTAGCATATGACCGTTTTGCATTTTTGATGCCACAGGAAAGATTGGCTCTTGCTGTTTTGAGGGCTGCTTTATCTCCTGATCTGAATGATTAATTTCTGGTCTTTAGCAGCTCACGAACCTCTGCTGTCATCCATGGCTTCTGGTTTGCACATGTGGTGATGGTCTTGGTGACTGTCACATTATCAATGCAGTTTTTGATGTAAGCAGTCACAGTTAATTCGTTTATCTCAGTGATGAACCCTGAAGTTAGTCCTGAATACACTTTCTGTCTCCAAAAAAGATACACATTTTCATGCCTTCATGTTCTGTTTTAGATTAGAACCTTTATTTGTGAAGCTAAAATAGTTTTTTTGTAGGTTGAATGATAATTTTTCGATTGAGACTTTTATTTTGGGCTTTAAATATTTACAGAAAAAACTTTTATCTGTCAATTGTTTCAATTTTATTTTAGGACAAGCAAGTTGGCTGTGTATATTAGCTGAAAGAATAAGATTGAACAAAGATCTAGTAATGATGTTTATGTGTGTTTTCTGACATTGGTCAAATCTAGAGTATTGATTGATTTTCAATTTTATAGAACTATGAAATATCTTTTCACGTTTGAACAAATTTGGTGCAGTCATGGGGATTTGTGTGTGCTATTGTCACGGGGAATCAGGAGAAAACAAGGTAAGATCCAAGTGCAGTTTGTTTAATGTAAAAATAATCAAAAACAGATCAAAACGTAACAAAGAATGGTTCAAGACACAGGGACGAGAAAAACACAACATGACCAAACAATACTGCAGCAACAAAAGACAGAGTGAGCATGGTATAAGTAGAAATGGATAATGAGCTAAATGACCTACAGGTGCTAATGATCAGAACAGACTAAACAAGCAAAGGACTATGGGAAACAGAGTTCAAACATGTAGCAGTGACAGGGGGAAGGCGCCCTCAAGTGGCCAATTCAGGACACCACAACCAGACATCGTGACATCCCCCCCCCCCCCCCCTCTACGGAGCGGATACCAGACGCTCCACCAGGAAACATAAAAGTTCAGAAGGGAGGTGGAACCGAGGCGGACCAGGGGGAGGGACGGCGGGCCAGGACCATGCAATGAGAGGGGGTCAGAAGACAAGGGCAGACCAGGGTATGAAAACGGAACCAGCAGGGCGGAAGGCCAATGCGGGCCGGCAGGACAAACCAGCAGGGCCCCAACATACAGAACCCCCAGGTATTGGCAGGGTTGAGCCTGGTTAGTACCTGGATGGGAGACCTCCTGGGAAAGCTAGGTTGCTGCTGGAAGAGGTATTAGTGAGACCAGCAGGGGGTGCTCACCCTGTGGTCTGTGTGGGTCCTAACGCCCCAGTATAGTGACGGGGACACTATACTGTCAAAAAGCACCGTCTTTCGGATGCGACGTTAAACCAAGTTCCTGAGTCTCTGTGGTCATTAAAAATCCCATGGCACTTCTCGTAAAGAGTAGGGGTGTAACCCCGGTGTCCTGGCCAAGTTCCCCCCATTGGCCCTTGTCAATCATGGCCTCCTAATAATCCCCATCCACTTGATTGGCTCTATGACTCTCTCTCCTCTCCACCTGTAGCTGGTGTGTGGTGAGCGCACTGGCGCCATTGTCCTGTGGCAGCCGTCGCATCATCCAAGTGGATGCTGCACACTGGTGGTGGTTGAGGAGAGACCCCCCCCACACACATGATTGTAAAGCGCTTTGGGTGTACAACAATACATAATAAAGCGCTATATAAATGCATCATTCATTCATATAAATGCATCATTCATTCATTATTAGCCAGGATGGAGCCGGAGGAGTGAGCCAATGAGGCTCCTGCCAAACAGGAACCCAGACGAGCATCCAGAGCCGAGCCGGACTCTTGCTAGGCAACACTGGTGGAACAGAAAACCCTCTCAGCCACTCAGGGACAACTGTAACAAAGAGAGAGAGTTTAGTTTCAGCCTCAACGGCTGTAACAGGGCTGACAGATCGCTCCACCATGGTCTCCTCGGCAGAGCAAAGTTTCGCCATGAACTCAGAGGGCTCACAGACAGGAATAAGTTTGTGACTGGATTCTAAACACTCCTGGACTGAAGCAGTTTCAACATTGAACCCTATGAGCTCTCGGACTGGAGCGGGCTCTGGGATGGATTCTGTGAGTTCCCGAACTAGATCGGGCTCAGGAGTGGACTCTGTGAGTTCCCTGGATTGGGACGGGCTCTGGAGTGGACTGCGAGTTCTCGCATTGGGACAGCTCTGGAATGGACTCTGCGAGTTCCCGGATTGGGACGGGCTCTGGAGTGGACCCTGCGAGTTCCCGGATTGGGACGGGCTCTGGAGTGGACTCTGCGAGTTTCCGGATTGGGACGGGCTCTGGAGTGGACTCTGCGAGTTCCCGGACCGGGATGGGCTCTGGAGCGGACTCTGAGAGTTCCCGGACCGGGATGGGCTCTGGAGCGGACTCTGAGAGTTTCCGGACCGGGATGGGCTCTGGAGCGGACTCTGAGAGTTCCCGGACCGGGATGGGCTCTGGAGCGGACTCTGAGAGTTCCCAGACCGGGATGGGCTCTGGAGCGGACTCTGAGAGGTCCCGGACCGGGATGGGCTCTGGAGCGGACTCTGAGAGTTCCCGGACCGGACGGACTCTGCCTTCCTTCTTCTCACCTTTTGAAATAAAAGATCATAAGGATTAACACTGCAGATTAATTTTCACAGCCTTCTTTGATCATATTTACCAAGGGTGCCAATAATTCTGACCACAACTGTATGTATGAATTCTACAGGCATCTTTCCTGTTTTATCTATATTAATCTGTTTATATAATGTGATCAGATCATAATATGTTGGTCTGTTTTTCCTCACAGTCAGTTCCAGTTTTATATTCTATTATTATTTCACCTCGCATTTCCCTCCTGATGTTATTTCCTCAGCCGAGCAACAGCCAAGTATCTGTTTGCCAGTTTGCTGGGCCTCACAATTATTTTATTCAACTAATCGTTTGCATAATTTGGAAAGGCAATAAAAGCAATTTTCTCTTCCCCACTCCAGCTGTGATTTACACACTGCAGTCAGTTTCAGCGTTATCTGCTTTTGGCCTCAGCTGAAATCTCTGAATATTTAAAAGAGCATGGTGTGTATATATGAAATAAAACAATAATATATTACATTTTTCTCTTCCCTTTTTCCTCTTTACACTTTTTAAAAAGATGTTCTGAAAACAAATACTTTCTTTGTGGTGCAGCCAGTGAAAATGTCAGGAAAAGTAAAGCGAGTAGAACAAATTTGTATATTTAGCATGCATTATTATCAATTCTAATCATAGTGTCTGATTGGCTGGTTCTCATTTAAATGCAGTGACTCATTTCTTAGGTTTTGCGGTTGTAAAATCAGTTAATTAACATAAACATTAGCCGTGTTCTCAGATCAAACAGAAGGAAACGGCAGTGGAAAATCTATGCTAATGACAGAAACGACTTTGGGCAGGCTGCTTTCGCTTCTGTCATCCTGTGTTCATGTTTATGAATGCTGCTCAGTATCACTGTCCTGATGCTCAACAAACCCTGAGCACAGCTTCAACGTTACTTGTGAACTGCGATCCGTTCACTGACCTGCCAGCAGAGCTTACAGTCACAGGTCACAGGTCATTGACCCTGCAGTGAAGCGGTGCGGGACGGCCGTGTTACATTCAACATACAGAATGTGTTAAAACAGTATAGCTCCGGTCCAAACACTGGTTTCAGTTCGCAACCTTTTTTTGACCAACTTTTCAGTTTCCAAATTCTTACAATGACTTAATCAGGATCGCAAGGATTACTTTTACAAGCAGGCATGTTAGATTAGAAATGGATTGCTAAACTCTACTTAAAATGATCTTGTCTTTCAAGATGTGTTGACCTTGACATTCATTCAGTAATTCGTTTAAGGCTTTTTCTTTTCTTCATAATGATACTACGACAGCTGTACCACATTTCTGATTTTGTGCCCCCCCAAAAACAAATATATCAAAATTTAATTTTGAGATCAGCTGCTTATTGAGTCTACTTGATTAGAATTTTTAACACTTTTGTTTCTAAATCTATTTGTTTGTTTGAATACATACTGTGTAAAACTACTACTAAGCTCATCAAAAATACATTTTTGTTTATTTATTTATTCATTTATTTACTGTTTGTTTGTTTGCTTGGTTGTTTGAGTAAACATTTGTGTAACATTATTTAAACAGGAGTTTGCAAGGGCCGTTTGTTTGTTCGTTTGTTTGTTCGTTCATTCCTTCGTTCATTAATTCATTTGTTTGTTTGCCGAGTAAACATTGTGAAAAATCCTTAATGTCCAATTACTTATTTATTTAACATTATGTAAAATACTGACTTTATTAAAAGAAAGAAATTTGCAAGAACTATTTATTTGTTTGTTTTTTGTTTTTTTGTTTGGCTGGTTGTTGAGTAAACATTGTTTAAAATACTTAGCTTGTCAAAAAGAATATGGTAATGCCAATTTATTTATTTATTTATTGTTTGCTTGGTTATTTATTGTTTAAACATTGTGTACAATTATTTAAAAAAGGAATTTGAAATGGCCATTTATTTATTTATTTGAGTAAACATTGTGTAAAATAGTAATTTCATTAAAAAGGAATTTGGAATAGTCCTTTGTTTATTTCTTTGTTTGCTTGGTTCGTTACTGAGTAAACAGTATGTAAAACTATTTAAACATGAATTTGGAATGGCCCTTTATTCATTTATTTAATCATAAACATAGTGTAAAACACTCAGCTTATAAAAAAATGGAATGGCATTCATTTAGTTTGTTAGTGAATTGAGTAAATATTGTGTAAAATACTAAACTAGCTAATTTACTAACTAACTAAATAGTTATTGCCCTTTGCGTCAGGGCAGTTATGATACTTTAGAAATGCTATCTAGGTAGGCGACTAACTAGGTTTTGAACGATTTTGTGTACAAAAATAAGACATTGATTGATTTGCATGCTTGCTAAATACTCTGGAGCAGCGAGGCCTAAAATGTGTGATTATAAATGAAGGCATGTTTGATGAATTGAAAGATCCAATTTTCCGTTAATGAACTGCTGATGGCCTTTTTCCCAGCAGACACAGCACAATAATATCAATTTTCCTTCCACTTTCACATGTGTTATGGAGTGTAACGACACCTTTATTGTAAATAATCCCTGATGTTTTGACATTGACGTTTGCCGTTGATCTTACTGAAGGACTCGCAGTATTTCACATGGACTGCATGAGCTCGGGTGTCTCTGATTGTGGACACTGATGTCCTCTACTAGTTTTCTGTCCCCTTGAGGATGTTATGAGTGTAGATTGGATTTCCCACCAGCCTTAAATCTGTCAAAGCCCTTTTCACTCTTGTTCTCCCGTCTCTTTTTTCATGAATGGTTTAATTAATAAAGCTGTATATTGATTTAATGTATAACACAATGCCACATGGACTGTGTTATATTGCTGTAGTTAGTTTGGTCTGTATTTGCCCTGAATGAGGTTGTGTTGAAATGATTGGGTCAGAAACATCCCATTTACCAGAAATGCAGGATCTAGCATGCATTAAATACATTTCTAGACTCTAGACTGACTCCAGAATAAAAATAGGCCAAAAATGAATACATTTGTATGCATTTGAAAGGTAGAATGGCAAAATAATGTGTTCAAGATAAGTAAAAAATCACATTACATTTTCCACAGAATGGTTAAATTGTTTAAAATTATTATTTTAAAAGTTGTGGCATATTCATTAAACAAAAAGCCATATCACATATTCCCTGCAACTATAATTTTAAATCTAAAATATTTTCAAGCTATTTATTTATATACAAAAAAATAAATGTATATAGTGTAGATATAGAGGTAAAATATTATACAAAATATAACAAACTATTATTTACAAGCTATTCATTAAATATATTTAAAAAAATATATATTTTCATATGTTCATATCATGTACCTTACGCAGCCTATCATAGTTTCATAGTCATAGTCATAGACATAGTCATAAACATAGTCATAGACATAGTCATAAACATAGTCATAGACATAGTCATTGTCATAGTCTTGCCTAGGATTACTCTTTGTCTTGCCTCATCTGTGACTGTTTGCTGTGTATCGACCCATGCTCGTTTCTGACCATGTCTTTGAATAAAAACCTGCAGATGGATCCGCACGTTTCATGTTCTGATCATTTTCTAACAATTCTAATGTCAGTTGCACCACCCTGACACTAGTTTTATTTATTACCCAATACATTTTAATTCATAGAATTTATATCTTCAAGTCACCATATGAATTACGTTTTTAATGTATTGTCGAATGAATTATCAGATCTGGACAAAATTGTCATTGACCCAGTCACTTTTATCTACAGCAACCAACTATATAATTCATTTAAATGCATATATTTATCAGTATGTGGCCCCTGGAAATCGAACCCATGCATGATCATGGTGTTGCGAACACAGTAGAAAACTAACCACGGACACATGTTTAGATTTAGTTTTTAACTAGAAGACTACAAATCCCTAGTTCAGATGTAAACTGTGTCTCTGGCCATCATCCGGTTCAGTCCAGCTCCTCACATTTTGCTGAACTCTCCTCAATCGTTGGCTGCGTGCAGGTTTAGACTGCTATTTTTGCCCGCTGAGAGGATGTCTGGGTAATCCCTGCGTGCAAATACACACTTTGCGCTTTCAGTTTGTGAAATTAAATGCTGCTCTATGTGGAATTGTTCAGCTGGGAACAAACACACTCGGTCTGCCGTGTATTGAATGTTATTGTACAGCAGGGCCTGTCATTTAACTTAAAACAACATTTGCCCTCCAGGAGGAATCACAAGAACTGCTGGGGAAAAAAAGCATACAGAACAAATACTACAAGGTTGCACCGAGTTCAAGGTGTTGTTTCTTTTTATACGCATCAACTGAAGTTTTTTCTTCCATACATTAGTGTTTACTGAGGTTTGCAACAGATATTCAAGCGTTTGGACAGCAGCCGTGTCAGATCTGCTGAGGAAGGAAGACATCAGCCTGGGTTTTTACATACTTCTCAGTGTGTAGATATATATACACACACAGTAAACTTATAATATGTATTATATAATATACACAGAGTGGTGCTTGCTGTAGCAGTTGCGTGGCTTTTCAGAAACCCTCCTCCTTCCCCAGCTCCACCTGTCAAGATCTGCTACGGGGTGATTTTTTAGGATTACTGATAAACTACTGGCGTTTGATTTGTTATCTATTTTAATTTTAGATAAATTATGTATGAATTTAATGTCTTTATAGGTATTTTCTTTAGTTTTAGTTTTAATAAATGTTATTTATTTTAGTAACGTTACTTCAACATACTGCATGGAAATGAAATACCATATATATATATATATATATATATATATATATATATGGGTGTTTGGCTTAGTGTCATGTTAGAATAATTTTTATACTCATACCTTTTGTTGTTTTAATAATTTGAAATGTTTTTAGCTTTATTTTTTGTTTTCATTTAAATGTTTAGTTTTGAAATGTTGTTGTATGCATTTGTCATTTTATTTAATTTATCCATTTTCTTAAATGTGTATATATAGTATTTATAGACTTTTAACTTATAGTTTTAGTAACTTTTTCTTATTTTTAAGTCGCTTTGGATAAAAGTGTCTGCTAAATGACTAAAAGTAAAAGTAAATTATACACAGGGGTTACTTCATATGTTATATGTGCAGCACCAGTGTTTCCTACATGCTCACTGCAGCATGTCTGTGGGTGCATTACTAGCAGCAGCAGAGTAGCAGATCTATTCCACCAAGACCAAACACATTAACATTACCGTGTATATTACCATGCTAAACACTCTGCGAGTTGTCATGACAAAACCTATTTTATTTCAGTTAGTTGCAAATGCATCATTTCTCATTTCAGTTGTTTTTTTCATTAAGTTTTTCACCTAATTTGTACATTTCATTCTATTTCAACTTTATTTCACTTAAGATTTTTATATTAGTTAATAAAAACACTGGTTTCGTTGTAGCGGTTCTTTGTGTACTGTGCAACATTATCATTTGTGACTGTCATTTCTGCTAAGAAATACAACACACTGTAACGTCGTAGTGTAATGTAGTGGCTAAAATACAGTTAACAGCATTATTAGCTTATTTGTTTAGTTGGAAGTGCAATATTTTATTTGTATGTTATGTTTATATGATTTTTTTGCATCTTTTACCTCTTTATTTGACAGAAATAGTAGTACTTGGAATTAATTTGATTGTCGATATCATGAGCTAAGCTTGGTGCCAGAGTTAGCTTGTCACCCCTGTGAACCATTCCAAAACCATTGGTTTTAAGAAACTTAGCTGGTATGTGATGGATTAATGTGAAAAATCCCAAAAACACCTACAAAAAGTATTTTTGTAATGTTTTACTAGAAAAAGCTAATGGTTTAAATGGTATTTTAATGAACCATTGGGCTTCTATTGTTTTTTCTTTTTAGCAGGGACTAGCATAAGCATTAACGTCTGTTGGATGCATAGCCTACCTCTGAGACTTTTTTGAATGAAAACATTTTTCAACAAATGGATTAATAATGGTTCATTTTTAATGTAGGAAGTTTCATATTGGTTTTCAAGTGTTATAAGGAGTAATTATTAGCAGTACCTATATAATGGATACGAATTTGTATCCATTGCTATTAATAATTACAAGTTACAGCATGAGAACGACATGTATTTCTTAAACGTTTCTTCAATGCTTAGGATAACACTAGCATATAGCAATGCTAATGAACTAAAAGTCACAAAAGGTTTGCGCATTTCATGAGGCGACTTTAAATGTTGCAGGTTAGCTGATGTGTTCTCAAGAATAGAAAATAGATTCAGACACTTTCCAGCTAGCTACTCTAGTAAAAGTTAGCATGTTTATGCTATGCTAGTACTAGCACGTGAATAATTTGCATCTTTGCTGAGTCCTCACCTGTTTAATTTTAAGTTATGTACACATTTTATGAGAGTGTGTAACAGCAGTCGTTTTCAGAAAGGGCAGTTGCTTCTGATTTATTAATATTTGTCGAATCTGATGTGGATCGACATCTTGTGTTTTTTTTAAATGCAAAAAAATGCATTGCGTGTGAATGTTGAAATCTGTTTAAAAGGTGACAGCGGTCACATCTTAGATGACGTCTACTTTCTTTCTCCCTGTAGGAATCCACCCATCTACTGGATTCCTCTCTCAGGACCGAAATAACTAAAATGGCTTGTATTTCTAACGTGAAATGTTGCTGGAGGCTTCTATTGTTGTATTTTACCTCATGTCTTTGAGGTGGCGAGCACTTATCACAGGCGCTCACTGCTCCCCACCAAGCATAATGGATTCTGCTTTCAGGATTAGACTCGGGAATATCTCAGCAATACCTAGTATTGCTTGGGCACAATTTTGTTTTTGTTTTTTTCTTTAGTGGGACTCATTTAGCATGACGCGGAAGTGCTAGAGAGTGGGATATTTTCAGTTGTGATTATAGTGTGGATTTAGCCTGTTGGGTTTTGCAGGGTTAGTAGCAAGAGTGTCACCAATACTGTTTACTAATGTCATTTTAGCACTTATATTTGCTGCCACTAATGGTGCAAAAATTACAGCTTGAAGTTGACCTGTTTGAACCGTTTTAGCAATTTTGAACATTTTAAAATGATTACACTGGTTTACGTTCAACCGCAGTAATATACATATCATTGCAAATATTCTTGGCTACATGAAATGATATGATGATGATAATGTTTATATTATGTTCTTCTATTATCTATCTATCTATCTATCTATCTATCTATCTATCTATCTATCTATCTATCTATCTATCTATCTATCTATCTCTATCTCTCTCTCTTCTCTCTCTCTCTCCTCTCTCTCTCTCTCTCTCTCTCTCTCTCTCTCTCTCTCTCTCTCTCTCTCTCTCTCTATAAACAACTTATATATAAACAGTGAAACGGTTGAAGTTCTGTTATCTCTGGAATATCACACTCCTCTCAGCCAATCAGATTCGAGGACAAGTTGTACAACTGTAACTGTTGTATAAATATAAATGTTAATTTAATGTGTGATTTCTATTCAAATGTGAACACATAAAATATGTAATTATACAAGTGTTTGGCTATTATGAATATAAATATTTAAATACTTATTCAATTATTTCTATTATTTTTGCTTAATACAAAAATTGTCTGTAAAAGTAAAAAAATATATAATATAGATAATATATAAACTTATTTAAAAGAAATACAATTAATTAAAAAAAACATTGTTTGTTTGTGGAAAAAAATGCATGATAACAGCTAAACAAACTATAAATAAATAAATAAATAGGAAGTGACATTATTTGGCAAGGAAAAAAGTAAATAATCTTTTTCTTAAAATAATTTCTTTCTTTGTTTCTTTGTTTCTTATTTATTTTTTTTTTTTTTTAACAGTGTAGACTGTATCCGTCAAGCTTATCTTTCAAGTTCTTACAGATTTTATTTACAATTATTTAAGTTAATTTAAGATGTGTAAGCAAAAATTATTATATATAAAAAATAATAAAAATATGGGAAGTAGTCTGGTGAAATGACAGCTGAATTTTATTCACAAGGATTGGGGGCCAAAACAGTTAAATTATTTGCCAGTCATCTAATGCAATTATTTTATTTAAATCATTCATTCTTGTTGCGTACAAGCATATTTTCAAATAAATCAAATATGTGTTCTGTTACTGATTCCATATATGAATTATCCTTGAAATGCCACACACGTATGACTACGCACATTCCCATATCTGCTTTAGATATGCTCAACATGACATGCTTTATTTAGTGACATTTTATTGAACAGAAATTTGAATGCATTAATAAGTCCAGGCTGTTACTTCAACAGGCTGATTCATTTTCATGAGCTGGGGTCCATTGTGAGTTCAGGTCAGCCCTGGAAGCCGTTTGTGTTACGAAAAACCCCAGTGGTCCCTCACTGCAGAACAAAGATCCAAGTGGCGGGGTTGGATCCACATTTATTGGGTGGGTTTAGGGATCAGGGGTGGAGACGGCTAGGTTAAGGTTTATGTAAGGTAGGAGGAGTTGGATCTAGATCCAACCATGCCCCCTGGATCTTGTGTTCTGCAGTGAGGGCCATCTCAAAAACCCTGTCAGTCAACAGAAGCACCACCCTGATTGGCCAACAGAAGGAGCTCTTATGTTACACATGACATTAACAGTTGTGATTTGAAATATGCATAAGTTATCGTGAAGGATACATAGAAGGTTAGATTAGTCTGTTTAGAGGCACGGAGTGAAAAAGCAATTCTGAAATTGCTGCATTCACCCTTTGTGAGCGAATCAAGGAGACTCTCCGGAATGAGATGTGCATCTGAACACCAAGATTAATGGCACCTTTGAACCGTTACACTACAGCACCCGAAATAATCACGGCCGCGCGGCTAATCTCCACTTTGATGAGTTCCTTCCTTAGCGGGAGAGAGAGAGAGAAACACAGATTACTGCACACTTGACTGCTCAGACACTCACTGCGGAGTGTACCAGCTGCTCAGCGTGTTTGTTTTCCTTGCTTTCATTTTGTTTCTGCTTTACCTGCGGTTGCAGTTTTGTTTGGTGCCGCAGTGCATTATTTCCATTGCTATTTCTGATCTAATCATTGTATAGCTTCAAACGAGTGGACTTTTATTGCTTGCATTTGAGATCTCCGTTTGTGCTTTTTAAGTTATAGTCAGTGGTTGGATTCTTAGGAAGGACGTAATAAGGTGCCAAAAAGCTTCTACATTAGATCAGATCTCTTTCCGATGGGTTTGCACCGTGTCTTTGGCAGCATAATGAATCACTGAGCACGTCTGTGTGCAGGACTCATGCATTCATCTCGATTACTAAGCCCAACAATCAATCGCATTACTTGCAGCTGATACAATCAGAAAAACGCTCTTTGATTGAAGCAGCTGATGGATTCCATGGCCTTTCGGGCCTGTTTGACGACTGTACGTGCTGTACATTGGGCTTCCTAAAATCAGTTGTTGCTCAGTGGGGTGCAGTGTTATTATTCTTCTATTAATATATATATATATGAGGAGTTTGCTTCCAAAACACTATAAATCAATTTTGATTAATTTGAGTAAAAATGTGTTTTCTTTACCAAGAATGTGGAAAGATGAAAACCACTATTTTCTGTTTCAAACTTTCACATAGCGTCTTTAGGTTATAATAACATTAAAAATTCAAATCCAGATTTTTATTTTCAAAGATTTATTATAAAAACTGATTATTATTTCTGCTAAAATGCAATTAATCCATGCCGGGTTTTTTTTCTCCAAAATGCAATAAATCCATTGAATCAATATAAAAGTTATTTTTCATATTGAAACTGTTGAAAATATCTAACAAAGTTGAGCGGAAATATCGCATTCTACAGAGACAGGAGACTGGCGTTTGTCGCGGTTTGGGAAAAAAGGGAGAAAACATGACAGAATTAGATGGCAGATATCGTATTTTGCATATATATATATATATATATCGCCGAGGCAAACACAATATATATAGAGAGAGAGTTGTGGGGGGGAGAGAGTGAGAGAGAGCTGGGTCTGCAATACGCCGTCTTGTCCGTCTGCAATAAGTTTTTCTTCTTCTGCCCAGGAAAGATTTTTTTTTTACTCATAACGATGTGTTTTTTATGTACAATACTTCACACAAAATATCTATTTAATTTACACAAAAAAGCTTTTATGTGTATATATGTATATACATACATACACTAAATATAAACAATTTAATAAGTAAATCATATTAGGAATATTATTAGAATATTATTTTGACTTTTATAATTTCATAAATTGAAAATATTTGTATCATATTTAAATTATTTAAAACACTTTTATTATTATTTTAATGCTTTTTTGTTTTATGAATTCTTTTATTTTATCATTTAAATTATAATTATCTATATTAAAATTAGATAAAATAATTATTCATTTATTTATAATTCCACTGCAATTTATTGGCATGACCATAAACAATACAATAAAATAATAGAAGAAAACATTATAACTTCAACAGTGTAAATAGTGAAGATCATGGCATACATTTACAATAGTACATTTTGATAATGATTCCTATATTCTGTAAACACGAGGAACAATAATTAAGGGGATTTACAGCTGTCACTCTGAAAACTTGCGGTTTTATCTGTATAATCTGTTTTTGTACACACATTTCAGCATTTACGCTGGGTAACATCTGTTTTGCTTCTCAGCTGGACATGAAATGTCATCTGTACTGATTAACCCAGAGTGTGTGTGCATGTGTATAAATGTTTGAGGCTGAGTGATATTTTCCAGTGCATTAAGAGTCAGTGACCACAAAGTGGCGCTGTGCACATATAACAAGTAGCATTTTCAATTGAGACACGTTTTATTCTCTCATTTAATGCGTCACTGGTTTCTGGGTCTGTTTCCACTGAGAGTCTGTCAAATTTCTCTGACAGATTAAAAAGCTGATAGATTTTGTGTGCTACAAAGAGCCTCTACAGAATTTGTATAATTTGTTTGGTAGCACAGGGTTTGCTGTGGCCTATTTTTTTTAAAAGCCTTTGTAATATTTATCTTCATTAGTGATTATTTTGTGACAGTAAATGTGCTATTATGTTGGAATGCAGTTTGACTAAATGCAGTTTGAAACTCACCCTTCAAATGGAGTTAGCTGTCTCCTGATCATTTTGGTGAATAAGGGTTTAGATCATTTTTTCCCCCGAAAAGTGTGGTTCTGTCAGATGTTTGTGAGATGGCATCTCTGAAAACTGGAGTCAGTCTTAATCCTCCTCACATCTCGCACGCCCTTGAAACTGATGCATAACTTTTATGTTGATGTACAGATAATGAAAACAATCATCCGCTTAGTAATTGGTTAGTTTTGATCATATAAATGGTATAGAAAGCAGATTTCAATCCAGATCAAACATGTTCTAAGAGTGAGGCAAACTTAATTAAGCTTGATGTTTTTAAAATGGCAGTGCGATTTTGCACAGTTTACTGTGGAATGCGGACGGGGACAAAACTCTTTAAACGGAATGCGTGAAATTTGACCATATCAGCACTCACGGTTTGTCCAAGTTAATCCATCAACACGCACAGCAGCCAATGAAACTGCTGAGACTATTTTTGCATATGTAACTCAATAGTACTTTGGTATATGTGTATACAAACATCAGACGTCATGTTTAAGGCCCCGTTTGGGGCAAAAAGAAGTTTGAAAAGACTGAGCGATGGTATACTGTTTTCTAACATTCCAACACCCCCGCGCTGCTGGAGGCAGGGTGTAGATTAATGTAAACATGTGTCTCGACGCTCACGCATATGCCCTGAACACAACAACGATGCAATGGAGGTGTATCTAGGTGTGAGATAGGTGCCAATGGTCAGAATATTATTGACTAAAAAAATAATGTATTAAGTATCATGTTTGCAACACAAAATAACCATTCCATTTCCATATCCATGTCCTTTAAGTGTGAATGGCTCATAGTCTGAAAACTGTAGCATGATGTGGAACTAAATATTGGAGTCATCTCAATAACACAAACCTGTTTGTTACTTTATTTTATTAGTCTTCATTTATTTTATTAAACTGGATAAATTATTACACTTTTTTATATTTGATGTGGTGTCATGATTTGATAAAAACAAAGGTTTATTGTTGTATGTTCTTTTGGCATTTCATTTATTGTATACCCTTTACATTTGCTTATTGAAAGAACAACAGCAACAGCAGCAGTATGGTGTAACATTTATTTGAAACGCATGTACCTTATATCTACCTTATATCGTTACTCTTTCTTTTCTTTTCGTGGCTTTGGAAAACTTGAATCTGATGTTTTTCTACGTCGCTTTTTGCATAACTCCAGGTCGTTGACATCAAGCTTCGTAGCAATTTCTTTCTGGGAATTAAATGCTTTCTCTGAATCTTTAAAGTCTGTCTGCTAGCGATTGTACAGGTGCGGATATACAGTATCTCACAGAATTGAGTACACCCCTTACACTTTTGTAAATATTTTATTATATCTTTTCATGTCACAACACTGAATAAATTACACTTTGCTACAATGTAAAGTAGTGAGTGTACAGCTATAACAGTGAATTTTGCTGTCCCCTCAAAAACCAACACACAGCCATTAATGTCTAAACCACTGGCCACAAAAGTGAGTACAGCCCTAAGTTAGAATGTCCAAATTGGCCCAATTCACCATTTCCTCCCCGGTGTCATGTGACGCATTAGTGTTACAAGGTCTCAGTGTGAATGGGGACAGGTGTGTTAAATTTGGTGTTATCGTCTCACTCTCTTCCTCATACTGGTCACTGGAAGTTCAACATGATCCTCATGCAAAGAACTCTCTGAGGATCTGAAAAAAAGTATGTTCTCTACATCAAGATCCGTAGGCTATACGAAGATTGTCCAAGACCCTGAAACTGAGCTGCAGCAACGGTGGCCAAGATCCATACAGCGGTTAACAGGACAGGTTCCCCTCCGACAGGCCGTCGCCATGGCCGACCAAAGAGGTTGAGGGAACCGCTCAGCATCATATTCAGAGGTTGTGTCTTGGGAAATAGACATATGAGTGCTGCCAGCATTGCTGCAGAGGTGAAGGGGTGGGGGTCAGCCTGTCAGTGCTCAGACCATACGCCGCACACTGCATCATATTTGCCGTTCATTTTCATTTACTCCACGGCCTTTCTCACTGTTCCCTCTGCTCTCTGCACCTTATATCTTTACTCTTTCTTTTCTTTTCGTGGCTTTGGAAAAATTGCATCTGATGCTTTTTTCTACGTCGCTTTTTGAATAACTCCAGGTCGTTGACATCAAGCTTCGTAGCAATTTCTTTCTGTGAATTAAATGCTTTCTCTGAATCTTTAAATCTGTCTGCTAGCAATTGTACAGGTGCGGATATACAGTATCTCAGAATTGAGTACATCCCTTACTTTTTGTAAACATTTTATTATATCTTTTCATGAGATAAATAAAACATTTTATTATATCTTTTCATTGTAGCAAAGTGTCATTTCTTCAGTGTTGTCACATAAAAATATATAATAAAATATTTACAAAAATGTGAGGGGTATACTCACTTCTGTGAGATACTGTATTTGTGGCACCTCAGCTATTCGACGCAGTGTATTTATGTTACTTGTGACTTGGAGATGTTGTTCTCCTGCCTAACCTCTGTTGAATGAGAAACGAACCGGAGAAAATAAATAAATAAATCGCAGGTCAAAGAAGGTAGAGCTCCAGAACACACCCACCAATTGCGTAATTGCCACGGACCAATGGTAGCTCAAAGGTGTTTATGAGCCAAAACGAACTCTCCCAGAAAGTTTGCTTTAGTGAGCGGTTTTGAACTGCTGAAACAAACTCAAAACGAACTTCGTTTCAGCCTGATTTTGTTCGAAATGATGTCATATCAGTTTGTTCTTCGATTTCCTTTTAAGTATATCAGGCCCTTTATTCATGAAAGATGTTCTAATGGTACACTGGTATGCATGTATGAAAACATCAAACGTTATATTTGTTCATGAGGGAAAATGCATCGGTACATTCCATGTGATGTAAGTCTAAGTTTATCGTTCTTTCTCAGGATGGTCCGTTTCCGCCACTGAATATTTTTTTTCCAAAAAGATAGTTGTGAGTTTTTATCTCACAAGTTTGTCTTTTTTAGAAGAATTGTGAGATATAAACTTAAAGTTATAAAGTCAGAATTGCAAGATATAAATTCGTAACTCTGAGAAATTAAGTCAGAACAAGGAGATATAAACTCACAATTTTGACTTTCTTTTCTTAGGATTGCATGATATGAACTTGCAATTGTGAGTTATAAAGTCAGAACTGCGAGATATAAACTTGAAATGTATATTTGCTATTGCGCGTTATAAAGATTTTTATCTCGCAAGTGCGAGTTTGATTTTTTGAGTTTAAATCATGCAATCCTGAGAAAAAAGTCAGAACTGTGAGTTTATATCTCTTTTTATCACACAATTCTGAGATGTGAACTAATAACTGTAAGAAAAAAAGTCAGAAGTCACCTTATTTTTTATTTACAAAGACAAATCTGCTTACAAATCTGCTTTGTAATGTATTACACATTCAAACATGACCAGAATGTGTGCACACTGAGAAACACGCTCAAATTAGTTTTGGCCCCGCCTGCCTTCCATAGCTCAACAATAGATAATGCCAAGTTCATACTGCACGATTTTCAAAGTCGTCGGATCATCGTTGTTTTCACACTGCACGACTATCTGGGGTAGAATTAATTTGCTGCTGTGTTCACATTGCACGATGGATCAGATGACAAGAGGTTACACACTGTATGCCTTTACAATAGGAAGAATCGCAACAACTCTGTCTGGTCCGCAAACTATGTTTCACAACTGGGAAATAACATACGATCACGCTGATACTGTGGCCTATAACTCCTCCTCGAACTTCCTGCTGCCCTGTATCTTGCTCTCTCATTGCCGATGTATTTTTCAGTCAGAACTCATTTCTCACAGCAGGAATTTGAATCGCCAACAGCTCCAGATATTTAGCATGCCAAATATTTTACTGGCATTGGCGATTCTCTCAGATCGCTTCTATGATAATTCACAATGAGTGATTGTCACTCGCACGAACAAGCAATGATTTGCCTCCAATTTCAGGCATTTTTCTGGCGATTTCGCAAAACCTGTCGGCGAGTGAAAATCGGGGCTAAAATAGTGCAGTGTGAACGCAGCATTAGAGTAATAATACAACTCTTAAATTGTAAAACAACACTAATTTAAACAATCTTAAATGTACAGTAACAGAAGTTATAGTTATCTAATTATATTTCATGATTTCTCCAATCAAATGAAATTGTAAGAAAGCATCTAAAATTGGGCTATCGGAAAAATATGGTATA
>CM049815.1:14182558-14197558 GCA_027422405.1 Ptychobarbus kaznakovi
GAAATATTTGTAGTTGGGAAATATAAATGTGACATACTGCAAGTAAGTGTATTTGTATGATAGCACTAACTGTAAATTGACTGTAATGAGGGAATCAAAACAGCCTTTTTACTCTATTAGCCTAGTCTGTGCTTTTTTAACTTTCATTTTTAGTTTAGTAAATGTAACTTCTGCTTTAAAAGCATTATTTTTGTTTTCAGATTGCAATGTTACAATGTTAGAATGTAATGTGATTGTAACCCTTTTTTGCACAGTATATATGCCTACATGGTTACATTCACTTTATTTGTTTAATCCAAATACAAAATACCGAGATATGAATTTTTGCTCATATTGCCCAGCCCTTGGTGGGACTACTGTTCGTACATTCATCTCTATTTATTTGATAGCCTGTTTAATTGTTTATTATGTATGGTTCTTGCTTTCTTGCTACCCAGCAGCCTCATTAAATCATCCTTCTGCGACACGTATCATAGAGAGGTCAAAGCGGGACACAACACTCATATTAAAAAGGTCTAATTTGAAGCCCTGATGATACATTTTTTTTATTTAGTACACTAGCTAGTCGTGTAAACGGCCTTTAACATCAGGTTATACAGGAAGAAGACACTGCTTGAGATCCTCATGGGAGCTTCACCCTCATTCCTGCTGTGAAGTGCAGGGAGCAAAGAAAGAAGCACAAGGGAAAATGCTCTTTGCCATGGTGAATGACTTCTAGTGGATTAGTGCGACTTCAGCACTGAATAACAAGTCAGCAAGTTTACAGAGCTGGTGGCAACAAGAAACACATTTGATATTAAAAATTAACTTTAATTTGAATTGCATAGAAGCACTGTGGCGATTTTATGTAGCATTTTATTTCCATGAATTTATCTCCGCAGATAAAACCCTATGAGCAATATTGTCTGATTAATGATGTTGCCTTCATCTAAAATGCAGAGACTGGAAACATCTCCACTAGAACAATGACTCCAGATTTCAAAACTTTAAATTATCCTGAATATACGTTAAGTTATCTCTTGGTTTTTTTGTATTTTTTTTATCAGAGCAGTTTCAGAAATAAACTTGAGGATACTGCTCTTTTCCACACTTGATTCCCGTAGAGTTTGATGTTAGCATGTAGCTAAACTAATAATGTAAATTAGCGACAGCCAATATTAAGATTGTAAATCAATCGTTTCCTATAAATTGAAACTTTTATGTGTGTTAATATTGACTGGTAGTAGTTTCCCGTACTAAAGCATGGCTACAGATATATCTGTCTATCTTTAAGCCTAGATCAAACATCAAACCTTATTTGAACAATAGCATTACCTATCCTTTCGAAAAGCCTTGAGCACGTCTATCATGCCTTGAAATTGGTTTGGAACAGAGCCTACATATCAGTGTTGATTCTGTGCCAAAATCAATGTCAGATTTACTCAAAGATTAAGAAACCACAAGTTGTACTTTTTATTACAAGTTACAAGCTGATGTGGAGTTGTTATCTGAATCATGATAGAAGTAGTTCATGATGAAAAAGTTATCTTTTTTTTAACTCCAGAACATTTTCCACCTAGGCAACATTTTAGGCACCATGGGCGTAGTGTTCTCCATTACAAAAGCTGATCCAGACTACAAAGAGCCCAATTATATTGCCACATTTTACACAAATTCAAAGGCATAATTGCATGTATTCTTTGTGGAAAAGGCAATCCCAGAATGCATTGCAACAAGTTCATTGAACAGTCCAAGATGCAAGATGATTGACGGACTGAAAGGTATGAAAAAAAAAAAAATGTAATTAAACGTTAATTATTTCATACAATATTTGTTTTTGGTGCTATTTGCATAGTCAGCTATTAGCATAGCAATAGGCTAACATTAGATTATATTGTAAATGTGAGTTGATTGTGTGGTTGGTTGAAAAGCACAATTTCTGCATGCATGAAAATGACTACAAACATTAGAGAAATTGCTAACATTATTCAATCACGTGATTGCGTAAGGGATATGCCATTTATGTGTGCATGAAATTATAGTTAAAGGGATAGTTCACCCAAAAATGAAACTTCTGTCATTAATCACTCACTCTCCTGTTGTTCCAAACTGTACGAACTTCATTCATCTTCATAACACAAATTAAGATATTTTTGATGAAATCCAAGAGCTTTCTGACCCTGCACAGACAGCAAGAGAACTACCATGTTCAAGGCCCAGAAAGGTAGTGAGGACATCGTTAAAATAGTCCATGTGACATTATTTATGCATGAGAATGGTCATTAAGTTTACTTAATGTTAGATTATTGAACTTAGCTTAGCAGCATGCTAACATGAGATTCGACGGGAATTGTGAAACGTTTAGCTTCACAGCAAGCTAAAATTGTGACTCTTGACCACAAAACCAGTCTTAAGTCGCTGGGGTATATTTGTAGCAATAGCCAAAAATACATTATATGTGTCAAAATTATAAATTTTTCTTTTATGCCAAAAATCATTAGGATATTAAGTAAAGATCATGTTCCATGAAATTTTGTAAATTTCTTACCGTAAATATATCAAAACTTCATTTTTGATTAGTAATATGTATTGCTAAGAACTTAATTTGGACAACTTTAAAGGACGATTTTCTCAATATTTAGATTTTTTTGCACCCTCTGATTCCAGATATTCAAATGGTTGCATCTCAGCCAAATATTAGCCTATCATAACAAACCATACATCAATGGAAAGCTTATTTATTCAGCTTTCAGATTATGTATACAATCCAATGTCGGAAAATTGACACTTAAGACTGGTTTTGTGGTCCAGGGTCACAATTAGATTCTTCTGAAATCAATTGTGAATGCTAGGCCACCATGTACAAGAGAATAACCGTTAACATTGTCCTAAAAAGAGCTTTTTAAATCAGTTAGGTTACATTGGAAGCTTCCTATGTAGACAGTAGACATTGATGTAGTTTACTAGGATTTGGAACAGACATGTTTTGTGTTTTGCCTTTTAGAAGCTTTTATTTCTCTGGGTTGTGGGGTGACATGGACCATAATCAGAGATAGTCTTGGGAGATTTTGATGATTGATCACACACACACACACACACTTTTTGACACACACACACACACACACAACACCACACACACACACACACACACACACACACACACACACACACACACACACACACACACACACACACACACACACACACACACACACACACACAACTCTATATCACACTCCTCTAATATGCCACAGGGAATCACTTTGACTGGTCTTCTTTAGTTCGGTGCTAGTTATGTGTGTGTGTGTGGGCTGACTGACTGATCCCATTTTTACCCAGCTCAGATGTAGCCATACAGACGCTCTCTCTCTTTCTCTCTTCCGTTTCTTCTCCATCTCTCTCTGTCAGGGATGAAAAGGAACCGCATTATCTTTCCTCAGCACACAGCTGACCCAGTTAAAACTCTGAAAGTATGACAATTTAAGAAAACTGGCGAACTCCATTCCTCTCCTCACTTTAGCGAGCATATGGGAACTCCGCAGGAACATGGCAACTATTTAAAGTTGGTTTGTGACTGAAATGACACATATCAGATGACATATTCAAGTTATCACTGGGTGAACTGTCTGCATTGAGCAACTCCTTAAAGAATAGTTTACCTAGAAATGCATTTGGTCGAAAAATACCATTCATATATTCACCTTCATATCATTCCAAACCCATATTATTTTACATTTTCAAGATGTTTAGAAGAATGGTCATGCTGCTCTTTTCCATTTATGAATAGGGACTGATGTTCTAAAATAGAACAATAAAGCTCCATAAAAGTGTTATTAAAAATTGAGTTAAAAACACACCCCAAATTCTTCTAGAAAAGTAGTTTTTGTATTCATTTTTTGGAAAAAGATCAAATAGACTAATGACTCTAAAAATGTCCTGTTGGTTTAACCGTCAAATAAAAGTAAGTTCCCTTACATTTTAAATACATGTGAGTGTTCAAATCTTATTTATTACCTACATACAGAGGTGTCATGCCCATTGAAAGTGAGGGGGCAGATTTTTGAGCCAAGTGGATTTTGAATGCAACTTCCAAAAGACAAAAAATAGCAGAATAATATTTTCGATATTTGATACAATCACACCAGCGTGATTAAATTGTTCAGCGCGTCATATCATCAGCTGCTAAATTCAAATCGTGTTTTTAAACTTTGCCAATTTAAACATTCAAAAGAGTTTAAAGCATTCAAACACAAGATGAGGAAAAACTGAGCCCTCGTGCACCATGCAGAGACTGAGAGCCGTGTCTCACAGACAGCAAGACCGAACCAAGCTCTACTTCGCGTCCTCCTGCCCCTGAACGAACAAATACAAATCCCAGTTTAAACTTGCAAAAAGAAAGAGATGTGAAAGAGGCCAATTCAGCACCCGCGCGCGGTGTTCTGTGCCCACAGGGCGCACGCAGAGAGATGCGTCTCAAAGTGCTTGATCGCCGAATTTGCACTCTTCTTGCTCTTGTATCGACAAATACATACAAAATCATGTCAAAATACCTTGGAGAGTCTCCTCGAAAAAACTGTTGGCTATGTCTTGAAAAAGAAATCGGATGTGCATCTTTATATTCAATGAATTGTCTCTTAAAATGGCCGTGCCTATTACTAGCTGCTGTCGGTGTCCTTAATGTTAATCCAAGAAAATGAAAAAGAAAATCACTCATTGCTCTTGACTGAATTCATTTGTAGTTTTAACAATAATTAATCCACAGTCAAACCAAAAATTATTCAGACACCAAATCTATTTTTGTATGTTTTTTTGCTAGTGGGTGCAGGACACTAGTTAATTTATGTAAGTGAGTATAGCAAAATAAAGTAAACTGTGACGTATTATACCAAACAATTATTCATACAGTGGACTACCAGTAAAATTGATAAAAAAAGACAAACGGGACCAAAAATTATTCAGACACTTTGACCTGACCATGTTTTGCTTAAGTGTTTTTCTTTACACCACAGACTGAACAAAATGAAGCATTGCTTTGGTAATTGTTCAACAAAGTATTGATAGTTGTGTAAATATTGTCATACTAACAGTTGTCTGAATTTTTGGTTGATTGTTATCCATTACATACCTTTCAATCAAAGTTATCTGACATTATCCAGATGAATTTGTTCTGTCACAGTTTAACCCTGAGTTCTCAACATATTTTATTACCATTCTCTAAACTATAGCAAATAAACTGTGATAATTTGAGAAATATTGAAGGTGTCTGAATACATTTTGGTTTGACTGTATATTGAATTTTTACAGTGAAGATTATGCAGTGCTATTTTACATTTAATTATTTGGTTTCTACCTGGACACCTACAAACTAGAAAAAACTTAAACATTGTGTAAATAGCACAAATAAATAATAAGAACGAACATACAAAGTAAGTAATTTCAAACGGGAACCCACTGGTAGAACCTGCAAACCCCAGCTACGGCCCTGATGACGCCCATGTCTGTTACTTAAGTAAACAGACAGGTTTTTATGCATAGTCAATAGACTACATTAATAGGTTACTTTGACCATCACCCACTAGATCAACTAACATAATCTATAAAGGTGAGAATCGAGATATTTCATGATATAATTAATGTGTTTGGGAATGTTTTGAATAAAAAGGAAAAATAAAATAGTAAAAGTATCTTGTATTTTAAGAGATTTTCTATAATGTATTTCGATATGTGTGTGTTTGTTTAATATTTGAACATGACATTTTTTAATGAGGCTCTATACATTGGTTGGACCACGTGACTGATTTTGCAGACAAAAATAATGTTCAGATATGAAGCGTTGAAGAAGTTTGGTTAAGAATTCCTGTTTCAGGAATTAAATTCTTATCTTTTAATGAGGCTTTCGTCTTCATTATGATACTATGCCACTTTTATTACCCTGACGGTTTTAACTTTATGTGAAATAATCAGGTGCTTGTATCTATCCTTAATAATTGTTCCTTTCCAATGTAAGTGAACCCAATGAACTCCCATTTTCCATGCATGCAACCCATTTTATTTGATGAACACGGCTGCTCATGTCCTAGATTTCCAGATCAGTCCTTCTTGCCGAGGAAGGAATTTGTGAGACAGGTAAACTCAAAGGAAACAGTTGCTCAGCAGAATGGAGTTTAAAAGTGATTTTCAAGCATTTAATCAGTGTTCCACTTTTCAAACCGATTTGGCTGCCACGCTTAGCAGTCGTGTTAAAACGTTCACAGTTTCCAGCGTCCGAGCCAATGTCTGGGTTAGCTCTGCAGTAATTAGCCTAAGGACACAGAGGAAATAGATTTAAAGGGATAGTTCACTCAAAAATAATGATAATGTCATCATCATCTCACCCTCATGTCACTGTGTGCAATATTTTTTCCCTTTTCATGGAACACAAGGGAGAAGGCAGCATATTCAGGCTGCTCTTTTTGAAAGAAACTTTGACAATACAATTGGATGGGAATTCTGGCAGTTAAACTCTAAGAGGGACAAAAAAGTACCAGAAAAGTTGTCCATATGACTCATGCACACTATCATTTGTAAGAGCTGTATAGCAGTGCTGAGGAAGATAATTTAAGCTTGACAAGCTACTCATTTAAAGCAGGTGAGCTGTAGTCATACAGCTAAAATAGTTAGCTAGACGCTAACAAAAAGCAGATAATAGCTGGAGCAATGGATTTTAAACGTATAGCTGTGAAATTGTATCATTTTTATAAGAGCATTATTTGTGGTTTAAAAACTTTGAGAGTTTTTGAATGACTCTTGAAAGAGTCAGAATGAGAATATAACTGATACTAACACATAGCAATGAACAGTAGCTTACAACTAAATATTTTGGTATAGAAAGCCAAAAATGGCAGCATTTTTAATTTCAAACTGAATCAAATGTGTGTTGTGTTCCTGTGGCTCAGTGGTAGAGCATTGCGTTAGCAGCGCAAAAGGTTGTGGGTTCAATTCCGAGGGAACACACATAATGACAAACAATGTAAAGCCTGACTTAAGGTTGCTTTGGGAAAAAAGCGGTCGTAAGTCGCTTTGGGAAAAAAGCGTCTGCTAAATGCATAAATGTAAATGAATTGATTCACTAAAAAGAATCAGATTTTTCCTACTACACAAGTTACAACATTTTAGGAAGACATACTTCATTGTGTTTTGTAAAGATGTGTTTATAATATGATGTAGTACTGATGTAGCATTTAGTGCTACACTTCTTGGCACATATTTTACATCAGTAGACTGGTTTGAAGTTAGCCAAAGTACTGCCACTCTACAAAAAAAATTATACAGAGCATTGTTACCTTTGGTTGGTTTCTTCCCAATTCTACTACTGTATCTATGTATGAGTGTGTGTGTGTGAGACTTCATAATCCGGCTTGTTGAGGTTTTTTGTTGAGGTTTAAGATGCTATTTGCTAGTTGTGTCATCGCTTCATTAAGTGCAGAGAGAAATGTTATTCTCTGTGAAGTTAATTCCTCAACAAAAAATTCTTCTTTGTGAATAATTTATCAAAAACTCAGCTGAGTCTCAGCTAACATTTCTGAAAAGTTTTAACTACTGTATGTAAGGCAGAGTCCGCCAAGCAAATGTAAGATGTTTGGAAAACAGACAGTAACATAGAAACTTCTACAATATGTAATCAGGTGTGTTTTTTTCTTTCAGGTAATCATATGATATGACACCTACAGAAATAAAAGAGTACACTTTGAATGTACCTGTTAAGTTGTACTATAGTAATGGAGGTAAAAATCTTGTAAAACTGTCTTTACCTGTCTTGCCAAGGTCATCCAAACCCTCATGAATTGTATGAACAAACATCAACAAGTACCTTTGATAAAATATGATTCTGAAAGTGGATAATGAAAATCAACCTAGTAGGGATGCGCGGTATACATGTACTGGAAAAATACCGGTGTATATATTATACTTCAAACGGTACGATATCATAATTTTGCTCAATTCGGTATTTCATACGCTGCTGTTTCGAAGTGCACCTGTAGGTGGCAGAGCTTCCCAAATTGCTGCGCAACCGGTAAGTGTGACAACAGAACAACGCGATGGATCAAACAGATTAAACTCTAACAACGTGCCCAAAATAAATAAATAAATAAAGAGAACAGTAGAAGTGAAATATGGCATTATTTTGGGAAAAAAAACAGATGAGAAAGGTGAACGAACTGACCTTACTGCACTTTCTCATCCTGATCTTTTCAGAGAATTTAGAGATCGACAGGTGAGTGCATCATTCTTAAATTCAGATTTCATTTGAACTTTTATTTACAACTGATCAACGCACATACAGATGTGATACAGTAAGCTCAAATGTGCATGTGAGACACGCTAGAATCAATTAAGTTTTGGTCACGTAATATATGCACTTGCATTTCATACAATTTATCGGATATTAATTGAATTTTAATTGAGCTAGAGTTTTGCTATATTAATTTTTAGCATCAATGATATGAAGGGAATGTTTCTGCTAATATGAAGCAGCCGAGACAGTGAGATTTATATGTAATGCTTTTTCTTTGGTTGAGTCTGAAATCTGAAAAAAATCGGAGAGAGAGAGAGAGAGAAATGATAATATGATTTTGAATATTACTTTGACTTAGAATAACACCTTACAATAAAGCAACATTTGTTGCATTAATTGCGTAACTTCAGTTGAATTTTTTTCTTCAAACTCAGTCAAAATGTAACCTATGTTCGCAGTAGGTTTTTTATTACATTTTGAGACATTTTGTTTGCACTGAAAAGACAATTTGAATGTATTTCTTAAGTTTACTTATTACTTCAGTTAGCCTATATATTTTTTTTCTCCAACATCAAAATGTAACCTATGTTCCCTGTAGGTTTTTTGTTTGTTTGATACAAAGGCATTAAGATATGAATCTGTTTTTATTATTATTATTAATAAAATTGTTTTAAATTCACTTATAGTTTGAGGCTGGTTATTTGTCACCTATGGTATCGATTTAGTATCGATACCGAGGTATTACATTCTGGTATCGTACCGAAGCCAAAATTATGGTATCGAGCCATCCCTTCAACCTAGATATAATCCATTTTAAAAGCGACTATATGGATTTAAACTCCTAAACAGGATGTCATTTCCTGACCGATTTGATTTTAGTTCCTCGCTATGTTTTATTTTTGAAGGAAAGTAGGTAATGACCTCTTCCCGTACATGTGCAGCCACTTTGTCGGATGCGCACAATGTCCTGTGGGTGTTTCCACGGCCTCTGGAGAACATAATGATGTTAATACTTAATTTAAAGAGCTTTCCTTTCTCTGCTTCTCTCCCCGGTGCTCCCCTTTCCTTCTTCTTCTGTGTGGGAGGGATGCAGAGTGAACAGCTGTGTAGAGACTCGCAATGTGGCATTTCCTTGAGAGATGATTTTCCCAAAAAGTCTTAAAGGGAATTACGAGGAGATTAACGCCTTCTCGGGCAACATCAACAAACATTTGTTTGTTAGGGCAGCTGCCAACATAATTGTGTTTCTTGGCAATTAGCAACACCATTTTGTGGGTAGTTAATTTCACACCCAATGGTATGAGTTTGAGGAAGGGACTTCCTGTTTGACCAAACAACGGAGGACAGCAATATCATCAAAAAACTCTATTTTTAAAAATCCTTAACAACAAATTTGGACACAATACTCATTTCACATGCAGTTTTTTGTACACAATTTGAGGAAATATTATGAATTCGGACAAACTACTCATTTCATGTGCAATTTTTTTGTATATTATTTGACAAATCCTTACAAATTTGGACAAGCTATACATTTATACTATGCGATTAATAATTTCTCCTGCAGTTTTTAGTAGCTAGGACATATCGCATTTGTAATCGCAGATGAATCGCCTTCGATTATGAATGCAATATTGCGTAACTTGTCAGTGAACTACTGAATAGTAAAGAGGAAGAGATGATTGGTTCACGTGCCTCTTGAGCTGAGATTCTACAGCAATCAGTTTTTTTGTATTTCATGAGTCTTTATACCCCAGTGAAAGTCACAAAGCCCAAAGCTTATTGTGAAAAATGGATGGCAGGCATGCTACAACACATCAACAGAAAATAGTAACTGGAAACTGATTGATCTTGAGATTAATCAGAGCACTAGTGTCCAATAGGGGTGGACGATATACTGGTAGACATTATTAACCAGAAATGTAGAAATTTGTCAACCGGTAGAGTTTTTGGACCAGAGCCGATCCCCCATACACAGAACACGCAAGCTGCGTAAGGACCCCCGAAACACCAGGGGACCCCCTTGCTCTCAAAGATGTTTTAATTTTAGTTTTGCTTTTGAATTTGGCCAGCGATTATGAAAACATGAATGATCATTTATTTTAATGCGGTGCGCGGTCACGCTCTCTACGTAAAAATCAGCCAAATCATGTAATGTGAATGTCGTACAGTCTCTTGCTCTTACAAAAAATTAAATAAATAAATAAATAAACGAGTTGAAAGCGTACCAAGTTGCTGAAGAGATAATGTTTCTCAAGCACTTTCCGTGAGCACGATTCAAGATGGAGTGAAACACGTACAAATGCGTTTCATCCATTCTTTCACTGTCTGAGAGGCTGTTTTTGAGTACTGTCAAAGAGGTTTCTATGGAATATTGAATGGAGTTATTTTGCCATTTTATTGGCCTTGAACGGTTAAATGCACACGCTTGTATGTGTCAGAATGCCGGTATCTACACGTATCCTTGCAAACACAGTAATTTTGGTCTTAAGTGAAAGCAAAGAGCTGAGAAAGAAAACACATGTGAAACAGTATGTGGGATCTGGGCAGCTCCTAAAGTGACAGCAGTCTAATGTCCTGCTGTCTGTCATTTATTTTAATCAAACAACAACATCTCTCACTGCTCTTGACTAAATGACTTAACTTTAATAATAATATATATATATATTCACACACAGTGAAGAATATGCAGTGTTTTTATACATTTGATTACTTTATACAATGTTTGTAGTATTTCTTATTTATTTGTCCTTATGTGTCTTACTTTAGTTTTTAGACAGTTAAATTGGAGAAATTCTAATTAAATGTCACTGTTTCGTTCAGGGATTTCTACCCTCCAAATTATGGCGATTATTAACTTAACATACTGGTTTTCACCTACTATATTGTAGGGAAGTATGCATAATTGATTGCAGGGCCTGTTTCTTTTTAACATAGCCAGCAGACCAACAAAATCACAATATGCTACTTGCTAATGCTACCTATTGTAGCAGCAGGTGACGGACGGATGTTCTCACACTAGACAACATTTGATTGGTTGAATATTTGGTTACGCCCCCAAGTGCAAGATGATCCACTTCATCAATAATATTAGTGTCTTTCCCCCAAGACAATGACCTGGCATCAAAGCTACCAGACAGTCCAAAATAAACAAAACTCCAATTAGATCTCTTCAAGTCGTCAAGGTGGATCTACCTTTCTGTGTGCCCACTTCACAGCTCTCAGTCCATCCTCCATCTTAAGGTTAACCCTTCCCAATCACTCCCAGTTCTAATGAGGTATTATTAGAGGAATAGAAAGGACCCTCGTGAAAAAGATGAAAGCTAGAGTGAGCGAGTCAGAGAGAGCAAGCTGGATAGAGGGAGGGAGGTAAAAAAAGATCAACTCACTGCTAGTGGAAGCAGTGGGATAAAGCTTCACAGTGAGAGAGAGAGAGGCAAACTGGGATAAATTTCTATTTATTTCCCCCTCTGTTCCCGTTTCTTGGCTTGTTGCAAAGAGGCAAGAAAAAAAAAAACGAAAACAGACGTAAATGTAGCATCCTAGCAGGCAGAGTGTCTCCTCTACACGCTCGTTCAGAAGACTCTCCGTGTTTAATGTGACACATTGGGGTGGAATCGTGGGATATTCGGTCACGCAGAGCTAAGGGAAGGATGGATAGAGTGAACCGGGTTTTAAACATCGTAAGACAGATGTCTCCCAGGAAAAGGGAAAGAGGGTCTCATTGGGAGGCGGAGAGCCCGGAGACCTGCGAGGAGAGTCTGTGCTCTCTCAGCCTTTGCATCAGCGGTAAGACCACCCCTGGCAAACTTTCTCTCTCGCTCTGTCTCTCTCTCCGTCTCCCCCTCCTCCCACTCTAATCCTTTTTTCATTACTGCTTTGTGGCTTTGATATTAACTTTGACCTGTGGTGTTCGCCACATACACAGAGGAGAAAAAATAATGCTCTCTCTCTCTCTCTCTTCTTTCTGTCAGTGTGGCTTCAATTATGATCTTGTTTCCTGTGAGGGGAAGAGCGGTTGAATTAATAGAGAAACTCTTGAACTTAATGTGGAGGACGCGGTTTCTCGATCCTAATGTTGTTCCTGAAGAATTGATTTTGTATAAGGCTTTTAAATATTTGATGAAATTGATGTTTCCGTGAGGCGCAATCATAATTTTCAACTTTCATTTATCGGCTCAACTCATCATCGTTCATTCTACAGCTTTGATTTGTTAGGGTCTTCAGAGATCAGTGAAGCTTCACCGATATTAATAGAGTAAAGATCATAACTCTTCATTAAGTTAGGAGTAACGGCTGTTTTAAAAGGAGGACTGACCGGTGCATTATTATCTACAGGGATTTTGAAGACATTTAAGTTTGTTTGGTTGATTTTGTGTTAAATCAATTCCTTTGAACTGACTGATTTTCTTTCATCCTTCTTTCATCTCATGAGGGTTTCATTCAAGACACAGGCTCTCATCTCTCTGTGTTATGTGTTTTTATGTTAGTTTTAAAGTTTTTAACATCTGGTTAAAAGCATTTTTCACCCAAAAATGAAAATTCCATCATTGACTCATGTTGTTTCAACACCTGTATGACTTACTTTTTTTCTCTTTTTCTGTAGAACATAAACGTATATATTTTAAAAAAATATATATTTGTACATACAATGAAAGTTAATGGGGTCCACTCAATGTTGTTTTGGACCCCACTGACTTTCACAACACAAACAAAAACAACCAAAACATTCTTCAAAATATCTTCTTATGCATTACACAGGTGTTAGAAATCACAGGTGTTAGAAATCCCTTTGCCTAGGACTGCTGAAGGTTTGCAAATTCACTAAGAAGGAATGCATTTGCATGTTTTATCTGTTTTATTAGCACCCTATTCATAAAAAATATTTGTATTTAGTTATAAGGTAAACAGCAAACAATTCACCCACAAAAAGGTCATAATTGAGAGATATAAATAGAGAACTGCATGTTGTAAAGTCAGAAAATTAATAATTGCATGAAAAGTCAGAATTGCACGATGTAAGCTCAGAACTGTGAGATATAAACTCATAGTTACGAAATGTAAACTCAGAACTATGAGAAAGTAGAATGGCATGATGTAAACTCAAAATTACGTGAAAAATGTCAGAATTATGAGATATAAGATCAGAATGACTAGAAATAAATTAAGAATTGCGAGAAAAAAGTTAGATGTAAACTTAATTGATCACATGTAAAAGGAGATATAAACTCAAAACTGCAAAATGTAAACTCTGAGTTGCGAGAAAGTAGAACTGCGAGATGTAAACTTGAAATTACATGAAAAAGTCAGAATCGCATGATCTAAACTTAGATTTGCAGGATATAAATTCAGAATTGTGAAATGTAAACTCAGAACTGCTAGAAAGCAGAATTGTGAGATCTAAACTCAAAATTACATGGAAAAAATAAATAAAATTGTGATACAAACTCAGAATTTAAAAATGAAAACTTTGAATTGTGAGAAAGCAGAATTTCAAAATGTAAACTCAGAATTGCATGAAAAAAGTAAATATTGCACAGTGTAAAATATTGCGAGAAGAATAGTCAGAATTGCTAACTCAGAATTGTGAGAAAATCTGAATTGCGCGATATAATCTCAGAATTCAGGTTTTTTCTCACATTATTTATCGCGCAATTCATTTTTTTTCTCAGAATTATGAGAAACACTGTCTGAATTGTGAAATAAAAGTTGCAGTTACCTTTGTATTTTTTATTCTGTGGCAGAAATGGGCTTCCATACTTTTGTGTATAAAGCACAGTCTATTATAGGCCTAATTATAGGCTCATTAAAAATCAATTGTTTGCATCTCTTTTTTGGGGGGTTTTAACTCTTGTTGCATATTCCAACTCAATCCCAAGAATTGCGAATGCTCCAGATGATGCAATCTCTCTTGCTTTTCTTCAGACAACACCAGATATGTTACATCTAGAGCAGTTCTTAAATATTTCATCTTCCATTCACTCCAGGAAGATTACATTGCTTTACATGCGATATATTATTGAAAACCTGGCGGAATATACTCTCAGATGCATTTGCGAGAAGCCCTGCGTCTTTAATGAGGCTTCTCACGTTTACACACAGGGGAGGCTGTCTCGCGCCCTGTGGCACTATGTAATTACAAGCAAAACTGTATTATTAGGTATTACTATTATATCATTGCTCAATTTGACACTGTGTCTGTTCCAGAGTCACGGCGTCCTGAAATAGCATTGAATTATTCTGATCGGAATTTCGCATCAAACTGGAACATATTATAATGTCTTGTGTACAAGTTTCCAGTCAGGCCTGCTTTGATTCAGTGCCGATTGCTGTTGTGCGCTATAGCTTTAAATGTTGCTGTGTCGTGGCACTGCGTTTTAAAAAGCCTCTAATGTGCCAGTCAATGTGCCGATCGGCTCAGACTAGGTTAGAATAGACTGTGTCACAGCAAAGTGAGGTCTAAGTATGGCAGCTGAAGTGACTCGGTTTCTTGTAACTTGGATGAAGTGAGTGTGACAACAAAGAACGATCGGTTACGGCTCGGTTGCTGGGTGCTAAATATACTCCATCTCTCTAAACACACACCGAGTGCACCTGAGAACTGTTCCCTAACCTTAGAAAAGGAGAGGCCGTAAGAGGTATAGAGACTCACAAAGAAAGCCTTTCTTCTGCTTTTGTGTTCGGAGATTTCT
Organism: Ptychobarbus kaznakovi; assembly: GCA_027422405.1. Taxonomy (NCBI): domain Eukaryota; kingdom Metazoa; phylum Chordata; class Actinopteri; order Cypriniformes; family Cyprinidae; genus Ptychobarbus; species Ptychobarbus kaznakovi. Next base: position 14,197,505 of record CM049815.1, read on the forward strand.
GGATTTACATGTTTGATGCTAGTTGAGCCCTGAAGCCCCGCCTTAAAATGTTAC
>CM049815.1:14202558-14459817 GCA_027422405.1 Ptychobarbus kaznakovi
ATTTCATCTTCGACTCAGGACTTTCTCCTGAAATGCCTGTCTACGAGAAGCTAAAATCGACACGAATAAGAAAATCTTGTTTAAATGGAAATCTGTGGCGTTCTCTTGATTAAAAGCCCCATGAATTGTGCCACCTCAGTTGCATTTGTGCTCAAAATGGAGCCAAAATTGGTAGATAAATATGGCAAGAATGTGTCATCTCTTACCAACCGTGAATAGAGAAATGAATTTGCAAGTACTTGACTTAATGCAATCCTAACCAGCTTGTCAAGTGAAATTAGGTCAGAGTACAGAGTACATTCTTTTTTTACTCTAGCTTTGATTCACAGCTTTGTTCAATTCATTATTTTGTATATGTGTTCAATCTTTTTATTGATTTTGTATACGGCCTTGCTTAATGAAATCCGCGAGACGCAGTCATAATAATGAATGTTCAGAAGTGTGATAACAATGAATCGCTTCATAATTAAGCACTTTTGAATTATTCCATAGCCACAGCGATTATTATCCTGCCTGTCTGCGATCATAAAACGTGCCTGTCCAAAATAATGTGTAAAATGTTTGAAAATTATGTTTTGTGGTCTCTGATGTTTTGGTCATCTGTGCTTCTCAGATGACCAAACACATAATAAAGTTTTATATTATATATATATATATATATATATAATATATTTGTCGGAGCCATAACTTTCTGCAGCACTTTTCTGCAGACATGTATACTTGAAAAAGTTATCGGAAACAGATATTTACTCCGAAATTGCTTGCAAATTTCACAATTTATTACAATGAAACAGCAAATAACACACCTAATGATATATATATATAGCAAAAAATGCATGCACTGATTTAGTTGATATAGTTGATTAATGCTCTTCTTTGTTTGCTTGTTCAGGCTTTACGCCAAACTACTGTCTTTATGCGTTATTATAAAGTTATTAATTGAGTCATTCATTCAAACTATTTGTTCAAAACACTGATTCATGGGATTAAACATTATGTGGCTGTCTTTATGAATGATTTATTGAATAATTTACTTAAATGTTCAAAACCACTGATTTGTTCATGAACGGTTACACTGTAAAAAAAAAAAAAAAGAAAGTTGTTTCAACTTAAAATAATTTGTTGCCCCGCTGACTTAATTTTTTTAGTTTAGTCAACGGAAATATTCCAGTTGACCCTTAAATCAACATTGAGTAACTAAAAAAATTCAGTGCGGTAACAAATAATTTTAAGTTGAAACAACTTTTTGGAAATATGAATCTTTTTTTTTTGTTACAGTGTACTGTGGATTGCCCTGACATGGGCCACAGACCTGTTGTGACAAAAGTAATATTGCATATGAAAGTAAGTCAATATTGTGGTGTTTATGGAAGCATATGCTCTGTTTCATTAATATTGTCTTGAAATAAGTATATTTACCCATGCAGGGGCGGATTTAGTGAATTGGGGGCCCCAGGCAAATATAGGAATGGGGCTCTATACATTTCCACACATTTACCTAGATCAACCTTGAGGTTCCTTTTTGTCGTGATGCTTGCTGTAGTTGTATTCAATGTTTCTACATTTTTCATGTGCATGTTATAATGGGATTCTTTCATTTACATTTATTCATTTAGCAGACACTTTTATTATTTCATGTTGTAGACCACGAAATAGCAATTGATTCACCATTGAGATACAAGTTTGAACAAAAACAAAATAAAATCGAACCTTTAAACCATTTTTTTTAAGAAAAGGGATGAGTCAGAAGTGTAAATTATTATATTATTTAAAACGGGTTTATGTGGGTGGATTTTCGCATTGTTCTGAACAAAAACTGCAGACTGGATTATTGAAACTGCACATTCGTTCTCTGCCAGTAGGAGGTGCATTTGGAACGTCAGAAATATAGTGGTTTAAACAAAGCAGCGCTCAGCTCATAAATTATACTTTATCATGTAAAATTAAAATGCCATCTAAACTTTTCGGAAGACAATCGGTTCCCTTCAGAGGTTCATTGAATTAGCGAGAATGAGAAATGTGTGAAAAAATATAGCCTATATTGACGAGGAAACTCCACTGATGAGTTACCAGCATAAGCCTACATTCATTTTAGTAATTGTAACTTAGGGCTGTCAATCGATTAAAATATTGAATCGCATGATTGTCATGAGTTAACTTGCGAATAATCGCAACTTAATCGCACATTTTATTTGTTCAAAAAGTACCTTAAATTATAATTTTCAAGTGTTTAATACTCTAATAAACATGGGCATATACAAATATTGATTATTTAAGCAATATATGTTTAATATTAGTGAAACCATAATCAACATAGAGCATGAAGACTAGACATGTTTCAAAGGTCATAGATGTTTTTCAAAGAACTTGTTCATGTCTATTAGACACATGAAAAAAGAAATACCAGGTTCCCTATTACTTCTCTTTCTTTGCACTGAGCAATACTTACACAAACCTGTTTACATTTCTGCAAGACAGGGCAGCTCACTTCTTCTGAACATGCAACATGTACATGTATTATTTATTATTACATTTGTTTGCCTTTCTGTGCCCACTTAATGTATTTTGATGCAGCTAAATTCTCAATAAAACTGTTTTCATTGATATAGTTTATGGTTTCTGTTGTCAGACAACGGAATGAATATGAAATAGTGACTGAAACGCAACCCATTAAAAGACTACATAACCAGCTCCTTACAAGATATTAAACTGCACAAATATCCTGATTTATAATCGTGCCGTCGTCTGATAAAATCAAATAGGCTACACATAAGATAAAGCTGTGATGTGATCTTAGCTATACTTAGAGAATTAGAGAAGCAACATAAAATCTGTGCTTAACTGAAAGTGCTCCTCCTCTCTGCCGCGCGTTGAACATAGCAGAAGCACAGAGAGAGAAAGAGAGAGAGAGGTGTGTGGGAAAGAGAGACCTCGTGCTCGTGCAGCAGTCAGCTTCAGATGCATAATATTTGAATGTGCTACAAGCAGGATACACAAGCACGTTCAACTCGGACAGGCAGACGGTTGTAGTTGTAATAAACACTGTAAACGGCAAACGTTCGCGTATCCTCGCTCAATGCACATCTTGTATATGAAAAGCATTTTAGGGGCCCTTGGCTTTTGGGGGCCCAAGGCAGTCGCCTACCTTTGGCTAATGGGAAAGTCCGCCTCTGCATTTACCTCAGGAACCCTAAAAATGATTCGTGTTCACCTCAACAATGATTGAATTGCATGTGTACTTCAAGAGCTCGAATTCTGTGCCCTACACATTGATTATTCCTGCAATTTGAGATAAAAATCTTGACTATAATTATTTTAAACATAATTATAGAATATTTAGATGTATCCGTGCTCTCTAGATATGTCAACATTGACAACCAACAAATTACACCCATTTTCATTTTATGCATTAGTTGTCTAATTCTTGATATAATTCATGGATTAAAACTAGTTTATGTGACCACTTTTTAAAAACTAATCTGAAAATCTGCACTGTTGCTACTTTTTAAAGTTGGTTGGAGGAACACAGTGGCTTCGTTCCTCCACTCTCAACTTGTTCCCTGAGCGATAAGTGTGAGCCGCGGGAAGTGCGAGACAGGATTACTGGATCCTGCTAGTAAAAGAAGCCTCCTGTCATCTTTCCTTTCACTCTTGAATAAAACGCCACAAAGCTGCAAGGACTTGATGAAAAGGCAGCTTGGAAAAAAGAAGCGTAGAAATCGAATGTCATTTTTCGTTTGCCGTGTTGTGTAGCAGTTTTTGGTTTTGAGGTTTGAGGTCTTAGAATGTTTTCAGTGTGAATTTGGTTCTTGTAGCAGTTCTTGACATTATTTGTATCAAGAAGAAGATCTGCGCTTGAAATCTAGATTTCAGCACCTTTATATATATAACCGAAGCGATATTATCGCAACTCTGAAATGAACCCTATTCGTATGTCATGGCTTATTTCCGGCAGTCTTGAGTGTTGACTTTAATATCACATGTTTTGTTTTTTTAATTTTATATTTTGAATAATTGTATATGCAATGGCATAAACAGTGGCTTGAAAATAATTCAACCTTGAGCACTTTTTTAAGATATGTTTAATTAAAGGTATTATTTTTATTACAGTTCATTACAATTTTTGTAATGTTATTTATTAAGTCCATAAAAGTGCCCACAGTTAAAACTAGAAAACATTTGCCTAAGCCTGTTTAAAATCAGGTTCTTGTGCAGTATTTACCTGTATTTTACTTCCCTGTAGGCATGTTTGTTGAGGTGTGGGCAGTGTTGGAGTTGTGCCATGCTTATTGATTTGAATTTTGAGCTTAACCATATGTTTTCACAATTCTCTCAGAGTAATAGCTTATTTTGTATCATTCGTCAGTGCTAGTGCAGAGCTGCTGTTAAGGTTTACCAATGCATATTTATTTAGTTCTCATCTACTGAACGTCATTGCTCATTCAAAGAGTTCATTGACCTTTGTGTGGTTCCATTCACATGTTTACATATTATCACAGAGTTTAAAATGTATGACCTTTACATGTCCTTTTCTTGGTTTAATAACTTATTTTTTTGTTTGTTTTTTTATAATTGTACCAAAAGTACAAGTAGAGACACTACATTTCTCATACATTTCTCAGTTTTTAATGGTTAGTAGTTAGCAATTTGTGCAACAAAATTCTACAGTTCTACTTTAACGTCACACTGTTTATAGTATTTGCAAGTCTGATTCATTCTAGTTAATCCGTTTGTTTTAAACTGCTCTCTCTTTTATGTATTACTGGAACGTTTTATTCATTTTGGTTGGTTTGTTCAGTTGGTTCATTTAGATGAACTAAGATAGTCTAAAGGGAATCACAGATTCAGTGGCTTTTTGTTCTCATCTACTGAACTCTGTAGTCCTTTCATAGTGATAATTGACTTCTACATGGTTTCATTCACAAATTTCCATATAAAGTTAAATGTGTGACATTTACATGTCCATGTTTTGGTATAATACAACTCCCCTTTTCTAATAATTGAACCAGTAGTGTCTATCACGACACTTGCAATGTTGAAAGTAATTAAAAGTAGAGACAATAAAAAAATCTATACAATTCTAGCTTTTCTGGTAATGAGCTACGTTTGTAAGGAATACTGGTTAGCGCAACCAAATGCTATGTTGCTATTTTATTGTCTTTTTGATTCTAGTGTCTGATTCATTCTAGAGAATCGGTCCATCCGAATCTGCTGTGTTGGAAAGTTTGATTCATTTAAGTGAATCAGTACATCTTAAATAACTATCTATGCATTGTTTTAAAGTTTGATTCATTTCAGTTGATTCGTTTGGATAGTTTGACTGTCTGATTCTTGTCTGGTTTTTCTTAAATGGTTCTCTCATGTGTAGTATTGGAGAGTTTGATTAATTTTATTGTATCGGTTCAGCTCGCCCCTGTGTTGTTGGAAGGTTTGATTCATTTTGATTGACCACTTTGTTCAGTAGGTTTGTTTAGACAGTTGTAAATTAACAGATTCAAAAAGTAATCACTGATTCAGTGGCATTTCAGGCCTTCATTGTTTATTAAAATACTTAGTTCGTTTTTTCTTTTCTTGTAGTTAGTGTAAACTGTATTAATATATCAATGGAATTAATTGGTTTAAAACTCTTTAACTGTTTAACTGACACATACCCACATTAATTAATTTTCTTTTTTGATATTAGCAGTTACACAAAACCCGTCAGCCTCTAAAATACACCCAAGAAGATGAAGATGTGACTTCACTTCTTCTAGTTGTCAAATTCCTTGTCATCCAGTCTCAAAGTGTTGTTTTTATGAAATACGTTTTGACACTTTCAAAGCTTCAAAGTCTTCTTTGCTGAAGCTTTGTTGCACAATCCAAAAAATGCCAAGAACAGTCTCATAATCATTCCTGCCATAAATATTGTAGCTTCTTGGTGCTCTGTTGGACGAACAGACAGACATTGTCTTCATTCCCCATTAATTCTTTAATGTTTTTCTTCTCGATCTTTTGAATTATTTTTCGCAAAAAGGATCACTTTCAAAGAAGCGCCTGTACAAAACACTGGGATCTTCCTCTAGGCTCCAGGTCTGTTTGTCTTTCTGTGGTGTGAAGTACAGAATCCCACAAGTCTCTTTTGTCGTGGCGGCAGGGAACGAGTAGCCAGAAGCTCGGATCAAAGAGCCGTGATTCACCCACCGCGAGAGCAATCCAGCTCTTGAACATAACTGATCTCTGCTCTGATGTTCAACTTTTGTCAAGGGAGTTCAATAAACCAGCCGACAGCATGAACAAACAGAGTCTGAATGGGTGGCAATGTGTTGATCGGTTGGGGGCGGTTGAAGTCTCCCTGTTTTAATTATTTTCTAATGTTCTTTAGGTTTCCTCACATCCAGGTGTTAATGACAGCAGTTCAGAGTGTATCAATAATTCTCACATTTCCAGAATGTATTATAGAAGCAACAGATTGGTGTCTAAATGCAGTTTCATGGAGTTGCATCAGAGCTTTTAGCTCAGGGATAAATGAAGATGGGAATATGAACGAATGAGGGGAGAACCTGAATATGAATCGAGTGAAGAGAAGAATCAAGCTTCCCGATTGACAGCTCTATGGAAAAAAGTAGTGCCATCATTCAGCTTAATTCAGTTCAAGTTGTTCTCAATCGATGGTGTCAGTCAATGTGGTCATATCAACAATTTACTGAAAGTTTTGTCATGACAACTCGCACAGTTTAGCATGGTAATATACACGGTAATGTTAATGTGTTTGGTCTTGGTGGAATAGATCTGCTACTCTGCTGCTGCTAGTAATGCACCCACAGACATGCTGCTGTGAGCATGTAGGGAACACTGCTGCTGCACATACTGTATAACATATATGAAATTACTCCTATTTATCTACACACATTCACCCTGTAGCAGATCTAAACAGATGGAGCTGAGGAAGGAGGATTGTTTCAGAAGCACGCTTAAACTAAATTTAATTTTAAACCAAGACATAAAGGCAGAAAATAGTTTGGCCTTTCGTAATATGTTGTTTCAGATTATAAGAAAGAAATAAACAGTTTGTTTTAATTTACCTGTACTTTTAAAGCCCATTTTCTCAAAATTTGTTTTTTTCCCTGCACTGAACCAACAATATATATATATATATATGCATACATATACATATACATATATGTATATATACAGGTGCTGGTCATATAATTAGAATATCAACAAAAAGTTGATTTATTTCACAAATTCCATTCAAAAAGTGAAACTTGCATAATGTATACATTCATTCCACACAGACTGATATATTTCAAGTAGGGCTGCAAGATATATCGTTTCAGCATCGATATCGCGATGTGCGCATCCGCAATAGTCACATGGATGTGCGATGTTTAGTAGGCCTATACTTTTGTTATATATATATATTACTGATTGTTTTCTTTGCTCACACACAGACACTGCATCTACACCAGACGCGACAGCTGTACAGAGATAAACATTTTTAAATAAATGTAATAGCAGAGCTACTGCAAGATTTCAGTGCTGGAAATCCATTTATCCTTTGCTGAAACTTCCGCGTTGTCGAGGGAGCGTGATCACGGTTGCTTAGCAACGGCAGAAGCCACGAAAGTGCAAGCTCCAGAGCGCTTGCAAAGAAGGAGAAAGACGCGCTGCTTTCCATGCTGGCGTTTTCCATGCATTTTAGCCATGACATGTGAACGGCCTATGGCCCTAAAGTCTGTCTACACTGGACGCGACAAAGCTACTGTTACTAATCATTTGAACTTTTGTGTCAGTTAGAGCGGGGATTTAGACGGGATTAGAGCGGGAATTTGTCGCGCCGCGCATGCATCCAGTGTAGACAGACAGCATCACTGATTATGGGTTCCACAGTATTTTGGGCGTCTCACGTGTTCAGGTGTAGACAAGGTAAGAGCCACGCAGATGCTATGGTTGTAATTTGTTTATTTTCTATGCTGATTTACTCACCTATAAAAATCACCCCAATCATTGATTTTTTTTCCAAACAGAGATATTAAATCATGTTTTCTTTTTGTTTTTTTTCTTCATATCGCAATATATATTGCAGAGAAAAACAAAATATCGCATGTGAGTTTTTTCCAATATCGTGCAGCCCTAATTTCAAGTGTTTATTTCTTTTAATTGTGATGATTATAAGTGACAACTAATGAAAAACCCCAAATCAGTATCTCAGTAAATATATATACAAGGCGTGGCATGGAGTTGATCAGTCTGTGGCACTGCTCAGGTGTTATGAGAGCCCAGGTTGCTCTGATAGTGGCCTTCAGCTCTTCTGCATTGTTGGGTCTGGCATATTGCATCTTCCTCTTCACAATACCCCATAGATTTTCTATGGGTTAAGGTCAGGCGAGTTTGCTGGCCAATTAAGAACAGGATACCATGGTCCTTAAACCAGGTACTGGTAGCTTTGGCACTGTGTGCAGGTGCCAGTCCTGTTGGAAAATGAAATCTGCATCTCCATAAATTTGGTCAGCAGCAGGAAGCATGAAGTGCTCTAAAACTTCCTGGTATACGGCTGTGTTGACCTTGGACCGCAGAAAACACAGTGGCCAACACCAGCAGATGACATGGCACCCCAAACCTCACTGACTGTGGAAACTTTACACTGGACCTCAAGCAACGTGGATTCTGTGCCTCTCCTCTCTTCCTCCAGACTCTGGGACCCTGATTTCCAAAGGAAATGCAAAATGTACTTTCATCAGAGAACATAACTTTGGACCACTCAGCAGCAGTCCAGTCCTTTTTGTCTTTAGCCCAGGTGAGACGCTTCTGACGCTGTCTGTTGTTCAAGAGTGGCTTGACACAAGAATGCGACAGCTGAAACCCATGTCTTGCATACGTCTGTGCGTAGTGGTTCTTGGAAGCACTGACTCCAGCTGCAGTCCACTCTTTGTGAATCTACCCACATTTTTGAATGGGTTTTGTTTCACAATCCTGTCCAGGTGCGGTTATCCCTATTGCTTGTACACTTTTTTCTACCTATCTTTTCCTTCCTTCGCCTCTCTATTAATGTGCTTGGACGCAGAGCTCTGTGAACAGCCAGCCTTCTTTGCAATGACCTTTTGTGTCTTGCCCTCCTTGTGCAAGGTGTCAATGGTCGTCTTTTGGACAACTGTCAAGTCAGCAGTCTTCCCCATGATTGTGTAGCCTACAGAACTAGACTGAGGACCATTTAAAGGCCTTTGCAGGTGTTTGAGTTATTAGCTGATTAGAGTGTGGCACCAGGTGTCTTCAATATTGAACTTTTCACAATATTCAATTTTCTGAGATACTGATTTGGGTTTTCATTAGTTGTCACTTATAATCATCAAAATTAAAATAAATAAACAATTGAAATATATCAGTCTGTGTGGAATGAATGTATACATTATACAAGTTTCACTTTTTTGAATGGAATTAGTGAAATAAATCAACTTTTTGATGATATTCTATTATATGACCAGCAACTGTATATATATATATATGTATATTATATATATATATAATATATATATAGATCAAAAATATAAATCAATAATAATAATTTTATTCCGGTCCTCACAAACAAATTTTCACAAAATAAATAAAAATACATAGTTACCGAAAAAGGTGTAGACAGAAGCCTTGCTTATTATGCCTAGCCTTTATACATAATTAACTGAATGGGCAACACTTTTCACTAAGTTAAATAACACAAAATAAACAATATAACAAAAACATTTCCCAGAATGTACAAACACAATTCAAAACAAACATAATAATATACACTCCAGCTATTGCTACAATGCATTTTTTTTTTACATTACAACAATACAACCACAATTTATTTATACTGAGTCATATCATTATTTATCACCTTATTTTTATAAATGTTCTTAAATTGGCAAAACAAATTAAATACTTTTAGTTCCTTATCACATTTATTCCATACATTTACCCCTTTAACAGATAAGCACCTACTTTTTGCATTAGTTCTTGCCCTTACTTTTTTGAACATATACAATCCTCTTAAATTATACTGACTTTCTCTTATTTTTAACAGCCTCTGAATACAATTTGGAAGTCAATTATTATAAACTTTATACATTAACTGTCAAGTATATAAATCAACCAAATCTACAAATTTGAATACATGTAAATTAATAAACAATGTATTTGTTGGTTCGTAATAATCAAACATTTTAACAATCCTAATAGCTTTCTTTTGTAACCTATATATTGAATTTAAGTTGGTTTTATATGTGTAAAATAATAAGAAATACAATAATTAATGTATGGATCTACGAGCGCACAATACAATATAGCAACGTTTTTTCACAAAAATGTTTACTATTTATATTGCAATATTTAGACATCTTTATTTTTACATGATTAATATTGATCCAACATTATTAATCAATTATAACACCCTATTTTCCGTACACTCTTTCATTTCCTCATTATTTATTGTTACTTTGTCGATTACTGAATATTATAAACTTTGTTTTAATAAAATTTAGTGAAAGTCTGTTATCATCAAACCATTTTTTGAAAACCCTCAATTCTACTTCCACTGTATTCAGAAGCTGTTCCAAAAATTACCCAGAACAATATAAATTAGTATCATCAGCAAACAATTTTTTATTTAATACTTTAGACACTTCACAAATATAATTTATATACAGTACAAACAGCTTAGGGCCTAGCACTGAACCTTGTGGAACACCACAAGTAACTTTCATTAAATCTGATTTATCATTATTCATTTGTACAAATTGATGTCTGTCATCAAGGTAACTTTTAATCCAAGCAAAAGCTTTCCCTCTTATACCATATCTCTCCAGTTTCTTCATTAATAGTCCATAATCAATAGTGTCAAAAGCTTTTTTAAATCTAGGAACACCCCCACAGTATATTCATTATTATCCATTGAAAAAGAAATCTCTTCTACTAGTTCCATCACAGCCATTGAGGTCGACCTGTTTTTTCTAAAACCATACTGATGAGTTTGAGGTGCGGAGACGATACCAGGACTTCCTGTGGTTAAAGGGACGTTTGGAAAAAGCTCATCCCACGATTATTGTTCATCCACTGCCTGAGAAGTTTGTGATGAAAGGAATTGTGGAGAGGTTTAATGAAGATTTCATCGAGACGAGGAGGAGGGCGCTACACAGGTTTTTGAACAAAATAGAACATCCCATTTTCTCCAGCAGTGAGGATTTTAATATCTTTCTCACAGCAGCATCTGGGGAGTTGACCTCTCATAAAGAACAAGGCCCAGGGTTTCTGAGCCGGATGGGGGATACGGTCAAAGCCGTCGCTGCTGCGGTCAAAGGGGTCAGAAACCGGCCTGAGGAGTTCACCGAAATGCAGGAGTACGTGGAGGCCTTCAGTCAGAAGATCAGCTCTGTTGATAAAGTTACCCAAAGGATCGTCAGAGAGCAAAAAGAGTACCTGGAGGAGCTGAAGGAGTGTGGGCCGACATATGCACTGTGGTCACAATCAGAGGAGGAGCTGGCCAAGTACCTGAAGAACATGGCAGGCAGTGTGGACAGATGCTGCAAGGAGACAGAGGAGCAGGTCAAGCATCTCAATGATCACCTGATTCCGGTCCTTCAAGAGTACGTCCTCTGTACCGACACACTCAAGGCGGTACTAAGGAGGCGAGAGAACATCCAGGCAGATTTCGAAGCGAAGACTGAAGGTCTTGCGGCGAAGAAGACTGACAGAGACACGATGAGAGATGATCTGTATAAGGCAGAGGACTGGCTGGATTGGGAAAATAATGCACTCAAAAGCGACTGGACCCAGTGGCAAAAGGTCATGAGAACTGACCTATGATCAGCCTTCGTCGACACAGCAGAGAGGTACGTCAACTATTATGAAAAGTGTTTGGCTATATGGAAGTAGTTCTTGCATTCTCAAAGGATAGATGCTGAAGGAAATGTAAATGCTGACTTTTCCTAATCTCTCATGGTGCTTTTATCTGAACGGGACCACTAAAGACTCTTTTATTCCTGCAGAAGCCAATAAGATTCATATTTCGAAACTGAAATGCACCAAAGAGAGGGACAGTCGCCCTTTACAAACATCTCCCAGCTTTCACCAACTCACCCAGAGAGATCGAAATGAAAGGAGAATTTTCTCTGTCATCAGTACGTTTGGCCAATGTTTTAATTTTCGCTAATGGGGAAACATTATATTGCCAAATGTTTTATACTGAGAATAATTTTTCATTATATATATACATTTACATTTATGCATTTAGCTGACGCTTTTATCCAAAGTGACTTACTGTGCATTCAGGCTATACATTTTTTCAGTATGTGTGTTCCCTGGGAATTGAACACATGACCTTTTGCGCTATTAACGCAATGCTCTACCACTGAGCCACAATGAACACTATATATATATGCATATGTATGTATAAATATATATATCGGCAAATCTGGCTCACGAGATCCATTTTCCTGCAGAGTTTAGCTCTAACCCTAATCAAACACGCATGAGCATGCTAATCAATGTCTTCAGAATCATTAGAAAACAACATGAGGGTGAGTTTTATCAGTGTTGGAGATAAAATTATATATAAATACACTATATCAGGGTTCCTCAAATCTTGCCCTAAAGGGCCAATGCACTGCAGAGTTTAACTCCAACCCTGATAAAACTCACCCACATGTGATTTTCTAATGATTATATAATGATTAGCATGCTATATATATATATATATACTTTTTTAACCGAGTATGCTGAGTGATAAGTTTAAGAATCCTATGTAATTGAACAAGGATCCCTATGTAATATATATATATATATATATGTGTGTGTGTGTGTGTGTGTAATTGATTTGTTAACTGTTATTTTACATAATATTTAGTTAATTTACCAAAATAGTATAAGTATAGTATCTAATACTTATATATTATGCATATTTGTACATAATATGAAATTTTTTAATAGCACTATTTAAACTAACACAAAAACAGTAGTTTTAGAGTTTAAAAAGAGTTCCTGTGAACCAGTTCAAACTGTCCATTTAACAGAACCAGAATCTTCCTTCACATTTAAGTAAAACGAAGAAAAAGCACACATTTCAATGTTAGAGACAATCATGGTTTCCTTAAAACGTGTACATTTTTAAATGGAGAAATCTGTGAAAAAAGGTTAACTTAAAAAATAAATAAGCACAACTTGGCCTTTGTTTTCACTAATCCATGAATCTTTCTAGTGTAAATAAAACTGTTTAGTTTTATTAATTGTTTGTCTGATTTATGTCTTTTCGGAGAAAATAAATATTGAGATATATTGTAGCTATATCGCTTAGGCCTACTGTAATTCAGAGAGAGAAGAAATGTTCAAATACCAGGAAAGCACACACATGCTTTATTAGTGGTTGAATCATTTTCTATTTGGCAACTTTATTATGTAGCACAGAATAGGCCTGAATGCTGCTATTCTGGAAATGGCCTAGTTTTTAGTCTGTTTTGTGGACGGAAAGCATGCCTTTTAATCAGAGTTAATTACGAGTAAATTACACAGCAAGCCCAAAAATCAAAATGCATCTATATTTCCTTTGCATTCTTTGAGAAGAAGAAGTAAAGGCAGAAATATGTCAGTATTAGAGGAAAACCAGTTACCACAGAGGCTGGAGGCTGGTGATTGGCAGAGACTCCGGGGAAGCCTCCAGGGCGGATCCGGGGACTCCGGCGGCCACGGCGGATCAGGGAGCTCTGGAGGCCATGGCCGATCGGGGAGCTTGGGAGACCATGGCGGATCGGGGAGCTTGGGAGGCCATGGCGGATCGGGGAGCTTGGGATGCCTCCATGGCGGGTAGCCCCCCCAAAAAATTTTCTTGGGGAAACTCTTCATCCCCGGGGGGCGCTCAGGAGGCGCGGACGCCTGGGGCTCTGGAGAGCCGGACGGAACCAGCAGGGGCTCTGGGGAGCCGGACGGAACCAGCAGGGGCTCTGGAGAGCCGGACGGAACCAGCAGGGGCTCTGGAGAGCTGGACGGAACCAGCAGGGGCTCTGGAGAGCTGGACGGGACCAGCAGGGGCTCTGGAGAGCTGGACGGAGCAGGCACTGGAGGACGCTGGCGAGGAGCCGGCACTGGAGGGCGCTCGGGAAGCGCAGCGTCTCGGGGCGCTCGGGAAGCGCAAACTCTCGGGGGCGCTCGGGAAGCGCAAACTCTCGGGGGCGCTCTGGCAGCGCAAACTCTCGGGGGCGCTCTGGCAGCGCAAACTCTCGGGGGCGCTCTGGCAGCGCAAACTCTCGGGGGCGCTCTGGCAGCGCGGAGCTGGACGGGACCAGCGGGAACGACGGAGAGCTGGACGGGACCAGCGGAGAAGCAGGAGAGAGCTTGCGAGGAGCGGCCACAGGAGGGCGCAGAACCGGAGCGGCCACAGGAGGGCGCTGTCTCGGAGCCGGCATAGGATTCGCCGTGGGCGGGCTTGGGGGAGCCGCGGACGACGGCCGGCTGGTTCTGGCTCGGGGCAGGAAACTCTCCAGACACCGGAGGATCTGGGAGATCCAGGGGACGATGGTAATTGGCCCCGTGCCAGAACAGAGAGAGGATGGTGGCGTCATCTAATGCCGTCGCCGCGGCAAGCCCGCAGAACTCCCGCGAATACTCCGGGAAAGGGAGATCTCGGCGGGCAAGGGCGATGACGCGGGCGGCGATTTCCATCCTCGGTTTGGGTCGGTCCGATCTTCTGTCACATAACGGGTCAAACACGGACAGGTGAGTGAGTGACAAACAGGTTTATTGGAATAATAGATACTCGGCTGGGGAAGATCGCTGGAGTAGAGTCCGCGTAGTGTTTACGAGATCGGACGATGACTGGAGTGAGGTGTGTGTATAAGTAGAGCTGGGGTGATTGGATGCCAATGACGTGCAGGTGTGTTCAATCAATGATCAGTGAAACCAGGTGAGGGCGTGCGCTGTGATTGGAACGGGAGCAGGACAGACAGATCCGTGACACGTATGACACTCATTCTTTTCTCATTCAATTCCACTTTCTAAAGAACAACTTCAACTTTGTCTGCTGTAATCTGCATTACATTTTCGTTTGGTTTGCTGTTGTGATCTGTTGCTCTGCAAGATTTCATTTCATTTGGGTCACACCTCCAGGTCTGAGGGAATGATAATGCTCAAAATATACGCTACAACAGCGCTTTATATAAAAGGGCTCTACATGCATTATATTTCAATTCACTGGTCAAACGTTTGCATCTGCATTTATGTTCTTGTGTGAAGTACTATGTTTATGTATTGCCTGAAGCTTTTATTCAAATGCAAATGACTGCAAATGCATCATATGCAATGATGTTTTTACCTCTTTGCAGCATCTAGATGAAGCAGATTCAGTTTTCCTTAATAATGAAGCATAACAGAAGTCTATGAGAAGTAATGGCTTTGCTCAGAACATCCCATTGCAAATAATGGCCAAGGTTAAGTTGATTGATTAACCGCTGTTTGTTGATAAGTGCAATGGCTTAACTCTGGTAGTTTGTGAACGTAAGCTTTTTCAGAATTTCTGTATTTTTATTCAATGTAATAGTTGAATAAAAAAGTAATATTTGGGCATTTGTGTTGATGAGCATAATGGAATTAAGTGTGCTGTCTTAAGATGCTAGAAAATATCTACTGATATCCACCATTTAGATCTCATTTCTCAGTTTAGCACATGTAGATTTAAACCAACATTACACTAGAAACAATAATGCAATAATGACATTAAAAATGAATGTCTGAGCTTGATGCGATGAAATATCAATTAATCATTATATTTAATGTCTTATGAGCCATGGCTTTATTGCTTTTCATTATGCATGGGTATGAAAATTAAATGCGTTTGATATAATGCATGAAAATGTGTATTTGGACTTGTAATGTGTAAGATTTCAGGTGTGAATATAGGGTTCCATTGGCAACTCATTAATGTTTTATTATGAAGCACCAACAATTTACATTCATTAAATATTAAGAACTGTATGGTGTGTTTTATGTGAAGTTGTCTTAGAATGAGGAAACAAGGAAAGAAAATTCTGAAAATTGAAGGTGAGAAACTTTAGTAATAAGCACTCGTATCACAATAAGTAGTTAATACACAACATGGAGTAACATGTTACTGAATACGCCATGCTGCATGAACTCATGTTCTTTGTTAGTTTATTTTGCAAGTTAATCTTGATGATCATTGTCTCTCCTATATTTGAAGTTTGTCTTGTGTTAAATCTATGTAAATCCCAAATCATACCTTCCATGCTCCAGAATTTAATGGACCCAAGTACAGAGCCCAGGGGAACTCCTTAAATCATGATTAAAAGTCATGCATCTCTGGGTAGCATTTTATTTTAGAAGCTGTCAGTATTCAGAAATATATCTTGTTCTGCTAATGAAATCTGCTAATAAAAGGAGATTCCTAAGCTGTTTTGGTTTACAAAAATTGTGGTTAGCAACTTGTATTCCGTGCTTATATTTAGCACAGTGCAAGCAAGTGTATCCACAAAGTGCAGTTGCTTTCAGCCCTACCCCATACATCTATACCGCACTGCTTCACTTATTAGGAGTGTTATGAAGTTGATGCATTGTGTGGAGTATTATGATCATCCCTTAACCACAACTGTATTACATTAGCGATAAACTCAGCACTGCTGTGATTAATTATAGCCGAATTCCAATATGGGAAAAGAGAGGAGTAATTCTATTCAATTTCCAAAAGCTTTTCAGCGTTACCGGCTTAGCTATTGTAGAAAAAGAAAATGATATAGACAGAAAAAGAGTGATCAAGAGTGCAAAAAATAAATAAATACAAAGGGCAAGAAGTGCACTGGAGGAATTGAGTGGAATAAAATGAGAAGAATACTGCAAAAGGAGGGAGTGATGTCAGGAAAGATGAGGAGTTATAAATATTGATTACCGTTCTTGTACTGATCCAAAGACATGACAAGGAAGATGCACTCAGAAAGCACTCAGATGCCGAGGTGTTCTTTGACAAGAGTGCAAAACAACTAATTTGTTCCCAGGCTCGTTTTTTTTTTACTCCCTCACTCGCTCTGTCATTCTGACAGATACCGCCTTGCCTGAGAGCGCCACAACTTTCCTCAGCTAGGATGGGGATGTAAGATGTAGAGGTAGACAATGAGAAATTGCCTTTTCTTGTTTCGTCTCCCAGCCTTTGTGGAGTGGCGGACTGCTCCTGAGAGTGCCATGTGACTCCAGAGCTTTGGAGCTATTTTCCCCTCTCCCTCTCTTTTTTTCCTTTGCAACGATGAGTCGCTGAAGAGGAGAGGAGGCAGTAAGAGGAGGATATGTTTTCCGTTTCGCTCAAGTGCCGGATGGGGGTCATCAGACGCAGGATCAAGGGTACTGTACAATGCAACACTTTCACACAAGCTTTGGGATGGGGGGTCCAAATCTTTCCAAGTGTTGGGAGGGGGGTGAGTCTCGGGATTAATGTGTAATTAGGATGTGTGATTAACTCTGTGTTGTGTGTATGTAATATAGCCTTGTCCACTGATTTTTGAAACTTGATATAAGGAAAGGCCAGACTTGTCTTGGATGCTTTGTTTTTGAGAACCTGGAAAGCCAAGCTGTTTGCTAAAGTCGAATGTGAACATCCTTTAAAAATCCAAGGACGGGTGATACTTCAGGTGTGTTGGCGAGTGCTTGAGTTGTGTTTGCCATTTTAATAAACCTCTCCTAGGTTTATTTTATTTATGTTTTCAAAATGAGTGGCTTATTTTGTATTATCTAGTTGAATTATTCATACATTCTTAACATCAAGTGTGCCAAAATGTGTATCATTGCTTTTCATTAACATTTCATTACAGAGGGTGATATTTTTAGACTAGAATTAAAAGGCCTTCACACTTCTTTATAGTGACGTTAGTAGCACAGTTTTGCAACTGGGTGTGATTTGCTGCATGTTTTTGACTGCAAAACTTGAAAGCATCTTAGTGATTGTGATAAAATTGTATCTTTTTTTAGTTTTGTAATTTGTTGTACTCATCCAGTTTATATTACCTTCACTGCAACAAATATATACTATTTATAAATAGTTGGCTATATAACTTTACAGTTCACTTATAGTTCTTAAAAATGCATAAATCACTCCTAGATGTGATCTTACATTTACCAGGCCTGTTAAAAACTAGGAAGCATCTTAGTGTCGTGATTTAAAAAAATATATTTTTTTGTTGTTGTTGTACTCATTAACTCCTCAACCACTTTATTTTACCAGAGTTGCAGCAAATACATACTATTTATTTATAGTTGTCTATATAGCTGTGTACAGATCACTTATAGTACTCAAAAATGCAAAAACAACTCTTGGTTGTGATCTTAAATTGAACAGGCCCAGCAGATATCAAGCCGATAAGTTTGACACTTCTTCTGAACCAACCGTTTAGAAGAGCTCGTTCTTATGCATCTCTAGCCTTAAGCTAGTTTGCAAGAAATCAATAAAGCATTGCCTACAAAAGTTCAAGACTGTAGAAGCAACATCAGCCGTTGATGGCAAACTTGTGTGTGGGGGTGCTGATAGATTCAGTGCTCTGGTCCTTGGCGGAAGTTCAAGTTTACATGTTCAAGTATCAATGGTGGGTGATACACATGAGGATTCCTACTGTTTTCTTGGGCCTTAAGCATTTTTTTCTTTACGTTTTTATGCTTTGCATAATCCATTGTCTCTTCGATAAAATGTCTTAGATACATTTTATTCTCAAGTTGCGGTCATTCCTCAAACTGACACAACATGGTTTATTCAAAAGAATCCCACTTGGCCATCTACTCATATATAGGGAAACAGATTTGGGAAGCTGGGAACAAACAGTACACCACCTTGAATATACAATCATAATGTGACTAATGATGTAATGGCAAAAATAAAAAGGTGGGAAAGTCTTTAGATTGAACCAATAAATTGAGTCTGTTTCCAATGTTCGAATGATTGATGAAGGTTATTTTATGTATTGAAACAAATTGGGCCTTTAGTCCTCATGTTATTTGTTGTGACAACATCTCTTTCCAAGTCCACATGCTTTGTCCAAGCTTATGGAAATCGTAAAACTTTGCAGTAGATTATTCTAGGTTTATATGTCAGTTTATATGTGCTAGCTTCATGAAGACTCTATCTAGAGAAGACTGGAAGTTTAATCTCAGAGGATTGATCAGCTGCGACAGTTTTATTGGATTTATATATGGAGAGGTGGGCTCAGGACTGACTGCACTGGAGATTTCAAGCCGAAAATCAACTTCTCACTCTATTTAACTATGCAACAAGATAGTAACTGAAAGCAGCAGGCCGTAGACTTGCAATTATATTGGAGTGGCTTTTTTTAGCTTTGTGTAAGTGATATCCTATTCACATCGCATTGATTTTATTATGGCTTTATTTTTCACCAGGGATATAGAAACCGTGGTAACTGTTAGACATAAAAAAAATAAAACCAATTACTTAATGACCACACAAAAACCTATTTAAGCACTTTTTGAGGAAATCAGCTAAGACTTCTGTGCGAATGCTAGATCACACTGCTAATTGTCTGTCTTTATTTATTTTTTGTCTTTTCCATTTGAAAACATTAAAATGTCTTCAAATTTAATCGAAGCAGAATTGTGTATGATTATATTACATGTTTTCAGACATTATTTTAATAACATTTATATCTTGCATATAAATATATCTTGCATCTTCTTATATCTTATTTAAGCACAGATTAAAATTTAACTTAAATGTTGTTGGATCAATGCTTAAAATAAGAAACTTTGCTAGTGGGGTGAAAAGCAATACATCTTTCAAGATATATTTTTTGAAAATTAGAAATTAAATGTCTGTTACATTTTTCATTCTCAAATGAATATGTCTTGTTACAAACCTTTGTGCTGTGCTGAAAATCCCTTACCCTAATATGGTGTTTTTTTAATACATTCAAAAATGTATTAAATTATACTATATTATAAATCAAACCTTAGATTAAATCTTTTTGTAATCTTGTTTTCTTTCAGTTAGCACAGGTTTGGTATATTTTTTTTTTGGAACTGATTGGTCGTAGGCCTCACTGATCTGAACTTATGCACTTTTAAAATTTTCAGTGAAAACATATTTTCAATCATTATTTTTTTGTAGCATAATGATTATGATTCATGAGTTTCAAAAACAAATATAAAGACTGTGCTAATTAAAAAAAAATGTATTATTCAATATTTGGCATAGATAGCGGAATAGATAGATAGATAGATAGATAGATAGATAGATAGATAGATAGATAGATAGAATATATAGATAGATAGATGGCTTGTGACTTTTTCGATTTGTTTCTGTGCCAGTTTTTCAAGTCAAAGTTTTGCCTTCATAAGCAAAAGTTGTGTGCAGCAAAGAAGAACAGATCAAAGAAAAGCATGATTGTGAAAAGAATTGGACATTGTCTCTGTCCCGACTGACTGACCTCTCAACCCAGTAATATGAGAATGGAGGATGAAAGTACATTTAAAGAATGAAACTGTGAATATTTACATGACTACGTTGTTAGCGCTAGAATTCTGAGCAGCGACTGATTGAGGAAGATGGAATAAGAGGCAGATTAAAGCAAGGAGATGAAAGATGGACGTGACATTGCGTCTGGATGTTCATTTCTAAGTGGTTCACAAGAGACCTTACATCTATTCCCTGGTATTTTCAAACAAAAGGACGTACATGTTTAGGGTGTTTGCTTGGCGCAGTGCTTTGAGAAAATGAAAGCTACAAGGCCCCGGCTAATGAGTACAAACAAAAGCTCTTCCTTTTGATCCATGTCACAAGTCGCTAGCATAGAGAATGTTTCCAGATGGGGGTGATTTATTGCTTTCTCGCACATGACTACCTGGAATACTTTATGGGACCTCGCTCACTTTTATTCACTCACTGCTCTGCAAGTTTTTCTGCTAAGGGAGTGTATGCAGGGCAAAAAGATCTCATAGCATTGTTTGAAGATGTTATTGTTTATATTCATCACAAGGTGCATTTGCCTTTGAAATTGGTTTGTTGTGTCTACCTAAAGTTTGTGGATTGGAAAGTTTGAAAACCAAGTCTTGGACTGTGAAATAGCTCAAAAGATTTGTGCTTTTTGTTATAAGTCATACGCTGTAACAAATCCTTTGACTGCAAGGTTAATTGTTTGTAGTCCCAAAGAGTCAATATTCAAAGGATATTTTGTATTTTGTAGTTCTAAGTTGATATGAAAACCTTTCAGTGAATTAAATCATGACCCAGACCTTTTTTTACAGTAAAAAAAAAAAAAAAAAACTCAGTCAAGAGTGAGATGGTGTTTTCATTAAATTGCAAATGGGAGTTGTAAATATGTTTTCCTTATGGCTAGAATCCAACAGCTGGGCTCTTTTATGTGTTTATCAAACTAAATGATTATAGCACAGAAAATGTACTTAGCACAGGGAAGCACTGTTTGCTGTAGCAATTATTTTTTTATTATATTGTTGTCAATGTGCCGATGGTGTTGATCCAGGGCAAAGCTTAACAAGAGAAAGGAAATCACTATTTTCGGAGGCATTATGTATCACAGCACATACAGCATGTTAGTTAATTTTTATACAGTGTTAAAAGCTCACATGCTAGCAAGCCCTTTTCAGAGCAGACCTTTTTGCATTTTTAATAACAACAACAAAAAAATTAAATGGTAACACGAAGATGATATGTGCAACACAAAATATCTTGTAGATAGTAAACCAGAGAGAATGTGAGGAGGAAACAGATCATTAAAACAAGTATATTGTGTTTCAATATAGTGGCAAGCAACAGGACTTTATCTCGTCCATGTATAACTATGAGATTTTTAGCCAGAATTTAGCTAAAGAAGCAGTCAAGGTGCCATTTTTGTCTGTTTATGTTTCAGGGGAATTAAATTATATTTTAGTTTACATAAATGCTTTACATTATGTTCATCAGTACACTTTAACCATATTTGAAAGACTATATAATTATAAAATTACATAAAGATGCACTTAAGTCCTGCTCATGTTAGTCAAAAAAGCAATCTAAAATTCTAATTGCATTCAATATAAATTTAAGCTATAATACATTTTTATAATATATTTAATTACAATTAACATGCAATTTAGTGTCTGAAAATATTACATTACATTTGTACTTAATGGGAAGGGATAATTGACTTTAAAACTCAAATTATGTCATGTCCAAACCTGGATTAATTATTTTACTGTGGATCACAATACATTTAAAAACAAATTTTTAAATAGAAAAATGTTTTGATTAGCACAGACTTCCATTGTATGTACAAGTGTATATTTGAGAAAGAAGTACAATTTAGCACGTATTACAGAAATAATATATTTTGGTGAAGTCTTGAAGTATATCCTTTAATATATTATTTTCGTAAAAAGTGCTAAATTGTACTTTCTTTTCACAAGGGTTAAATTTCACCCCAAAATAAAGTCATTTACTCACCCTCATGTTCTTCCAAGCCTCTGTGACCGTACAAGACAAGGACAAATTCTGACAATAGATCTTGTTGTTGAATTTGTTGATCGAGTTCACAACTGATCCGATTCTCAAATTCAAGTGACTGACCCAGTGATTTGTTTGCAGCGACACACACAGTCATCCAAATGTCTCTTTTTGTGTTCCACAGAAGAAGGTTTGGAATACATGAGGGTGAGTTTCATTTTAGGGTTTTATTTATACTTTTTATTTTCTAACTATTCCTAAGTCTTTGATTTGTGATCTGAGGGACAAGGTTGGTGGTCATTACGGAATCACGACTTCATAATTAGGAATATTAATTGTTTTTTAATGAAGATAATGAAATCGCCTTCCTTACAGGATCATAATTCATTCCACAGCGGCTTACAGTGCTAACAACCTGAGCTGCCTCGCTGTTGTCCCTCTCGGCTTTTAAATTACGCCTCTACTTGGCAGCCTTTCAGAAAAGTCTCCCTGTTTTGCTTCCCTCATTTTAAAAGACCCCTTCATGCAATCAGTTTCTTCATGCTCATTTTCCATGTCCATCCCTTTTCTGGTGCGGCCCACTTGTCTGCTCTCAAGAGGCCGTGATGGTGCATTCAGTTCATCAGCGCTGTGTCTGGGCTGCTCGCTGGCGCTGAATACTGAGAGGATGGTGGCATGTGTCCCATGTGCTGAAATGAGCTCCAGCATTCTAGAGATACGAAGTGAGAGCATGCCATATCTCAGCATGCTGCGATGGCTATCAGACCTCCTCCTCTGTGCTGAGGTTCGTTTGAAGCTCTGCTTGGCATCCTGAGGCGGATTTGTATTGATCTGGCTTTGTTTGGCTCCATTTGAGAGGCAGGAAAGCGAATGAGGTTTGGCAGAGTAGCAGAGTCTGCCAATCTGATAGACTGTGAGGAAACTGACGAGGTTTGCAAATTGCAGGGACCAGGACTCTAAACCCTTACATGTTTTATTATCTTCCATATTTAGAAACTTTACATGTAGCCTAGACCACAGATCTCCCGTCCTGGTCCTGAGGGGCCACTGTACTGAAGAGTTTTGCACTACCCCAATTAAACGTACATGAACCAAGCTATTCAAGCACTTCAAGGTTACTAAAATCTTCCAGGCAGGTATGTTGGGAGGAGCTAAACCCTACAGGACTTTGACCTATGACCAGTATTGGACACCCCTGGCCTTGACCAAGCTGTTACTAAAAGCAACATATCTTGAGGTCTCAAGTCTACCTCAGACAGATTGAGAAACTCGATTACAAAATTGATAGCTGTGGACAATTGGCTCGTCGTTGCATTATGTTCAGTGATATAGACATTAACAATATATGGACTTCTAAAGCCACTTTGTGACTAAATGTCTTTTTAATTATTTACTTGCCTCAGCAATTGACAACAATATTCAAGCACTGTAAAAGGTTTTGCCACAATCTCAACTGACTGGCTTCTCTCCTGTATGATTCACATACGTCTCTCCAGACCTTAAAGGTGAAGGTGTTATATGAAGTACAATAAATGTGATCATTGCTTTCGGAGGCGAATGCCTGCAGGTTTTTTTTTTTTTTTTTTTTTGCGAATTAAGATATTTTTTTCTAAATTTGACGTTTCCATCACTCATTTCTGAAGCGAGACTTCAAAATGCCATGAAAAACAGGGTGTTGGAAACATAGCTATTGTATGTAGCCTAATTTGCACTTCAGGGAGCTGCTCTGAAAATGCGGGGCATTTCTCGCATTTTACTTTCGAATTTGCGATTACTCTTGGAGCAGCAGTGCTGAGAGCCCATTCTACAGGCTCCATTGTGCAACAAAACCTCCACCATGGTCTTGTCAGTCATCTTGCCTTACTCTCGTTACATGATTAGGGAATTCTGATTCCTGCTGCATGTGGCAAAGCAGATGCTTTCAGTTTAGAATTGAAGCGACCATTGTCAATTATTAATTGCACTTAAAAACCCAAAATTAATTGGCATATTACTTTTCATGATATCACATTGCAGTGGATGCAGCTTTTTTATTTCATTTGCACATTTCTTTGCAATCATCTTGTCACAAGACAGCTTTTTTAACCTCAATGTGAAATCTTGTCACATTTAAATACCGTAAGATCTCATGGCACGTGATCTTGTCACACCCCTATTAATCAGCATATAATTTAATTATTCCCATTAATCAACAAATGTTTTCATAGAAAAGCAAAATTATAATATAGCTTGAACTTTTATTTAACTTTAGGTTTTGTAAAAAAAAAAAAAAAAAAAGAAAGAAGAAACCTAAAATGTATGTAATTCTGTAAAATTCTGTTTACACAACACCGTTTAACTAAAAACCTTTTACGCATTTGACTGTATACTTACATGACAACAGCGTTTTGGGGGCCTGAAAATGTAAACTTCTGAAAGCTGATTTAAAAGTAGATTTTTTTCAAAACAATACTATTATTGCATTGCTTTACAAGTGACACCACCAACTACTGGTCTGGAATGCATATTACAGCATTTTTATTTGCTTTCATAGATCTGTGTGAATTTTTTTTTTGACTGTTGTCATCTGTATGCACAATTTCCCTGCTGCCCACTGGCGAAAGGAGAAGGGGACGGGGGTGTCGAGGCTGCATGTCGTTCACCGCCATCCTCGCCCTCTTGAGACCCGGAGGAAAGGAAACAGCTCTTTTTTTGAGGCTTTGGTTACCAATGACTGGGCAGCCAGTGGCGGAACACAACAAAAACGAAACAAAAGATTCTCTGCCCGGCCCTCCTCTGGGAGAAGGAGTGGTGCGAGGATCTCCTGAAGAGCAGGATCTAAGAACTCCCGTCTCAGGGACGCCGCTTGCCCTGGCGATTTACGGGCTTGGCAGGGGCGGAAACGGGCTGCACCGTTTTCCTGCGGTCAGCTCCATGCTGAGGCCGTTGTGAAGGCTGCTGCTGGGGCCGAGCTGGAGCGCAGGTGGAGGCTGCAGGAGGGCGCCCTCGGCGACAAGCAGACGGAGGGGCTGCAGCCGGCGGCTGAGTGGAGACAGCAGCTGCCCGCCGGGGCAGGATGTGTCGAAACGCCTCCATCTGCTTTTGTGCTGCAGAGAACTGTTGAGCGAAATCCTGCACCGCTTCGCCAAATAGGCCGGCCTGGGAGATCGGGGAGTCTAAGAAGCGACGCTTGTCAGTCTCCCTCATATCTGCCAAGGTTAGCCATAGGTGACATTCCTGGATCACCAATGTGGACATCGTCTGACCCAGGACACCCGCCGTGACTTTTGTCATTCTAAGGGTGAGGTCCGTCGCACTGCGCAGTTCCTGCAGCACACCTGAGTTGGCACCCCCCTTGTGTAACTGCTTCAATGCCTTGGCCTGGTGGTCTTGAAAGAGGGCCATGGCGTGCAGGGCAGAAGCGGCCTGTCCAGCAGCACTGTAAGCCTTGGCCGTTAGAGCGGACGAGAACTTACAGGCCCTGGACGAAAGGCGTGGATTACCCCTTCAGGCGGCGGCGCTTTGCGGGCAGAGCTGCATAGAAATAGCACACTCGACCGGGGGAATCTCCGCTCGGCCGTCGAGGGTGGTGAGGACGGAGGAGGCACTAGGCCTGTTTTGGGCAGAAAAAGGTGCCCTCCAAGACTTAGTCACCTTCTCATGCACCTCTGGGAAGAATGGACCCGGAGGCGGCAGCCGTCGATCGACCTGCGCCCCCAGGAACCAATCATCCAGCCTCGAGCGTTCGGGAGAAGGAGAAGGCCTCCAGTGCAGCCTGACGCTCTCGGCAGCCTGGTAAAGCATAGCGTTCAGCTCTGGATCCCACTCGGGAAACGCCACTCTTCCTGACGGAGGCAACGCAGCCAAATCGTCATCTCCAGAGCATAGCTCGTCCTCCGATACAGCAATCAGCATCCTGTCATCCACTGGTGCTCCGAACTAGATGCTGGGCCCCGCCCTGTCCGAGGTTCCAGCAAACTTGTCCGGGAACGCCAGATGGTGCGATATGATGGAGGAGTGAGAAGCCTGCAGAGACGCACTCGGCGGGGAAGCTCTCACTGTGATCCTGAAATCACCCTGACCATGAGCTGAAGTAGCCCTCCGCTGGTGAGAGACGGAGGAACTAGATCGGGGCATGGCAAAGGGGATACCCCCCTGTTTGCTAAGGAGGTATCTGGTGCGCAACATTGCAATGGTCATGTTCCCGCGATGAGAACATCACTCATCCACGAGCGCTGCTTCAGCATGCTGATAGGCTAAGCATAAGAGACAGTGATCATGACCGTCAGATGAAGCCAGGAAACCACCACATCCAGAAACACACGAGCAGGAAGCCATCTTTAAAAAGACACCTGTCGCTCGTGGAGCTCTTTTATATTTTCTCTTTTAGAGGAAAAACAATATTTTACTGTAGATAGTGCTGAAGCGCCCATAATGGAAAGCTGCAGCACGCCGAAGAGAAGCAGCACTGGACAGCAACCTCCACTGACGCGCCGTAACACCAACACTCAAGGCTGTCTCATAGACACTCGCAGAAAATCAGGCCTCCTAGAAGGCTCGACTCCGAAGTGAAAAACTGATGTGCGTTTGCACGCGTTCTCCTTATATACCCGCACTGCAGAAAACACGCATGTCAACTGTCATTGGCTTGTTTTGTGAACACTCGAAGATAATTGGGCTCTCGAGCGAGATCCCACTACGTCAGTCACTCTGACATTACGTCAAACATGACTGACTGATAGGAAACAGGATTTCCTAGCAGTCTTGAAGAGTACTTAACAGTGCAATGCTACTAACTTGTTTTTTAGTAGTGAGAAGTAACTAGCTACTTTTTCCAACTAGTGATAACCTGATTTTTGCTTCATGCCATATTGTATTGCAAAGCAGATGTATGGTTGAGCAAACTCTATTTTGTTATGTATTTGGAGCTATTTAATTTTAAGAACTGCATTTTGTCTTGAAATTAGGATGCCTTCTGTAGTTGTATTAGTTGTTTTTAGTCTAAATGTACCTGTTCTAGTTTAATACTATCATACTAATAAAGCAGTTTAGTTCAAGATGCCAATTTGTAGGCCACACCGGAAGTCTAATTGATACTAACGATGGGTTCTGTTGGGGATTTGCTAATGGCTTTTTAGTAAAACAAAGTTAGCTATTTATGATTAAGAAACAGGTCTAGAGCTCCCACAGGTGTTTGAGTTTACATGCTTTACAAATTGTACAAAAGTTAGCAACTCATTTTGTAGCAACTTGTTACCAGCTTAAAGGCATAGCGGTTTCAAAATTCAGTAGGCCTATAATTTATGTTGTAGAACAAAAACTGAAAGTCTCTTCAAGCAATATTAACAACAGACCTTGTTTTACTCCAAAAACACTGTTCCTAAGAGAAACAATAGGCTTGCTAGAAATGCTAATTAAGTTGTAGGACTACAATCTGGACAGTTGTATTAGGATTCAAGGATTTATTCGTCACATACTCAATTATACAGAATATAATCAGTAGTGAAATGTAAGTCAGGTCAGGTCCGCTCAATGGACAGTGCAAAATATGTAACACAACACAAGAGAGTATACATAAATATAGGTAAAAAATATAATAAGAAAAAATAAAGAAGAATAAAATGTGCAATAAAATAAAATGTGCAGGACCGTATACTGTGGACTTAATAAATAATAATATAAGCAGGGATGTGCAAGAAGAATGCGCAAACAGATTGTACAGGGTATATACATAGCAGCAATACGGATGATGGAGAATAGTGAATATCTTACTGTTTATTAAATTGAGTCACATTGATGTTATTAGACTGAGTTTGAGTTTAGGAGCCTGGTGGCCTGAGGGAAGAAGCTCCTCCTAAGTCTCTCAGTTTTTGCTATCATGCTCCGGAAGTGCTTGCCAGATGGCAGTAAAAAGAAAAGACGGTTACCAGGGTGATTTGAGTCTTTGATGATTTTAGTAGCTCTGTTTTTTTTGCAGCGTTTGAGGTAGATGTCCTGCAGAGAGGGGAGAGCAGACCCTGAGATGCGCTCAGCTAAGCGTTTCCATACCACACTGAGATGCACTGAGTCAACACACTTTCTATGGCCCCTGAATAGAAAGTTTTCAGGATTGCTAGTGAGACCCTAAATTTCCTCAGCTGTCGCAGATGGTACAGTCTTTGCCTGGCTTTCTTAAACTGTGTTTGAATGTGTGCAGTCCAAGTCAGGTCCTCGGAGATGTTTACACCAAGGTACTTGAAGCTGCTCACCCTCTCCACAGGGGTCCCACTGATCATAAGAGCAGTGTAGGGCCGCTGCTGTCTCTTCCTGAAGTCTACAATCAGCTCTTTAGTTTTGCTCACGTTCAGAGAGAGACAGTTGTCCTTGCACCATGATGTAAGTCTCTCTACCTCATCCAAGTATGCGGTTTCATCATTGTTGTTAATGAGGCCCAGAACCACAGTATCATCAGCAAATTTGACAATAGAAGTGGAGCTGTGAGAGGACACACAGTCGTGTGTGTAGAGAGAGTAGAGCAAGGGACTCGGGACACAACCCTATGGGGCTCCTAAGTTCAGGGTGATGGAGTTGAACTGGCCCATTTTCACCACTTGAGGTATGCCGGTGAAGAAATCTTGAATCCAGTCACAGAGTGAAGTGTTTAGGCCGAGGTCTGTGAGTTTAATTGCTAGCTTGATGGGGACTATTGTATTGAAAGCTGAGCTATAGTCAATGAATAGTTGACATTTTTACTGTCAATGTGTTTGAGGGAAGAGTGCAGGACCTGAGAGATGGCATCGTCAGTAGACCTATTTGGCCGATAGGCAAACTGAAGAGGGTCCAAAGTAACAGGAATGGAGTAGCAAATGTGGTTCTTTAAAAGTGTCTCAAAAACCTTCATTACTATTGATGTGAGGACAACTGGACATAGTCATTCAGGCAAGAGGGTTTACTGTTCTTAGGCACAGGGATGATGATAGATTTTTTAAAGGAGGTGGGAACCACAGAGGTAGCAAGGGACTCATTAAAGATGGATGTAAACAAACCAGCAAGCTGATCAGCGCAGGACCTCAGAACGCTGCCAGTAATCCCATCAGGTCCGGCTGCTTTCCTGACGTTCACTCTCTTTAGTTCCCTCCGAACCTCATCCTCCGACACGGTGATAACATGATCATCGCTGCTCTGTCTGCTGCTTCCTGATGCACTGACCGGCAGAGCCGTGCTGCCGCCATTGCATTCAAAGCGGCCGTAGAAGGTGTTTAACTCTTCGGCCATCAATGGATCTGCTCTCATCTCTGCGTAGTATTTGTTTCCAAAGGAACAGATGGTCCTCAGTCCCTGCCACATGCGTCGAGATTCATTGAGCTGAAAATGAGACTCAATTCTCTCCCTGTATCGGAGTTTAGCGGCTCTTTATAAAGAAACTCATTGTTTTAGTCCTCCATAAATGCTGCTGATATCTTTATATTTTCAAAAACATTGTGCTTATACATTGCTTTAAATATATATTTTTTTCTTTGTAGTTTTAAGTATAGCTAGATAACCTGAATTACTGGAAACTTTATACAGCACTCAACGTTCAGTTGTGTTTAATAAACGAAAATTAATGCTCTGGATAAAAAGTTTTTGGCTGTACTTCCTCCAGCGACTTTTTGCGACTTCCTTCTGCACATGCAGTCCATCATCTGAATGGATCGGTATTCAAATTAGCCTACCTTATCATTTTTAAAGACAAGTTTATGACTTTTCATTATAGCCATGATCGTCATTTCAAATATATGGCTGGAGTAAAATCAACCCCTCCTTTTAGGGATGGCACCTCACATATACACATCAGATGTCTCATTTTTATTATTTATAATTCAGTGCTGCTGGCTTTCTCCTGACATGTGTGCACTTTTACTGCCCTCTACTGATTAATACCTGTCATACAATATTTATGGCTCTTCCTAAAAGACATTTCTGGGAAGTCTGCATCTAATTTGTGTCAAAATAGTCTCAAAACGAATAAACTGACAAAATATGATTCACAAATGCAAAATGGCATTCATAAATGCCTGTTTGTGTATCACGTTGATGCTTTGAGACTTTTCTGACAGATTTTTTTACATAAGTTAAATGCGGATAGCATTTAGACAGTTAAATTCTCCGTTTAATCCCTTTGTTATCTAAACTTTTGATATTTTATATGTATTTTTCAGGTTAAGACATTTTACCTGCTTATTTATTCAGAGACCATAACACTCAATGGTTCTGCCGCACTATTTAGAGGGTAAACGAAAGTTATTTAGCCTGTTTTATGGTTGTTGAACCGCAAATATGTCAGTGACATACGCAGGAGGATAAGTATGTCACGGATCACTGAACAAACAATATCAAAGTGGCTGAAGTTCAAGGCAAACTGAGAGCGAATTCAAACGGGTTATAAAAACACTGTGCTATCAAAGATCCAAAATACATCAGCTTTTATGATTGTCCTCTCCTCTAGCTGAAGCAATAATGCTATCACACAAGGCTGATGCTAATAAACATCAGCACATTACTGCGGCTTCCGGGTCCGAATGACCAAAGTGGCTGTTGATGGGCCTGCCAGACCTGAATCTGTTTGCTCTTGCAGTGTAATTACAAGTCATTACAACAGATTTGCCTTCCCTTGGTGCTCTTACAATAGATCTGGTCTTTCTTGTAAGGCAGAATCATAAGTAGGGTAGAGTGGGGGGAAATGCCGCCCTTAAGGACTGTGCAATTTTTTGTGTGTTTAGAAAAGTTATCATAGTTTTAGTGACACTAACTTACCTGGTTAAATAAAGGTTAATAATAAATTATAAAACAGGTATGAAAAATGTCCAGAGTTTTCATGTTATTAGATTTTTAACAAAATGTTTAAATCATACAAGGCCCATAGTTGGGGTAAAACGCCCCCATGGATGGGGTAAAATGCCCCCCAGTCAAACAAAGCATCTACATCACACTTGTCAACGTAGTCCATAGTTACAATAAAAAAAATATCTTGACTTTATCTTGTGGTTATTTTTGGAAAAACGGTAGGGGGCATTTCCCCCCACTCTACCCTATCTTTCACAGAGAAGTCACTATTTGAAAGCTTTGCAATGAGGTGAAGCAATTTCATCAAGGATATTGTACGGTGGCCGAGAGAGCTCAACGCGCTGCAAATAGAAACAAAACGCCTGCAAATTAAGAAAACAACTTTCTCAATTTTATAACGCACATGCTGCAAATGCTCACAACACAACCAAAAAAAAAAAAAAACGCACTGCAAATAGAAAAAAAACGCCTGATAATTAAGAAAACAACTTTCGTCAATTTGACAACACACACACTGAAAACGCTCACAACACAACCAAACAAAAAAAAACGCTTTGCAAATAAAATGTATTTGGTTGTGTTTTGAGTATTTGCACCACCTGCTGTCAAACTGATGAAGATGTTTTCTTGATTTGCTGGTGCTTTTTCTATTTGCATGTTTTTTCTGAAGTTGTAGCGCATTGAGCTCTCTCGGCCACCGTAATATTGACTATAAATATACCAAATTTCATACTAAAGATATTTGCTGATAACAATTTTAGCTAACTTAAATTACTAATATTTTAGTCAATATCGGTGTGTGGTTTTGTAAGTTTAATACTAATTAAATTAGCAACATGCTAACATCTTTTGTCTTTTTTGTTTTGTTAGCTACATGCACTAGCAACATGTTAAACTTAAACTTAGTTAAAAACTTTGTTAAAATCTGTGCAGTTTGTGTTGTTAACTTAGCATCCAGCTAACTTGAATTGAATCTGTGCATGCCATGTATAGCTTAGCATGTTAACATAAATTCTTCTGTGCATTTTGCATTAAGCGGGATTTATACTCTCGCCTGGCTCCGCTTCGCGAGCCTCCGCTTATTGCGCGCGCAGCTTCGCAAATGGATGAGCTTTTATACTTGACGTGTTTGCCGTTGATAGATTCTTTGAAACGGCAGTGGGCGACGACTCCGACGAGGAATAATTTTCCCCTAAAACCATCGGGAATCACCAGTGAGAAGAAGTAATTTACCGGTACAAGACTTCTCGCGTGATGAATGAGTTGAATGAACAATTTCTTTATGAACTGATTAAAATACTCTTAACCTTTCGGGTTTATTTTGTATCAAACACTGGACAACTTTAAGCATTTTATTCTAATTCTATTTTTATACAATACAAATGAAACGCACTTGAATTAAAAAGCCTTGGACAACCTATGCAAAAAACAAAACTATGTTTTCCATCAAAAAGCACCTGGTGGAGTTTGAACTTCACATTAAACTGCTTCTGTTTCACACAAATGCCGGCACAGACATGCATGTTCAGCTATAATCACCCAGAAATCGTGCATCTTCGGAAGCAGAGCTGTGCGGAAAGTTACAAAAAATGGACATAGCCACGCAAAAAGACGTTGTGCTCACTCAAAGTGAACTTCTGCCAACACCGCGATGACCGCGTCATATTTGGCGCGTGCACCCAAGCGAACTTGCGGACGCGTCGAGTATAAATCAGCCTTTAGAAGAGAGAGAGAAAAACAAAAACAAAAAAACAATGGCATCCATCACAGAAGTTCTAATGGTTTCCACCACAAGTTCCATTACAAACCATCTACTGTTAAGCATTATATAATGGTTTCCAGTTGCAGTTATGCCAAGTTCACGTTTTCTTTTTTTTTTTTTTGGAATTTGGCAACTTGTAAGCTGTTGCCGGGGTTGATTTTGTTCCACCTTCGGTTTAAAGGTTTGATATATTGCATAAATTGTAAATGACTGAAATGTGTGTATTTAAATATTTTAAATTTCTACCAATGATAAAACTTTGCTAGATTGAGTTTTCATAAAAAGTGAGCTTCTTTCTGAAAACAGATAGTTTATGATTACTATTAGTAATTTTGAAGATGAAATTGTGAATAACTCATTATAAAATGTTTATTTTAGGTGTGGGAGTTGCATATGTTAAGTTTTGATATTTGTATAGGGTCACTGGGCTTGTTTTGGGTTATTTTTGATGGGCCTTTGAACTGGTTTTATTACAGAGACCTGGCAACCCAGTAGTGTGTATTGGGCCATATTCCACCAGGATTTCATGGTTTTAACGTGCAACCAATGAAAAGCAATCAAGTTAACTGTAGAGACCCACAGGGACCATTACAGTTTACATTAAAACCAATACATTTCCCATTATAACCATTAAAATCATTACAAATTATGCGTTTGTTTGTTTGTTTGTTTGTTTTTCAGCAGGGCAAACTGTATTTAAATCACTTTTGGGTCTTCTGTGCACTTCCTGCGAGGAGCGCTATTGTGTGGCATGTGCTCCCAATGTAGAGTGTTTTAATTCAGTTACTTAAGGTTTCCCGTTAGCATGTACCTGCCTATCTAGGTATCTCATTTGATTTTAGAACAAAGCCTGTCCAAACTGTAGCTTATTCTGACCAACCCTAATGAAAATGCCAGCGCATTTTAGCATCCATATCAGATTTCTTAACTAGCAAACCTCCTGTGGTGCCTTTGAAGTAAGATGAATCACAAAACCTTGAGATATCCAGTAATAAGTTCTCATTGTAGCAAACTACAGATTCAGATTAGCCATTTTGCAAAGGCCCTTTACTCTTTTGTCTGCACTGCGCATCAGGTGGTCCATGAATGATCCTTGGGCAGCTTGCCAAGCCGGGTCGAAAGCGTAGACTACAATAGATATAACAAGACTTGAAACTTTTTGTTCAGTTTCTTCTGGTTGCAAAGGTTACATGAAACAATAGTCAATTCCACCTTGAGCGTGTGACCATGTGATGTGTGAAGCTCAACACAGCCCAGGTTTTTCTCTCTGTTAAAGCGATATGCTTGAGTCCCGGTGGATGGGAGCAATCAGGATGTTGCAGGAACAAGGGAGCGCTCCAGAGAGGAGCTGATCAAAGCGGCTTCTCTTTCCCCGCCGCCGTCTTGTTGACTCGCAATGACACAAGCCCAGACTGATGAATATTTGATCCCATCCGGGGTTGCACTTGACACAACTAGCGCAAACCCAAAGAGCAGTAGCACAACAATTTGGAACGTGTGAAAATATCTGCTTGCATCTGGCGCCCACTATATTATTTCTTTCTTTGTTAAAGGAGGACACAGCGAGGGAAAGCAAGGGGAATATGAAAATGTCCTATTTGTTTATTGATGCCGCCTGCACCATATCCAGGCTTTACAAAGGGAGATAACTCTATTTTAGAGCCACAGTGTTGCATGTTAACAATGCTGTATTAGTAAAACATGCAAGTAGAGTTGTGGCCTTATTCCTCAGAAAATGCAGAAATACATTTTCTTTTTTTTTCTTTGTAGAGTGGTGCATATGTTATGAAAAATAGCTTTGGTGTGTGGGCGACACAATTTTGAAGCCAGATCAAGTTTTATCTTATGAGCTCTACACATTTTATGTAGAAGAAAAAATATGAGATGCTGTGGACATGCATTGATCGTTAGTAACCATGGCTAAGCAATTCATTCCCTAGTTTTGTCAATTGTAGCTAAGTTTTACTAATTAGTTTCCTAATTTTAGTAAATTAAATCAAATACCCAAGTAAAATTAATTAATATTTAATTGGCAATTAATTAGTACAGTGTGGCCACAATTTGACTAAACAATGGGACAAATTAGTACACTATGGACACAATTTACTAGAACAAGGAGTTGAATTAGTACATCATGACTAACATTTACTAAAACGATGGAAAGTATCAGCAAAATGTGGCCACGATTTACAGAAAAGGGGGAACAAATCAGTACAACGTGGCTACGATTTACAAAAACAAGGAAATTAATCAGTACAACGAATCAGTATAATGTGGCCACGATTTACAAAAACGAGGGAACGAATCAGTATAACATGGCCACGATAAAAAAAACTAAGGAAAGAATCAGTACAACGTTGCCACAATTTACAAAAACAAGGGAACATATTAGTACAATGTGGCCATGATTTACTATCATGAGGGAACGAATCAATACAACGTGGTCACAATTTACTAAAGCAATGGAACGAGTCAATACAACGTGGCCACAATTTACTAAAGCAATGGAACGAGTCAATACAACGTGGCCACAATTTACTAAAATGATAGAACAAATCAATACAACATGGCCACTATTTACTAAAACAAGGAAACGAATCAGTAAAAGGAATTAACACAAAGTGGTCAGAATTTACTAAAACAAGGGAGTGAATCAGTAGACCCTGGCCACGATTTACTAAAACAATAGAATGGATCAGTACAAGGAATCAGTACAATGTGACAACGATTTAAAAAAATCAGGACAACGTGGCCACAATTTACAAAAACGAGGTAATCAATCAGTACAATGTGGCCACAATTTACAAAAAACGAGGGAAATAATCAATACAACGTGGCCACGATTTACTTACATGAGGGAACGAATCAATACAACATGGTCACGATTTACTAAATGGAACGAATCAATACAAAATGGCCACGATAAACTAAAACCAGGAAACGACGCAGTACAATGTGGCTACGATTTACAAAAACAAGGGAATGAATCAGTACAACGAATCAGTACAATGTGGCCACGATTTACAAAAACGAGGGAACGAATCAGTACAACATGGCCACGATAAAAAAACAAGGGAAAGAATCAGTACAACGTTGCCACAATTTACAAAAACAAGGGAACAAATCAGTACAATGTCGCCATGATTTACTATCATGAGGGAACGAATCAATACAACGTGGTCACG
Organism: Ptychobarbus kaznakovi; assembly: GCA_027422405.1. Classification (NCBI taxonomy): domain Eukaryota; kingdom Metazoa; phylum Chordata; class Actinopteri; order Cypriniformes; family Cyprinidae; genus Ptychobarbus; species Ptychobarbus kaznakovi. The sequence goes on from CM049815.1 coordinate 14,238,731, forward strand.
ATTTACTAAAGCAATGGAACGAATCAATACAACGTGGCCACGATTTACTAAAATGAAAGAACAAATCATCGCTGTCAGTGATCAGGCCCATCACTGTTGTGTCGTCAGCAAATTTTACAATGACGTTGGAGCTGTGTGTGGCTGTACAGTCGTGTGTGTACAGGGAGTACAGGAGTGGGCTGAGAACGCAGCCCTGGGGAGCATCAGTGTTGAGGATTAGGGGAGATGAGGTATTGTTGCCCATTCTGACCACCTGACTTCTGCTTGTCAGGAAGTCCAGGATCCAGCTGCACAGAGATCTGTTTAGTCCCAGAGTCTGGAACTTCGCAACCAGTGTGACAGGCACTATGGTGTTAAATGCTGAACTATAGTCCACGAACAGCATTCTCACATAGGTGTTCTTATTTTCCAGGTGGGAGAGAGCAGTGTGCAGGGTGAAGTCAATAGCATCGTCTGTGGAACGGTTACTGCGATATGCAAATTGTAGGGGGTCCAGTGAAGCAGGCAGCATAGAGCAGATGTAGTCTCTGATGATTTTCTCAAAACACTTACTGAAGATGGGTGTCAGAGCAACGGGCCTCCAGTCATTCAAGCATGTGATTTTATTTTTCTTCGGTATGGGCACAATGGTGGATTTTTTGAAGCATGAGGGAACCACAGACAGAGAGAGGGAAAGATTGAAAATGTCTGTATAAACCCAGGCTAGTTGAAATGCGCATGCTCTGAGCACACGGCCTGGGATGCCACCCGGACCCACAGCTTTGCGGATGTTCACCCGTTTGAAGGATCGGGTTACATCCGCGACAGAAATGGAGAATGGACTCACCTCTTCTGCAGCAGCCGCGGGAGAAGTTGTTTGGTTTGGAGGAAGCATGGTTGCCTGCTTTTTTCTCCTTAAACACTGTAGAGTCCGGATTGATAAACATTTGTGTTTCAAGCTCAATCAATGTAAGTGGTTTCCTTTGCTTATTTTGTTCTTGTATCTTTTTCAATTGAGTTTATGTATGAATTGTAATTTGTTTCGTATGGTTGCCTTATGTTGTATGTGTTTGTTAGTAAGCTAACACCCAGTTTGTATATTTTATTTTAGAAGGACTTCTTTATATAGGTAGTTTACACTCACTGGCCACTTTATTAGTTACACCTTGCTAGTACGGGGTTGAACCCCCTTTTGCCTTCAGAACTGCCTTAATTCTTCGTGGCTTAGATTCAACAAGGTGTTGGAAACATTCCTCAGAAATTTTGGTCCATATTGACATGATAGCATCACACAGTTGCTGTAGATTTGTCGGCTGCTCATCCATGATGTGAATCTCCCGTTCCACCACATCCCAAAGGTGCTCTATTGGATTGAGATCTGGTGACTGTGGAGGCCATTTGAGTAAAGTGAACTCATTGTCATGTTCAAGAAACCAGTCTGAGATGATTTGAGCTTTGTGGCATGGTGCATTATCTTGCTGGAAGTAGCCATCAGAAGATGGATACTCTGTAGTCATAAAGGCATGGGCATGGTCAGCAAACAATTCTCAGGTAGGCTGTGGCGTTTAAACGATGCTCAATTGGTACTAAGGGGCCCAAAGTGTGCCAAGAAAATATCCCCCACACCATTACACCACCACCAGCAGCTTGAACCGTTGAGACAAGGCAGGATGGATCCATGCTTTCATGTTCTTTACGCCAAATTCTGACCCTACTATCTGAATGTCTCCGCAAAAATTGAGACTCATCAGACCAGGCAACGTTTTTCCAATCTTCTTTTGTCCAATTTTGGTGAGCCTGTATGAATTGTAGCCTCCGTTTCCTGTTCTTAGCTGACAGGAGTGGCACCAGGTGTGTTCTTCTGCCGCTGTAGCCCATCTGCTTCAGGGTTCGACGTGTTGTGTGTTCAGAGATGGTATTCTGCATACCTTGGTTGTAACGAGTGGTTATTTGACCCATTCTCATCTGACCTCTGACACCAACAAGGCATTTTCATCCACACAACTTCCGCTCAGTGGATATTTTCTCTTTTTCGGACCATTCTCTGTAAACCCTAGAGATGGTTGTGCGTGGAAATCCCAGTAGATCAGCAGTTTTTGAAATACTCAGACCAGCCCGTCTGACACCAACAACCATTCCACATTCAAAGTCACTTAAATCCCCTTTCTTCCCCATTCTGATGCTCGGTTTGAACTTCAACAAGTCGTCTTCACCACATCTAGATGCCTAAAGTTGCTGCCATGTGATTGGCTGATTAGCAATTTGTGTTACCAAGAGATTGAACAGGTGTACCTAATAAAGTGGCCGGTGAGTGTATTTGCTACTAATATACCCACTGGATGAAAGGGGTTGTGGTGCTGTGCTGAGAACTGCATTTCACCTTCTATTGTGGACATTTTGGAATAATCACTCAAGAACTGAAGTGTTTTGGGAGCATGCGGTGGAAGGCTTTTGTTGTGCCAACCATTTAACATTGGGTGGATTGGTTATCATCATCGTCGTCATCATCATCAGCGTTAAGTACAATAGATCTTCATCAAAAGACATTTTGTGTTTTTTCATTGGACAGTGACCCGATTTTGCCGTAGTGTCTACTGTTATGCTTACATTAATTCAAGTTTCTTAGCCTACTGAATTTCCTTTGCATTGTTTTTCTATGATCTACTGTTTTGTTCATGCCATTCTTTCACACTTCAATATTAACCTTATGGATTGCATCAGTTTGTCTATTTGGATTTTGTGCTTACTCTTTAAAGTTTCAATCTTGTTTAAATATTATTTAAGGTACACATATTAAGTGTGGTTGGTGGGCCCCTCCCTCAATATATTTTGTAACAGCTCCTTCTTTGAGAGAGTAGGGACGGTTACATGTTACAAGGAATTTAAAAAACAAGGGAATGAACCAGTGCAACGTGGCCACGATTTACTAAGCCGAAGTAAAAAATCAGTAAAATGTGGTTGCAATTTCCTAAAACGAGGGAACAAGTTAGTACAAAGTGGCTGCCAGTTAATTATAACAAAACAACATGCAACATGACAATGATTAAAACGAGGGAACGAATCAGCACAACTTGGGCGTGATGAACTAAAATTAGTTTCTATCTGTCAAAATATTGATTGAAGCAGTGATGTTTAGTTGTTGCTTCTCTGAATGTGCAGTTTGACCATTTATGTGTCTTCTTGTCTACTTCATACAATGTAGAAATTGTTATGGCCAAAATATTGAGAGGCCTGAATTTACCATGTATTTACTAGGGTCGAAAGAAATGTACTATGACTGGTTTAATTTTGAAAAGGAGAATATGATACCCTGACCAGCATACATTTTCAAAATTGTATTTGCATTTCACACAGCATTTCCTTATGTAATATCCCAACATTTGTAAAACTAACAATACATGGATGGAAAGTCAGCTGCTGTGATCATATATTACTATAACCATTTGCCAGTGATTTGCACAGTACAGAAATTTTACATTACACCCATTTATAGCGGAAATACAATAGCCCTTCAATGGACCTCTATCACTCTCAAATATTAGCACTCATTTCGGTCTCTCAGCAATCTCCTCTCAGCAGTGCTGGGTTATTGCCTCCAGTGCTCTATATCCTCAGGGTGGATCAGAAAAATGTAATTCCCCCATACTGTTCCCATGAGGAATATTTCAGCTCCAGCCAGAGGAAGACCAATAAAGCGTGGGTATGAGAGTTCAGAGGTAATGTCTGCTAGAATGGACAGAGCTGTTAAAAAGCAAGTATAAATGTGTTCACACCTCTGGCTGCAAGTATGAGCAAAAGTGACAGTGACTCTTGCTTTAGCACAGATAATAACGGTGATCTGATTTTACAAATTAAAGTTACTTTTTTGCAATCATTTATTTGACATAAATAGTCAGAAATGCATAAATGTGCATACTAGTATCTACAGTAAACAAAAGGAAAAACTTAGGGTCAAGTTCTTAAAAAAGCAGTGTTTTTTGATACATTTTAGTTTATTGACTCTAAAAATGTAATGTAGTGTAACCATCAGTAAAATGTAGTAATGCTTCCTTAAATACATGAGTACACACATCTTCATTGTTTTTTTAATTTTATATATATATATATATATATATATATATATATATTCTTTAAGGTTAAAACATTTTTATTTTTTTTTTTGTTTTAATATTATAAAACATGTCAAATATTAAAGTTTTGGAAAAGTCACACCACATGACAGTTTATTAATTTGTTATAAAACAACTGCATAATCTTTTTGTGGAAACACTGTTTTCAGTTTTGTTTTTTAATGATTAATTTTGTGTGTGCGAATGTGTAAGTAGTTTCCTATTATTATTATTATCATCAGTTTTTGAATCAGTTGTTCTGGTTCATATTTTTATGTGATGCATTTTTGTCCAGATTTAAACTAAAACCATACCCCCCCCCAAGTTACTTTTACATTTAATTTACCTTATACTTTAATTTAGTGTATTTTCATTTAGTTTTAGTCATTTCCATTTTTATTTAGTTGAATTTGATGTAATTTACTAAAATAACTCAATGAACTAAAAATAAATTAAATACTATATAGACATAATAAAATGATAAAACTTTTAACAAAAATTCTAATTAAAAACTACAAAATATAAAAACATAAATCTAATTCAAACTGAATAAAAACTAAACACTGACATCTAACATTTTCAGCCCAGAACAGTTGTTTTCTTTCTTTACATTTTCCTCCTGAAATAATATACGTTTACATTGAAGAGGCATATTTAAGCCATTAAATGTATGAATAACATTTTTACTGAGTTTATGAATCACATTCACCCAATTGTCAGTTCCTTACACTGACCTGCTTTGAAACATATGACTCCATGCAGACCTTTATCTGTTTAAGTACGTTCATCGTGATCTGCCTGCTTCAGTTCTCTCGCCATCAATACAGCAGGGTTAAAATCTGGAGTTAACTTGGCTTTTCCACAACCCTTCATTTCTCAGGTCATTGACTTATTTCAAGCTTGACTTAAGGCTCAACCATCATAACAAATGTTCTCAGATTCAAGTTGGTCAAAAATCAACCCCAAACTCAAAATGCGCTTTTTTGGGGGGCACAAAATCCAATAAGTTTACAATAAAAGTGGAACCTTTTGACTTGTACACAGCCACACATATTTGCCTCAGAAACCCAGTTTTCTATATTGTAAAGAAGTTTTGACACCAATATCCTGTCATTACGATCCAAACAGAACAGGTTGAGGCGGACGGAGCGAGAGTGGGTTAATGATGAACAGATGCGGTAATGCTATAATTCACAAACAAGTCCTGTGGTTTCTCTCTTTGACTGTGAGCTGAATTAATAGTTTTGTCATCTAATTTTCCATATGCATAATAGCTTGCTGAAGATCATACACACACTCTGCTCCCCACTGCTTCAGAGTCCCGAGGCTGTGAAATGACGCTGTGCTGTATCACGGTCATTATTGGCTGTGTATGAAGTCTCTGTATCACACTGACACTTTGATGTCTTTTAAATATCTCACTACATATCACCCACTGGAAATTCAATTCAAGATTATTTCTATAGCGTTTTTACGATATAATCGTTGCAAAGCAACTTCACAGGAAATTAAGTTTCTAAAATAGATTTATATTGTAGAAACTCAATATAATTAACTTATGGCAAAATTTGGTTAATTCAGTATAATCGCTGATGGTTGGTTTCCTCTGAGGTCCTCCGAGGGGTTGGCATCATCTCTTTTTAGGTGAAATCCTTCTGGATATGATGCATGTGGACGTCCTGCTTAATACAAACTTTAGTTTTATTTACTAGCATCTGTTTAATAACGCACAACACTTGTTCTTTTACAACGTGTCTGAAGAATGCAAGGATGCTTGAACCTGATACAAGTTAGAAGCGTAGAAAACAATGCTTGCTTGATACTCCCGCTTGTTTCTTGTGTTTTCTATCTTAGTAATGTAATATATGTATACACTGATATTCAAAAGCTTGGTTTCTGTAATATGTCTTGTTGTCAAAAAATATAACGCATTACAGGTAACATAAGTAACGTAATCAGATTACATTTTAAAGTAACGAAAGTTACGCATTACTTTTAAAACAAGTAAATGAATTATATTGTTGTTGTTTGTTTACCTATTTTTAGTTGTTTTTACATGTGTTTTCATCACTAGAGAAAATCAAATTCAGATTTAGTCTGATCTTGACATTATGCAAACTATTCATTATGAGCTCCTATCCACAGCTCCTAAATATTTGCTGAGTGTGTCTCAGTGAATACAGCAGTGTTAACAGATCGGACACTGTTTGTCTAGAGAGTGTCTCTCTCTCTGGAGATATACAGATGCTCTCATTCTGTCTTACTGCAAAGCTGAAGCTGCGGGGAGTTGTTGTTCTTATCTGTAGCTCTTAGCTTTACAGTAGCATGCTATTGTGTGTTTTACAGTATGCACATTTTGATACTTGAATTTAATATCCTCTTATATATATTAGTACTCAAAAATAAATGTTCCTGTACTAAACTACAGTATGTGACCATTTTCTAGTCTCTTTCTGCCCCCAGACATTTGCTCGACATATAGCTGCTTCTCAAACCAATTACTTCTGAATCACATTTGGACTATTGATGAAATTAAAGTCATCGCATCAGAGACTACAGCTCGTGGCATAAAAGCCACAGTCTACCCATGATCCTCTTGTTTCATATTACAAAGAGACTGGTGCTGCATATTAAAATGCTGACACAGTAACTTGTAATGATTATTGGCTTCTCTGGGAATAACTGTTTCTGCACAGAAAACTACAAAAGCCTGATTCAGGAAAAAATGACAGGCCTATTGCATTTAAAGCAGTATAGTATAGTCATATTTCAAATCTAAACTTTGTTACTTGTGATCCATTAATAATAATAATTGATAAGTAATACAAAAAAATTAATTGTAATTTATTATATATATATAATAATACATTTTATTATTAAAAATTGTAATATAAACAAATAAATATACATTTTAGATGATGATGATAATAAAAAATAAAGAATACAAATATTTGTATTATTGGTACTACTACTGTATAACAAGTAATGCGCACTTTCAATTCGAAAAGTGTGACTTACTGTATGTAGTATAAAGCATCCACTGTTAGTTCATAAAAGGGTTGTGTGGGTGATTCATTGAAGTGCTGAGGTGGTTTCACTGGGGTCTTTGTGCTAAGATTGGATTGTTCACAGAAATCGGTCCAGTTTTACCATTTCATACCAGCAGCAATCCCCTCGTGTGTTTGAAAAGCACAGCACGATTTCTGCAGGGAGATTACAAAATGATATAGCTGCCAAAATACAGTCTGTACATCCACACAGATATGAGACCACGACTGTTAGTCACGGTAGACGAAGTGTGTCTTTCTCTGAATGACTGTCTGAGGGTCAGGAAACTTACACGATGAACTTAATACCATTGCCATTTTTATATTAATTGTAATGCTGACATGGCCAATTTTATCCACAACACTTTTTGAAATAAGCAGGTGTACATCTGAGGAAGAAAAAAAGTTAATTTGTGTATGTCATGATGAGTTGTCAGTGTTGGGGAGTAACTATTCTGAACAAAATTATAAACGCAACACACTTGTTTTTGCCCCCATTTTTCATGAGCTGAACTCAAAGATCTGAGACTTTTTCTATGTACACAAAAGGCCTATTTCTCTCAAATATTGTTCACAAATCTGTCTAAATCTGTGTTAGTGAATACTTCTCCTTTGCCGAGATAATCCATCCACCTCACAGGTGTGGCATATCAAGATGCTGATTAGACAGCATGATTATTGCACAGGTGTGCCTTAGGCTGGCCACAATAAAAGGACACTCTAAAATGTGCGGTTTTATCACACAGCACAATGCCACAGATGTCGCAAGTTTTGAGGGAGCGTGAAATTGGCATGCTGACTGCAGGAATGTACTGCCAAAAACAAAAGTGTTGCGTTTATAATTTTGTTCAATGTAGTTACATGTAATGGAATTACATTATTTGATTACAAAATAAATGTAAATGTAATCTGTGTGTAATTAAATTAGTTACTTATGAAAATGTTAATGACTACAAACGGGGGTTACATCTGAATACAGTATTCCAGAGGTGTGAAGTACCTGCAAAAGTAAAAATAAATACATAAAATAAAAATTCAAGTTATACGTCAACAATTCCAATACCACTGAAGTAAAAGTCTCAGATGCCATTTAAACAACACCATTTTCAACTAAAAATGGAGAACGTTTTATGGGTTTTGGCCGTTCATTTTCACGAAAGTGGAGATTTGGGTGCCTAAAAATGCAAACTTTTGAGATTCAAAGTGCAAGTTTTTGATAAAGGTATCGTCTCTGTGGGAACAACAAAAGCAGTGATATTGTGTATGCATATTACGTGTTAATTTTATAGTTGCATCTAGTATAACTTTACAGGGTGACATCACCATCTACTGGCCTGGCATGAATAATGCAACATTTGTAGTAATTTTCAGAGATCAGTGTGAACTGGGATTGTTTTGACAATGTTGTCGCCTGTAGTAGGCCTACAACAGTATATCATTGTATATATTTTAGTATATCGTTGTCATGTAAATACCCAGGAGTAAATTATATTTTCACATTTTATTTTATTGCATGATTTTAAAGTGTGTAATGATGTATACGCATGCATCTCTTTCTATCAAAATCTTTGTGCTTATATATTTGCTTTATATCTTTTTTTTTTTTTGCATCTGATTAAGCAAAATTATCTATTTATATGCACAAGATTGTGTGTGGCCACACACACACACACACACTCTAACAAAACTCATTAAAACCATCACCATATAAATCAGTTTAGCAAAAAGCCACCAATGAATCATTTTTACATTAAAGTGTATCAATATTACAACCTTTCACAAATTCCATCTTCATTGTGCTAATTTCATTTATTTGCAGATTTGCTAAAATTAACTAATTTTTTATCAGCCCTGATGCAACCCTGGTCAAAAAATGTATCAGATGTTTGCAGACGAGCCACTGACGAGTAGGTGCTAAAGAGCAGTCAGAAACCCAAAACCTACACTTGTGTAAACCCCTTATCTTCAAGTTTATTCAGGAAGGCAGCTGTTTGAGGGCAGAGAGAAAAAAGGGAGGAAAAACTAGGGCATCAAAAGTCCCGAAGGCTTTGAGCATACATTTTGCATTTATTAATCACAGCGAGGAGAGAGAGCGATGGAGAGATGGTGACTTCGCATACAATTACGGTTAATAACATCTAATGATTACTGCTCAGATGAGTAATTTAAAAAGACAAAGGCCGAAACGTCTCGCACGTCACGCTCGCATATATAGGGTCGTTTTTTATTCCCAGATCTTTGATTTTGACATTGATTGACAGCTAAAAGTACCTCGTTGGCTCACAGGCGAGACGTAGCTGGGAAGACGCACTAGATACGGAGCAAAGCAGCAATCAGGGGATATTTGCCGAGCCGAAGGAAAGGAGAAGGACTATGCTCTTCCTACAGGCTATCCTGAGGAAAAGGATACTCAAAGGTACCCATATTCTTAAAGTGTTAATTGCAATCAAAGACTTTCTTTCATCACCATCTAATGTTCGATTCAGGCATTGCACGGTAGTAGCCTTCTCAAAATAATGCAGTTTGAGCCATGAAGTTGACGTTTTGGGGTCAGTCTAATACTTTTATGCACAGGTCTTCGAGTGCGTGTCCGTTTCGGCTGCTTGTGTTTGTTGTAAATGTGATTATGAGTTTATGATAATACAACCTGGCAACCACAAATAAGGCATATCCCTGCTGCGGAGGGCTGGGATTTATCTGGAGTCGGATGGACGCTGGATGCACCTTGGATTGGGATCATTTGAGATGAGCTTATGTAAATAGCTAGTTAATATCCTGAAATGTAATTAGTATGCATGCTCATCCTTAATATATTATTTGTATGAATGTTTGGATTGAGCGTTCATTTGTTTGATTGGTCTTTGTGGGAAGGTTTGTTTTTCTTCTTAGTCACTCAGCCCAGATATGTGTTTATTGTCACATTCACGCCGCTGTTAGTCTTATGGATGAAATATTTATAAGACGCTGATCACAGCTTTGAAATGTCCGTGAGGCTCAGTCAACAGGAGGAATCTGCCACCTGTTGGCGGACAAACAAATGGACAAGCTGCAGTCTTGTCCTCATGTGTCCTGTCTTGAGCTGTCAGTCTTTATGCTTGAAGAGTGGAGGTTTATCTTGTTGTTGTTGTTTTGTTTTAATTTAGTTATTTTATATTGCGGTTTGTTGTTTTGCTTTAATTTTGTTGTTTATATTGAGTTTTGTGTTGTTTTGCTTTGATACTGTTGTTTTGTATTGTGTTTTATGTTTTTTTTATTTTATTATTACACTTGATGCTTTTAATGGCATTACATTCATATATAGTATATTGTTCATGGCTAGTATAGACATGTCTGTATTAAAACAAACCTATATAAAAACCCTTTACGTGAAATATTCAGTAAAACACGGCACCTGAAACCCTTTCAGTAAAATATTTTGACATGAGTGCTTTGTTTGATAAATATTATCACCTGCGTTCAGGCGGTTGATGATGACAACCAGCCGACTGCAGCAGACAATTTATCATAATCCTAAAATGACTTTAACCTGTTTGTGTCTGTCATGATTAGCATTGTTTTACTGTCACATTTATAGTGGAGCACAAAGCGTGTTTTTTCCGCAACCTTTAATACATTGTCAGTTATTTGCTTTAAGTTTATGGAATATTATTAACAATGTGTTAATGTGGTTATATTTTAAAAGAATGTTAGGTTCATTTTGTCAATTCACAAGACCGAAACTGCATTTTGGCTCAGTGTTACACTAGAAAGGCAGAAAGATACGCTCTGCTTTTATCTTCCACATGCACAAGCTCCAGATGCCTTGTATTCTCCACACACATTCTCTCTTTGGTAGCTAAGGCTGAGACTGCATCCTGCTTTAATTTGCACGGATATGTGACGGCACCTGCTATTGTCACGTAGCTGCAAGAGGGCAGCGTATGCATCTTTGTTCATGCTAGATGTTCACGCTCTTTTCCTAAGAGCAATAATGAACTCCCATTTGTGAGTCAGGTGTGCATGCAATTGTTTCAGAAGTGCAAGAACTGTCACGAGCAGCATGGTTATGATTAATTAGAAAATGCATAGGTTTGCACTACTGTAGATATACTGCTGCTTCGGAGTATAAATCTCCTGTCTTGGAGTAGTTCATATGGGAATACAGTGTGATATAATTAATGCCCATCAGCTACACTTTGTATGCACATCTTTCCTTTTCGTCCTTTTTCTCGCTCTCCCTCTTGCTTTGACGCTGCTTTCGAAATGAAAACAGTGGCTGATTTGTGGAAAATACTTGGGAAATTGATTTGTTTCCCTGGGTTTGTCATTAAAACCAGCCTGTGGGGCATTCATTTTAAATTAGTAACATTTTTAATTGTTTGAGTTTCTGTTTGCCCTCGCAAGGCCCCCCAGATGCGCTTTATGCACACAGTTCTTTATAGTTTTAACATCTGTACTATCTGTGCCTAAATACTAGAAAAACTAGAATTTGATGGATATGAGTATAAGACTCTATTTCCTAGCAACATCTCTGAGCCCAAAGAGATATTTGTTGGATATTGAATGAGTAAATATGATAATAGTGACAAAATATGACAAATAATGTATGTTAATGTCACATAAATTATTATCAAAGCTGCTATTTTGTAGAAGTACACTTGTACCAAAAGTATACTACAACATACTTTTAAAAAGAGTACTTATAATGTGTGTGTGTGTGTGTGTGTGTGTGTGTGTGTGTGTGTGTGTGTGTGTGTGTGTGAAGCATTTTTTAAAGAAAAGTAAAGATTTTTAGCTGATTCCATTGTCCTTGGTAATTCGTGATAGAAAGTCAATAGCTGTCGGTTTTTGAGAATACTAAACACATATACAGGCAATACAAAATTAATACCCATGGCTCCTGACTATATACTGAGGTCTTACGAAGTGAAATGGTCAGTCTGTGCAAGAAACTGAACATTATTTGCACAACTATTAAAGGGATATTTCACCCCCCCCAAAAAAAAATAATTCTGTCATTAACAATTCCCTTTCATGTCGTTCCAAACCTGTAAGATGTTCTTTCATTTTCAGAACGCAAATAAATATATTTTAGATCAAATCCGAGAGCTTTCTGACCCTGCATAGACAACAATGCAGCTGACAGGTTCAAGGCCCAGAAAGGTAGTAAGAATATCATTAAAATAGATCATGTGACATCAGTGGTTCAACCTTAATTTTATAAAGCTATTAGAAAACTTTTTATGCTCAAATAAAATGAGAAAAACGAGAATCTAATTTTTGTCAAAGGCTATGTCTGGTAAGGCTGCACAGTATTGGGAAAAATACCTCACATTTTGATATTTTGTTTTTCTGCGATTTATACTGCAAAAAAAAAAAAATATATATATATATTAGAACAAAGATACAAATGAAATAAACAGCGCTTTATATTTTTCAGGTAAGTCTAACAGTATTTAGGTACAGAAATTGAATGATCAAATGTAAAATAACTGCATAGTCTTCGCTGTATCAAGTAAATCTATTAAATAAGGTAAAGCTACAAATGTGAATTTTTCTCTGTGTTTTGTTGTGATGATAACATTCATGACACAGAAATCAATATTGTTACACATCCGTTGTCCTTCTATTGTTACCTTCACCTAAACCATAAGCAACTGTGTTACAAGGATACTTGCAGAGACATGACATTTTGACAATTTGCGCGTATGTGTCATTTCAGGCACAAAATTGAAAATCAATTCAGATACAGAACGATGATCAAAACATAGATGGACATCCGAAGCTTGCACAGTCCTAGAACACTTCCTGGATTGTCATTTCATTCAGTAAAGTTAGCAGTTGGTTTATATAATAATTAATGTTTTATTAGTTATTTTATTCATGCATCTGCTTACACATGCAATTGCTTTTTTCCGTGTCGTCTTTGCCGTGTTTTGATCGTGACATTCAATACTCTTTCACAAGATGCGTAATAGCGCCTCCTACCGTACGCCAGTGAAAACACTGAAAGTGGGAAAATTCCATCAATGGCGGGGAAAGAGTTAAGGATAACCATGATTTGATTATCTAGAAGACATTGTTTGAAATGTATTTGAAACTGCAGTACAAACAAATATATGTATGTGACCATGTGATAACGGAGTTTTACCATGCTCAAGCAGTGAGGGGGCATTTACACAACACCGTTTTTGACTAAAAACCATAGACATTGTTTTGGCCATTTATTTACACGAAATGGTGTTTTGTGCGGGGCCTGGATACGCAAACGTCTCGAAACTGTTTCAAAGAGCTGTTTTGAAAACAATATATTTCATTCCTTGTAAACTATGAAAAGACAATTTGTAAAATTGGTGATGACATGCGCATGCATAAAACTGTCCACCAAGCTTACGATTTGAATATTTGACAATCATCAATGAAATCTGACCATAACAATTGTGAGTTTATTCTGCCCAAATTTGCTCAAATAGTAAAAAATTCTGAGGTCACCTCTCAGAATGTTGACTGTATCTATAGCAACTTCTAATGGCAGCAGCAGTGATGTGCTGACTTTACTGTTTAGCGATTGGCTGTTTTATTTAGAAGGCGGGGCTTCTTTCAATTGAGCGGCCATATTGAGTGTTGCATTTTTCCCAATTCAAAACTATACAAGTGCCACATCTTGGGTATTTTATAATCTTTGGTATTAAATAGTTGATCTGTTTCTTTACAAAGTGATCACCAACTACTGGCCTGTTATGATAATACACCATTTTAAGTTGTTTTCGCGAATCCATGTGAACAGTGATCATTTTGAGTGTTCTCCTCTGCATGCAAAACTGTACAAAAACGCAAAGGAAAACTTGCTAGCTTTTAGTAAATGAGTTTAGTGTACAGATGTCTGAAGGGAACTCTATCGCCCCTTGACTATGGAGGTTTGTTGCTGCCACAGTAAGGCAAAAACTGTAACACACTTAAAGTGCGGTAACATTTGGGTTTTAATTTGCATATGGCTAGCTTTAATCCTGTCAAAGATGAAACAAGCGGGATAAATAACTCTCACAAAGCCTGTGGCATGAAATAACCTGTTATGGTCATTGTGTGTTTTGTTGTATTTGTTTGGATTATTTATTTACATATTTAAGTAATTAATTTATCACTAGCCCCCAGAGCGGCAGGTTTGCTAACACAGTGATTTTGTTGTTGTAGTAAGTTCAGCCTTTAATCCTGAAAGGTTGTAGCTGTAGTCTTTAAAAATGCTTGTATTGTAAAAAGAGACACGCTCGGGGTCTAAATTGCCCATTAGACACGTTAAATTGGAGGAAAAGGTATTGATCTCTGAAATGCCTACAAGACCACATTTCTGATACAGTAGCCTATACTCTGTCATTAAATTGGCCTCGGGGTGTTTAAGGAATTGAGTGACCTAGATTGATGAATCATTATGTTTTAGATGCAGTGTTGTACTTTTCATATTTAGGGCTTGGGGTGTTGTGTAATGCTGAAAGTTTTCCAGACTAGCATAACATTTACAAGACTTTTAAAAGCCTTACTTTTAAACTTTTTTTTTTACTTATATTTTATTATTATACACTTTTTTTTTGTTGACAATTGAAGTCAACATAAAATTTAAATAGACCATATTTATATAATTTTAAAGTTAATCCCTGACCTTCATGTTTTTCCCCTCACTCAGTATTCAGAAGTAAAAGGTTACAGTTAACTTTTTTCTAAGTTTGCTTTGCATTGCTTACTGTGTGTGTGTGTGTGTGTGTGTGTGTGTGTGTGTGTGTGTGTGTGTGTGTGTGTGTGTGTGTGTGTGTGTGTGTGTGTGTGTGTGTGTGTGTGTGTGTGTGTGTGCTGTGTGTGTGTGGTGTGTGTGTGTGTGTGTGTGTGTGTGTGTGTGTGTGTGTGTGTGTGTGTGTGTGTGTGTGATTTATTTTTACTTGAACTAAGCACTTTTCCCCCCAACTTATTTTGGTTTGCTTTGTTTGTGGTTTTGTTTTTTGCTTTATGTTGTTATGAATTTGACTAAGCACATTGTCCCACCCTATTATTTTGTTTTGCATTGCCCCATTTACCGTTATTTTTTTGTTGGGTTTGTTTTTTCGTTTGTTTTTACTTCGACTAAGCACATTGTCCCTCCCTATAATTTTTTTAATCTATTTAAATGTTTAAGTGACTATGCTGTGAATGTGTGTGAATATGGTCCAAGTACTCATCCCACAGGTGGTGTCACATCAGGCTTCATCTACCAATCTTCAGTTGCTCTGATATAAAGCTTTAAAAGGCAGATTTCATGAGCTCACATCTGAAGTCTTTCCCTCACCACACGTGATTGTGGTCAATCACTCCAAAAGGAATAGCAAATATCTGGAAGCACTGAATTCCTTTTAACTGAAAGTGAGAGCAAGGCCTTTAAAATACAAAGTTTACTTAAGGTTTGTAGCAGAATGCACAGATGCACTGCTGAGCTTCGACATTTATTTGGGCCGTTGGTCAATTAAAACATTTGAATCAGTTTAATTACATGATTTGCTGATAAATTAAATCACATTACTTCTACATGATTGGGACCTGCTGCTTTTGAGCAAATTAAACAAATTAGGACATTGATTGCATACATTTTTAAGAAACAGAACAGAGTTAAAGAATAATTTTAGATTTGATTAGTGAGTTGCTAAACAGAATCTTAAGGATTGAATAGGAATCCTATATACTGTATATCATATTTTTATAGTATATGAATATAGTATTCAGATTTTGCTTTTTCAGCATGCTGTCAGGAGTCAAACTAAATGAGCTCGCATGAGTGAAATTAGTGTTTCATTTTGTTTCTGAACATGAAGTCTGGCGTGAACGTAAGAGTTCGAAAAATATGAGTCGATTGTTCGAATAATTTATAATCAGTTCATGCATCATTGACTGATAATAATTCAACTTACTCCTTTTGGCCATGTATTAAATCATGTAATTAACGACTGTTATATATAGCAGTTGTAGCTCTTCCCTGCACTGGTTGCAGTGCTAATTAATTTTTGCCCGATTCCACAGGAGATTAATTATAATTTTATTGGTGATCGTTATTGCATGCTGGAAGAGCCGCATCAATGTGAAAATCTTTTATGAACTCCATAAGTTTCAGGAAGGGAATGAGAGATTCAATATTACCATGATAGACAAATAATGGAAAGAAGTTAGCACTTAGTTGTTTTAAAGTGACTATTCACCCAAAAACTAATATTCTGTCATAATTTACTCCCCTCATGTCGGCCCAAACCTGTATAACTTTCTTCTTCTTCTTCTTCTTCTTCTTAGAGAGAGAGAGAGATCCATACAATAAAGTTGTACGTTATCAGTTGTAATTAAAACGTATGATATTTAAAATATCATATTTTGTGTTAATTTAATACTGATCCATGTCTATACAAATTTTTATTAATTTTAAAAGAATTTAAGAACAACTTTTTTAAACAACTTTTTAAGCTAAAGACACATTTAATGCAACTTCTTAAGTAGATAAGTAAACTACTTAAACTTTCAAGTTAAAGAAAGTTAAATGCAATCTCTTAAAAAAGCTAAGGATAACTTGGATAAATGAAAACCAACTTCTTAGATAAGTTTAAAATAAGTTTAAAATCCAAAAATATTCCTATAATTCTAGGCTAAAATCTGTAGTCTTTAATTACTGGTTTGACATGTTCACCGACAGCCGATTATTGGCTGTTGCGAGAAAATTTCACCTCCGACAAAATCCTGGCAGTGTCAGAAGATTTGGCGCACAGTCCTGCAGTGTGACATCTCCTACGATGAAACTCAAACTGTGTTCGTTTTTCAAGACGAGCTATGAGCAGAATTAATACTAGATAATTATTCTATCAGCCATAAAACTCTGGGGCTAGCATCCGCCGCTCATGGAATTAATCTGATATGTTTCCTTTTCTCTATAAACACTGGTTGCACCGCTGTTTTCATGTGGGGAGGTGATCATGTGCAGAGCTGCATACACTATTCTTCTTAACCCTTAATCACTCCTTGGGGTCTATCTGACACCAATGGAACTTTCCTTTATTTATTTTTTAAGTGTTCCCTTCATCTCAGTGGCATGAGACTCTGTTACTTTTCCTAAATAATCTATCTAAATGTGCAAAAAAACTAAATCTGGGCTTGATTTGGTTGCTCTAAAGGTGTGTAAATTTTTTTTTACTGTTTAAGGTCATTGGGGTCAGATTGACCCCACATTGAAAATTAATGGGAATTTTTTTTTCAAAACAAAAGTAGTTAACCCAGTATAAATCTGAAATGTTTTACATTTTTACAAAGGCCTGGATCTAGAGCACAAATGCAAATTGGAATGAATATTCTATCTCATGCGCTGCACACACACGTGTGTGTGTGTGACTGCAATAGAGTGAATTATTTATAGAAATGGGCATATAAAATCAACAAATCTGCCATAAATCTGAAAATTTCCTCTTATAAATGAAGGACTGGTTTGAATCTGTTTGAATCATAAAGTTGCGAGGAGAAGTTGAAACATGGAGAAAAATGGACTTGAAACGGAACTGAAAATGAATGAGTCCCTACGGACCTCTGCTGGATATATGTGGTCATGACGCTTTCTTTCTTTAACTGTAATTCCTAAAATTGTTCCTCTAACCTGCAGATGGCAGTATTCTATCCCTAACACATGAGCCAATATCTAGAAACCTTTTATATTTAATTTATCGCTCAGTGTGAGCCCGGCTTAAGATAAGTTAAACATGATTTCTTAAGCTTATCAAAGAAATTGCGTTTAACATCTTCAGCGCAAGAAGTTGCCTTTAACTGAGCTTTAGCTTAAGACAAGTTCACAAAACGAAGGTAAATTTAAGTATACTAAACTTCTTAGATAAACTAAAGAGATGTAACCACGGATAAGTTAAAGAGAAGTAAACAACTTCTTTACTGAGTTAAAGATAAGTTAAAGGCAGCTTTTTAGATAAAATAAAGAACATGGACAATTTCAAGATAAGTACACAACTTAAGATAACTCAATTTCTTCAGCTAAAGATAAGTTAAAGGCAGCTTCTTAAGCTAAAGTTAAGTTAGATATAACTTAAGTTAGAGAGAAGTTAACCCCAACCTGTGAACAACAACAACAAAATCCTCTGGTGTTGGAGCTAACTGTTGTTTAATGCACTCAGTATCCAAAATTGTTTGTTATTGGCAGCTAGATTCTTACTGCAGCACGTTACTGCAATCATTGAGTTCCAGCAGCTTTCAGGGACATAATATTTGGAAGAGCTTCCAATCTAATGCCTTAATACAGGTTATTGGCTATGTTTAGCATTGGCAGAAATTTAGTGTTGGCAAAAAACAGTTTGTTACCTGCTGTTGGCCTCCTGAATAGCTTTGCCCTACATGCAGTTTGCCGACGTGAAGCTCGTTTCCCAAAAGAGCAAAGATACTAAAGCCCTTTAGCTGTTTTCTAGCTAAAACTGCTATGCAACAAGGTTTAGTCGCTGCCTAATTCTTCTTTGAGCTTCCTTCTGTTCACAAGCAATCCAGATTACACCAGACGTTTTTTTTCAGGGAGAGCTGTACAAAACAACATGGAGAAGGAAAGCGAAAATGTTTAAAGCTGTGGAGACGTGTGTGCTGCCTGCCCTCATTGTGTCAGGTTGTTGTATGTTATCAGCACAAAGGCGAGAGATTCAACAACAGCTTTAATTTGAGGGAATAAGAGGGAAACATGGGAAAAGGAGCGAAGCAGCTTTTGGGGATCCATTTGCATTTCAAGTGCAGGTTTGAAATCGTAGTAACATGCTGCTTGTCTTAATGGCCGATTCTATGTTCTCAAATGTGTAAAGTTATTACTCCACAGGAGTCTGAATTGAATAGATAAGTATCCCATGATGCTTGCTGCCGTTCTTTCTGTGTTAAAGAACCAGCTTCCAGGAAGACAGATTGTAAATTTTCTCTACGTTTTAAGTAATGTTGATTAGAGTACGTTTTGCAAGAAAATACTTCTTCAGTTTAATGTCACTTAAAAAAAAAAAAAAAAATCAAATTTCGAAATTCCTTTTTTTTAAGTGTACTTGAGTTGTGTTCTTTTCAATGTAAATAATATTTAGCAGTGTGTTAGCAAATAATATGGCTGCAAATCTACCAAACATGGACTTAAACCGCAAACCATTTTGATTTTATGCAACACATTTTTTTCCTGTAAGTCTGTAAGTTGAGAGATGCATTTATGCCTCTTCTATTATGGTTGGTTTGCAATTGTTTCCACATTTCTTTGTTTTTCATTTTTCATTTTACAGACAAAACAACTTTTATCAGACCACACCAAAATGATATTAAGCAAAACATGAGCAATATCAAATTCTGCTAAACCAATCACTGTGTTATCTGTCTCTTTGATGGACTCTGTGGCCTTAAAAGTTCTAGCTTTTAAAATGACGTCAAACTAAAGCTACTTTAATCTTTAACCTTTCTTTTATGTCATTTTTAAATAAATGAAGCAAACAAAGAAAAAAAGCTCGGCATTTAATAAAATGTATGCTGCTAAACATTTATATATATATATAAATAATTACATTTGTGACCGTGCAAGTGAAAATATGTGCAAGCAATTATGACATTTGGGACAGCATACACTTTTGTTCATATTGTAGATGATTACTGTAAACTGTATTGTATTCTGATATTTTATGTTTTTATTTATTTAGATAGCTAGCTATTGATCCTACAATCAACGACCACTGCATTTTCAATTATATAAGTGTTTTTTTATTTATGTTTGAGTATTTTATAGTAAGACTACATGCTGTTTACGGGACTTACTTAAACTATTAATTTACCAATATATCAAATAGCTTCTGTAAAAGCCCTTTGTAATAGCATCATTAACATGCAACATGCTAATTCATTCAAACCTAAACCAGAAAGGTTGACATTATTTGTGCGTTTCTCTGTGCGCCCAATTGATCTCTCCGGCACTTCAAAGTGAATCCGCTAATCATTTTGCCTGTATTAATTGCCATTGAATTATCTTTAGCATCATCAAAGAGCCTCAGAAAGGAGTCATTACCAAAGATGTAATATGCTAGTTCATTTAACAGTCTCTAAGTTACAGCAGCCATTTAATTTGAGGGGAAAAAAGCCTGATAGCACTCACACTCATGTCCCTGACGTAACATGCTTCAAACGCCGCCTCAAAAAGACTGTCAGAAAGTTATCTAACACGCCATGAGTAATTAAACAGCACAGCCATTGAGTAATTATACAGTACATTATGTAGCAATTCAACTGATGTTCTCTATTACAAATCAATTTTAAGAGGTTACTAAAAAATCTTAAGTGCCTTGACACTTTTATGAGCTTTATATAAGCAATGTGTGGTGAAGAAGCAATCTGTATCTCCCACTTCTAGTTTATCTTGTATTCTGCCCCAAGTCTCTATATCCTGTATGTTTTCCTCCTATTCTTTGATGGATGGCAGACCATCTGATGAATAATCCTCAGCCACATCAAACGCTTTCATCGAGGTGAGGGAATTGTGCCGGGAGAGATATTCACCGCATTAGATCTAAAAACTGAATTTCGGCGCACCAATAAATCAAAATAAAATCTCGACCTCCCAGATAACGTAGTGTTTCAGGAGTGTTGTGTAACAGATTGAGGAACCTAGATTATTTTAGACTAGATTTCAGTCATAATAATTGATAACCGGGATGCAACGGGAATTTAATGATACTCCATTGATGAAGAGGTTTGTTTGTATGGTTGTTTTGCTGGTTGTGCGAATTGCATTTTAAATCTCTTTAAAGACCCATTAAATGGTTTGACAAACTAATCTGATTTATAAAAAGACCATTAATAATATGGTAGGATCCCCCTTATCCCCCTTTCTGTAAGCATCTTCTTTGGCCTGACGGAGCTGTCTTGAGTTTTGCAGTGAACCATGGTTTGTCATTGTTGTAGGTTAAACGAGTCCTGGTAGGAATGCACATTGCACTGATATATATGTTATATCTCAATAACACTGCAATCAGTGAAGTCAAAACAAGCTTTTAAATCTTGCTCCGCTTCATTAGTCCATCTTTTAACAGTTCTTAAAACAGGTTTAGCAGATTTTAATTTGCTGGTATAAGATGTACCAAACGGTGATCAGATAGTCCTAAAGCTGCTCGTGGGACAGAGTGATATGCATCCTTTATCGCTGTATAACAGAGATCCAATATATTACCGTCTCTTGTGGGACATGTGATGTGCTGTCTGTATTTTGGCAGTTCGCGGGAGAGATTTGGTTTATTAAAGTCCCAGAGAATGATTAAAACAGAGTCCGGGTGTTTTTGTTCTGTGTCTGTGATCAGATCAGAGGGTTTCTGTAAAACTGAGCTCACGTGCACTTGTGGAGGAATGTAGACACTCACGAGAATGAAGGAACAAATCTAGCGTTTCTCGATCTGAACAGCACATCTTCTTTAACACTGTTACATCTGTACACCACCTCTCATTGATGTAAAATCATGTCCCGCCACTGCGCGATTTCCCCATTGGTTCTGCGTCGTGGTCAGATCTGATCAGCTGGAAATTCGACAGATGTAATGCCCTAATTATGTAACTAATTTATAAAATAAGGCCACAAATAAAAAAAAACGTGGGAATGGATTATTTATTTGTGGCCACGATATCTATATTTTTAACCATTTGTCATAATTTCCACATGACAATTTGAACTAATAAAAAAAGAAGGAAAAATAAATGTACACTTAGTGCAAATAGCCTGCCGCTTTAAGGAAGAGGCTATTTACACTAACTCCACCCACAAACGTGTGCTTGGGATAGTCAAAATGATAAAAACAGCTATTAATCATCTTCTCCAGTGGCGCAGATGGTAAAGTGTGTGCTGTGGTGTTTTTGACGCGATCGACCTGTGTTCGAACCTGCCTTTTGTCAAACATTTATTTTCAATAAAAATTAAGGAAATAACCAAAAAGTTGCAAATAAAGTATTGGTTAGGGTAGGTGTAGGGAGGGCTTTATAGTACCAATAAGGTGGCATCCATTTAATAATTTGAATTAAAAATATATTTTACACTCAATACGGTATTATAGCATACGGTTTAATAATGTAATAGAATAACGAAGTGCAGATAATTGCCATTTTTTGCAACAAGTAACCTGAGAACCAGAGGACAACCTTTCAGCATTTGATCAGGCAACCCTTAGAAAAATTAACCGTGGTTTCACTACAGATAAAACCAAGAAAACATGGTTACTATAGTTAAATCATAAATGGTTTTGCTGCACTAACCATAGTTTAACCATGGTATTTATAGTAAAACTGTGGTTACACATGGTAATAAATATGCCAAGAAAATTGATAACAATTGTTCAGTATTTGATTGGACTGTTGCAAATCAAATCCAGTGTCCATTGGATCCAATTGTCTAAAGCAAGCAACCTTGTACTAGCTTAGCATACTGTTAGCATAGTATTCTAGCTTAGAATGTGCTATTTTGATGAGGTCTTTAAAAAATGAATGCATCCTGTTTTGGAGTCATTATCAGTGTACTCCGAGGCATCATGGGATTGTGATTGCCAGTTTGTCACAGAAGTAGCCTGAAATATTTAGACGTTCACCAACCCGAGGCCGGAACATAATCCGAGACCACCTGGAACAAAAAACCCATTCATATTCTGATTGGGTCTTGATGTTCTCCATGGAGCGAGTTTGGGCACAATGCAGTTTTGATTTGGTATTAAATTTTAGTAGCACCACAGAAGACATTATTTGCACTTTGGTAAGACTGAGAACATTATTTGAAAAGACTGAGAACAAGCCTTTTCTGATTATTACGTGGTTTTATGACAAACAAATTACATAAAAATTTGTTTTTTTTGTATGCATTTCCGACCATCATCTGTCGTTAGAGGTTTTTACCTATGTAAATTTGTTCATGGACACAAGGTTTTAATTTTATATGCTGCCAGTATTGTACAATTCTGCTTCAGTAAATTCCTGAAATGCAAAATAGACTGATATATACAGGGGCAGATGGAGAGAAATGGGGTTTATTAGTCATTGGGGTCAGAGGGGCATGATGGGTCGTGGGGGGCAAAGAGGAAAGAGGGGCAGAGCGCTGATTCAGATTCGCTCTGGGAAGCAGCTGAAGAGGACGGAGGAACGGTTTGTAGCTGGAGCTGCTTGGTGTCATTGTTGGTATCCATCTAAAAGGGGTCCCGGGGGAGACAGAGAGGGAAATAATGCCCAAATCTTTTTTTCTTTTTTTGGGTCACAGAACTGTTGAGTATCCCCGTCAGTTGTTTTACACAGTTTTATACTTTAATTTGAAACCACATAGGCTAGTTTAAAATGTATTTTTATTTAGAAATTACATAAATATGTATTTTTTTGAGAGAGGGGCTTTTAAGTTTGGATTTGGTCATTTAATCAGGCAGGTGGAGTCACATTTATTAGATTAGTTGATTAAATACTGAATGGTTGTTTTCTGGAAATGGTGTTATACTGTTTTTGTGGTCTCGTGACTTATGGTAAATGAATTAACTTCAGGGTTAATGAATCTTAGTAATATTATTTGATATATCTTACCATGTTGAGTGTGTAATTCCATAGATATTTTTTAAATAATCCATTATTTTTCCATAATTCATATTACTTTAAATAGCAAATCCATTGCTGAGCTCTTCCATTGTTTTTCTATATAAACATGCTAGACAGATGTGTTTGACTGTTGCGTTAAGATCTTGAGACTTTGCAGGTTTTTGTATAATTTGTTTTATTTTGCTGCGCTGGGTCTTTAGTTTTTAAACACAAACACGGGATGTGTGATTCGCCCCTCAGTAGTGTTTTCTACGATGTTCTATCCATTTTCAGAGAAATACAGAATTATTTGTAATTGTGGTTCAACCCTGTTATCCTGCATTATTTGTCCCTTTTAAAATAATAGTTTGATCTTTTCGAAATGGTGTCTTTTTAAGCACATGGTTCAAATAGAAGATGTTTCATTTTGCAATCTTCATTCTTATTAGTATTTATGTATGGTTACATTTCTACACTCAATAGTTCAACTCTGTTATGGCAAAAATAAAATAAATACACAAAGAATACACACTGTAAATAATGTGATGTGATGCAGTCATTTTATTTAATAGATATATTAGATGTTATTACACTGATCTTCAACCCTGTAATACAATTACATATTTATTTATTTATTTATTTTTATAAATTTGTTAATATGGAAATTCAAAAATGTATGTTTGCAAGTTAAAATAATAAAAATAATGGGGTTGAAATTATATTATACAGAGGTGGAAAGTAACGGATTACATTTACTCATGTTACTGTAATTGAGTAGTAGTATTACTTTTACTTAAGTATATTTAGTTTGAAGTATTGTACTTCACTATATTTTAAAATACATTAATTTCTGAGTAAAACAATAAATAAAAATCGCTCCCTGGAAACTACTGCAGCAAATAATGGGCAGAAGAACAAACTGGCGCTAAAATCACAAGAAAGATGCAGACGGACAAGACAGGCGTTATTGGTGCAGACCCAGCTGAAAACCAAACCCCGTCGTATTCTGCTGAAGCTGAACTTGAAGGAAATTAAGTGAACCCCTGACCATATATTCATGCTCTATTATGCAGCGTAAGCTGTGTTTGTCTAGGGAGACCAAACTCCAGCATATAATAAATCGACATCAACCTTCGCAAGCATGTAGAGTAACGTAAGGTAAATACTTGCATCGTTGCATTGTGGTTAAAATGAAGCATTGACGGTTTGGCAAGGTTTTGCACAAATTATCCAAAAAGACAGTGGTGCAGCGTGTGCGATATGTCTGCGATAATATTGTATTTGATGTTTAACATGTGCCTTTTGGCATTATCATTATTTGCCAAAAACCAAACAAAACACTCTAAACAGTGTGCCATGAAATCCAGTAGATTAGACTAAGTTCGTCCGCGTGCATTTGAGTGCGTTCTTTCACTGCATGATTCAGTCTGTTAACTGCGTTCGAATGATCACAAAATTGAAGATATAGAAGCAGAAAATGTATATATTTATATAATTTCATATAGTAAATCACTCGAAGAATGCCGTTTTTTCTCCACAAATCAGCATGATTGCATAGGCCTGTAGATTTTGTTTAAAAAACAAGAAGTTAATTAAGAGACTTATATTTTAGACACTAAATTGCCTGTTTTTCTCAATTTCGACAACAAAAATAATTCCAAACACAGCCACCATACACAGTTTTGCGTCTCTGAGCAACATGACGGTGTTTCGTTCTTGAATGAATCAACCGTTTAAATGAATCTTTTCAATCGCAATGACTCTCTTAACAGCTACTTGCTGACACCTACTGGCGGTTTTAATTTCACATTTAAAGAATCTTTTGATTTATTTTTTTTAATAATTTCAAACGAGTATTCAACATTTTATGTCTTATTTATCAAAACATTATCTCTGCATTTGTAACTGCAGCCTAAATGCATTCATGCCTGCTTTAACCCTCTGGTGTGTTCGACTCCTGTCACATTGTGGTGTTCCCGGTCAAAAATGACCGGAACTCCAAACAACTGCTTATAAATCTGTCATTATGCATATTATCACCAAATATTTGATTCAATCTTTTTGTCAACTTGTTTTCTTTCATTTAGGACTGGTTTTGTGTTTCTAATTGCATCTGATTAATCGTAGCCTCATTTACCGAAAGTAGGCACCTCATTTTTTGAGTGAAAAAAGCATTTTTATGAATATTTTTCACAATATGAGATAAAAAATTATGAAACTTGGCACTGTCTCTCACACTAGTGTACTTTAATGATTAATCAGGAAGTTTGCTTTTAAATGCTTTTATTTTGTACAAAATTGAAAAAATGTCACACTTGTGTGTTCCCCGTTCAAAATGACCTGACTCCGATCAATTGCTTATAAATCTGTCATTATGCTATATTATCACCACATATTGATTCAATCTTTTTGTCAACTTGTCTTCTTTCATTTAGGACTGAAAATTAAAGCATTTAAAAGAAAACTCCTGATTAAACATTAAAGCACACAAGAGTGAGAGAGTGCAAATTTTCAGATTTTGATCTCAAATTGTGAAAATTATTCATAAAACAAATTTTTCACTCAAAAAACGAGGTACCTACTCTCAGATAAATGAGGGCTACGATTAATCAGATGCAAATAGAAACACAAAACCAGTCGAAATGAAAGAAAACAAGTTGACAAAAAGAATGAATCCAATATTTAGTGATAATATAGCATAATGACAGATTATAAGCAGTTGTTTGGAGTCCCGGTCATTTTTGACCGGGAACACCACAAGTGTTTACTAGGTGAAATAAAACCCACAAAAAATTACGAAAATTTACAAAATTAATTAGAAGTACTTATACCCTATGTGAACAAAGTCAGTAAGTTTGAGTCAATGCGATAACGTTAACTGTATTATTTCGGGAAAAAGAAAATGAACCCGAACACAACCAGAGGGTTAAACAGTGAGTAAATGCCACTTCAGATGAAGCTTCTGTTTCCTCTGCATTGCAAAGATACATTTAGTTGATACTGATTTAATTTGCCTGCTAACAGCCCAAATGTGCTATTATTCTAAATAACTGATTCATTTAATTAAAAACAACTAGTTTGAGATTTATAGGCCTATCCCAGGGGTGTCAAACTGAGTTTAGTTCCAACCCTGCTCCAACACACATACCATGTAGTTTTCAAATAAGCCTAAATGATTAGTTTAGCTGGATCAGATGTGTTTAGTTAGGGTTATAAACAGTGCGGGGCTGTGGCCCCCCAGGAACTGAGTTTGATACCCTTGGTCTCTATCCCATTTTTGCATCCCTCCCACTGTTAAAATGTAAAATAAATTAAAATTGTAGTAAATTTTAAATGAGCTGCTTTTTACTTTTACTTGAGTAGATTTTTAGACTGGTACTTTTACTTGTACTTAAGTAATATTTCATTAATGTAATGTTAATTTTACTTGAGTAGAATATTTTCGTACTCTTTCCACCTCTGATATTATATTATATTTATGAAGATTTCAAATTTATTGTTATGGGGTTGAAATAAATTGGGTTTCAAAATGTATGGTTACATTTTGGTTTATTTATTTATTGTTACGTGGTTGAAATAATGTAGGTTTCAGTTACATTATAGTTTTTTATCAATTACATTTATAAGTATGACAATTCTAATTGTATGGTAACAGGGTTGAAATAATGTAGTTAGGATTTAGTTGCATGTGCTAAAATATAGGTAACTTTGGGTTAATTCGATTTTATTAGGTTAAAGCAACAGCAGTTATTTTTATGATTATATCAAATAGAATTACTAATCCAACAACTGCACATATTCACTTTTTATAATTTTTGCAAGACATTTTAAGATTGAAAAACCCATCGAGTAACCGCTCCCTGATACTCTGAGCCTGAGGTGCGCAAACAGTTTTTTTAAAGTTCAGCAGTAACCTTTTCATGTGAAATTAAAATAATTGACATTCAAATCTGTGCTTTTTTCCTAAAAACGACCGAGAGACAATAGCCTGAAGATAACAGGGAAGACATCCGCTCGTTTCTCATTCAAGCCGAACGCTTTTAGCTCTCTTTACATCCAGAAGAATGTATTGCTCTCATTCAGCTCAGAGATTTACAGCCGTGTGAAGAAAATCAAAGGAGAAACCAAAAATCTGTAGGGGAGGAGGAACCGTACAGCCCCATATGGCAAAAAGACAGCTTGTGTAGAGTTAGTGGAGAGAGAGAGTGTGTGTGTATGTCCACACACACACACACACACACACACACACACACACACACACACACACACACACACACACACACACACACACACACACACAGAGACAGAGTCAAAGCGTGTGACCAGACAGGGGGGCGCTTGCTTCTGTTGCTCTCAGAGCTGCATGCGCTTCTGTCTCTCGGTTGGAGAGTGTGTATGTGTGTGTGTGTTTGAACTGATCACGCCAACATGCTCTGTGGGCTACGGAGAGAAGTCAAGACCAGTTTTGGTGAGAATTGCTCTTTATTGGATTCAGGATTGGTTGATTAAAAGTGGATCCTTTAGTTTTATAAGGGAGATATGTGGGATTATCCACGTTGGGAAATCTGACAGACGTGAGGTGAAGCTCAGCCAAAGTTTGCTTGTCAAGATGTTCGGATTGATCTCGTTATTTGGACTGGGTTGATTTTCTTCAGTGTCTTAAAGTTTAATGGCTGTTGGTGTTGTAAGGGCTAATGAATGACATTCAGGAATTGTGAGACTGAAGCTGAATATATGTTCATATATGTCTTGTATGTTGTGTTTTTGGAGATATTGTATATACATGCTGATATTTTTTCAATTTGCTGTAATGGCATAAATTACATTTTATCTTTTAAGTTATGTGAGCTGCAACAAAGGGTTGTGTTTTATTTTTTGTATTTTTTTTATATGGTTCAATGGTAAACATCATGAAACCTGTTTTTAAACATTTCCAGGTCTTATTTCACCCCAGAATCGAAAGAAAGACATGAATTAAACATGTTTCCCCTCTCCCAGATTAGCATTACTGATGCAGAAAATGTATCATTACTTTAATACAACAGTATATCATAAATGATTAAGTCAAATAAACCGTACAAATATTTAAATGACTCTTTAGATCATATCATGGAGCAGTAATTGTTGTAATTAATGTCTTCTGAAAATAATTATTCTGATTTTAGTAAATATATTTGTGTACATTTTAATTTGTGAGTGTATATTATTATTATTATCATTAGAAAGTCATAATCATAATTGTGTTTGTGTTGCGATGTTTATGTAGGTTTAATAAAAGTATATTTAATAGTATTATTTTTATGCATTAAATATTATTATAAGCATTGATAGTGTAGCATTTGATAAATAAATAAATTCATTTTACATTATAACAATTATATATATTACCACCATAATCATCATCATGGTAGTAAGTATTGTAAATTATTATTTTAATGTATGCAGATTATGTAATTATAATAATATTAACCATCATCATCATCATCATCATCAAAATATAATCATAATCACTTATGCATGTATGCCTGTATATAGCTTTTAATACATTTTATTATATTATTTTTATACATTAATTATTACAATTGTTATTAATGTAGCATTTAATTAACAAACAAATAAATAAATACATTTAAAAATATAATAATTTAAGAATACATATTTTTATATTACCACCATAAACATCATCATGGTAGTATGTATTGTAAATTATGCTTTTAATATATGCATATAAAAAAAAAATATATATATATATATAATAATAACAATAATCATCATCATCATCATCATCATCATCATCATCATCATTATTATTATTGTTGTTGTTATAAAACATCAAAGGAGTAAAATATTAACATTGGTAGAAAATAATTAATTGTTGTAAAAATAATGTCACAAAAATGCCCCAAAATGTCAATAATTTTCTTTTTGCAAAATATTATGTATTTTTTTTATCTTTTTATTTTTTGTTTAAAAGTTAAATATGACTGAACAGATAATTACTCACCTTTTTTTCTTCTTTGAAGTGCTTGCAGTACTATGTAAATTCCCTGGTATTTGAACTCCGTAATCATCCAGTACCATGGTATTTCCCTCTGACACATCACTGTACCACATTACCACCAAAGCACTTTGTGTAAAACATTTATAATGTGTGTGACTTCTTTCCTAAAGCTGCTGTTACTATGGCATTGCACGGTCGTACATATGGAATGCATAAAGCGTATAGAGACTCAGTCTCTATATGTTATAATTGCTGTTTCATGCGTTTAAATCAACATACAGTAACATGTATGTAGATTCCCACTGTGATCTTTTTTTGCTGCTTATGAATGACACCGTGTTTGGAGATGAAAACCGTATTTATGGGCTCCGTTGAGCGAGTCAGGGGACGCTGATCTAATGAAGAGGAGCAGAGGAAGCCGTCACGCAACAACGCTCAGTCTAATGTTCTCCCAGCGGGGGCCACAGACTCTGTGTGTGTGTGTGTGTGTGTGTGTGTGTGTGTGTGTGTGTGTGTGTGTGTGTGTGTGTGTGTGTGTGTGTGTGTGTGTGTGTGTGTGTGTGTGTGTGTGTGTGTGTGTGTGTGTGTGTGTGTGTGTGTGTGTGTGTGTGTGTGTGTGTGTGTGTGTGTGTGTGTGTGTGTGTTAGTAATGATGCCCAGACGCTAGCTGAGATTGAGAGATCTTATCATCTATAAGCATGCTTTGCTTTACTTGTTACCTGAGCTTGTACGACTATTTTTCAGTTACACACACACACTACAGCCAGGTTATGTTCCCCGATAATCCTGTCGACAATTACAATTCGGTAAAACACCTCAACGTCTTCAGTCTTATACCATCAGCATATTTTATGGGCGTAAGCTATTTATTTTCGCAACTTTTCTGCATATTTTTTTTTTCTTTGAGTGCAGAGTTTCCAAATGTGTTGCTGGTAAATTTGTTAAAATTAACTTTTTCATTGGCAGTTAACTATCTAAATAGTTTTTTACAAATGACTGAATCCAATTGCAGTATTATACTTTTTTATTATTAAATATATAGCGATTTGGCTTTAAGCACCTTATTAAATTGAATAAAAATGTAAAGCAAAGCAAATTCAGTGCATCTAAAAGCAAGCAGGTTTAAAAAGCCCAACCCAATAACACTGAACAATAAAAAACTTAATAATTAACTTAATTATCATTTAAATATTAAATATATTTAATGTTTTTCCTCGCAGCACCTTTATAAGTAATACAAAAAAACACCTGATGCACATTTTTTTTTCATAATTTGTCGACGTAAAAGTAAAAAGTATTGTTGGTGCCAGTAGCCCTCGTGGGCAGCGCGCCAGCATATATCGCCGCTGGACATTACAGTTTATACATTTTTAAGAATCAACATTTTGACTAGATACAGTTTTCATTTTGCCTTGGCAATCTCAAAATAACTTTTTTTTTATTAGCTATAAAAGCTATATTAGCTTTTTTTTTTTAAAGCTATTTCTGATAAAAGTTTAATCTGTGTAACATGACTATTTTATATGTACGATTAAGTCATGATTCATTCAATTCCATGATAAAAGAAAGAGTCAAAATAGCAGGTCTTAACAAGATAAAACAATGTTTGGCTTGTCACGTGATCTTTAAATGGCCGCCACCATTAGGAGACCCACTCTGTGTAAAACAAAACTGCTCTTTCCAGCTTTTTTTCTGAGATTGAATCTTCATCTCGTGAGTGTATACAATCTTATACATATTTCACCAACGTACTCTTTATTTCTTCTTTCGGTCAAACCGAACCCAAACTCACACGTTAGTTGTTATAAACCTTCATCAGTAACAACACGTTTAAGTTAAACACAATTAATCTACTTCTACTGTTATTAGTTATCAAACATTTTCATTTTGCGAAAGTGCGTCCAAACAGCAAGCAAGTTTTTCAAACATATACAGCCCGACATTTGATTGAGCTCAATAATGCTGAATATAAATGATAACTGCAATCAAATAATCCATCTTTGAGCATCTCAGTCCACTTGAACAAACAACGATTACGCCAACAGCCACCTTTCTTTGCCGCCCACACAATGGTTTGACACAACTTCTAATGTGGAGGAGCACAATGTCCTCCTTCGCTGTCTTTCCTGTGACTAATCTCCCATTTACATCGCTGGCATTTTCAAACCACTCATTATACTAATTGTGCCTTGTTTGTCCAGATGCTGCTTTGCTTGTTGCGTTGAGTTATTCAGGGGAAAGTGAGTTATGGCGATTGAAGGTGGAATAGGTGTAATTATACGTTTTCGAAGTATATCTCTTCAAATAATAATGGGCGTAATCATGGCATATTTGTAGCGCTGTGAATTGCTTTGCAACTGTGGCAAGTAATGACAAGTTTTATGTGAAAAGATGAAGCAAGTGTTAAACGTGCCTTGAATTAGAAGGCTTTGTCTCACAAGAAACCTCAGGGAGAATGATCTATAATTCTTTGCTCAATTAATAGCCTGTCGTTCGAATAAGAAACTCCTGGTGAATATGAAACGAGCTTTGTGACAAGGTGTACTTGGATCAGAAAAGCTCTGTGATTTTCAGGAATTAATAAATGTGTTACTAGCAATGTGTCATTGTAATGCTACTATAATTCTGAAATCTGTTTGAGCTTACAATTTATCAAAAAATAAATGCGTATGTATGCAAAACAGTAGTCTATTGTTTTAAAATTAGTGTTTCATTCTAAACACTGGTCGGAAATGATAACCCTAAAATTAGCCTGATTATATCTTCAGCTTAGTCTTTTCAATTCCACAAAATATAAAATAGCAGATCTGGACAGATGTTGTTAACACCACAGGGGTTTGCTTGTACCTCTCTGGCCATCCACTATGTCCTGATGACAGGTTGTTACTCCGTCCGTTTAAATTCGCTGTGAATTATGGTCATGTCCCGAGGGTGGGAATGCATTACATCTCCCGTGGTGAACAGGAGACAGCCAGAAGGAAGGTTCAGGGGTTAACATGCTGAAATTTGTTCCCTGTTAAACTTCCTACACCCCTGTTGTCAGACGAATAGCGCGAGCTGTCTGACATCACATTATACCAGTCTAGGAAGGGGAAAAACATGCATCTACCTTTTTACCAAGGCAATTTAGCCTGCTATCTTGGACATTTACAACACCATTACATTCTGTCACATCAAATAGTTCCCACCAATTCTTGAAGTATGGGAGAAAACAGGTCCTGAAGTTTTACCTTTTGTTAGTTTGAAGTTAGCAACTTTTCCACTTGATCTCCAGAATGATAACTAGAACATGTAAACACAGAAGTAGAAAGTAAAACCATTAATTTCGTTTTTGTACTTGCTGTAGCCTGTTTAGGTCATTATCAAAGAATCTGTGATTTAATTAATACAAAATATGAAGCTGTAACAAGTTACTATACTAGACTTGCAATTAATAACAGAAGAGTTTGATGTTGACATGTTGCGAAGCTAATCACTCTAATATGCACTAAAATGCAAAACATGCACGCATATTGGGCAAATTGATTCAATTGGGTCTGGTCTGGTGCTAGCATAATGCCAAGGTACCAGTGTAATGCACTGTAGTCCTAATATCCCTGCTGAAAAAAAAACAATAGAACCCTGCCCAAAACACAATAGAAAATGTAATGGGTTTAATGGTTATAATGGGAATTGTATTGGTTTTAATGGAAACTATAATGGTGTCTACTGGTATGTGATGGATTATATTGGTGGGATGTTAAATCTTATTGGAAAAAGGCCCAAAAACACTACAAAAGGGTTTTTGTAATGGTTTTACTGGAAAAAAAACGCTAATGGTTCATAATGGTATTTTAAAGGAAACCATTGGAATTTCTGTGATGGTTTCTGTTGTTTTTTTTTAGCAGGGCTGTCCCTTATGAAAATTAACCATGGTTTTATTATAGTAAAATGTTTAGTAAACATGCTATTTGGTCGATTAATAACCAGTTGTATAACCACTGTTTTACTACAAAAAACATGGTTAAACTATGATTAGTGTAGCAAAACCATGGTTAATTTGTGGTTCCCATGGTTTAACTACATTAACCTTGTTTTTGTTGTTGTTGTTTTGTTTTTGGTTTAATTTGTAGTGAATGGTTCATTTTCATAAAGGTTGGCATACACAAATATTAGGTAAAGATACCTGAACCATATAGGAGATTTGACTCCCAGTTTCTAAATCGACTCCAAAGAGAATGATGTTCATATTTTGCTATATTAATAACTCCCTGATAATAAACCAAAAATACATACATGGCACATATGAATGTTAGCATATTGCTAAGCTAACAGTGTAATGTCCTTTGTATGTAGCACACAAATTTTGGATAAATATTGAGGCATACATGCAGAATTTCTCTTGAAGCACACATGAGATTCTAGTATGGTTTGATGTTAGCATGTTGCTATGTTAACAATGTGATACTATAAACATCATTAGCATACATACATATTGGTAATTGATTTCAGTGGAGTTTAAAGTTAGCATGTTGCTAAGCTAATAATGCATTACTTAGTCTAATATGTAGCGCACACAAATATCTATCATGAAGCACATAATGCAGCTCTTTATTGACCCAGTATTGTTTGATGTTAGCATATTGCTAATGACTCAGTGCTCTAATATACAACAAAAAATATTGCACACACAAATGTTGGGTAAATTGATTCCAACAGGGTTAGCATGTTGCTAAGATAGTGATACTCGAATGTGCTTGATACACATATATAAGGTAAATAATGAAACATTCAAAAAGAGTTCCTCTTATTCAACCCTTACTTGTTTACAACTTGGTTTGGTGTTAGAATGTTGCTAAGCTAACAACATAGTATATTCTAGAGAGCATATCAATTCATAACTTACAGAAATATCAGGTAAAATGGTCTGTATGCTGCTATTTTTAAGTATAGTGATGTCTCCCATATTGGATGTAGGTTTTCACGGAACTTGTCACAATGCATCATGGGATACACCATAATAAACACAAGCAATGGTGCTTTGTAGTTTGGCAAAAACAAACATAAGGTTCCCACCTACGTTTTTAAACCGCGAGCTGTCAAATGTTGTCTTGGTAGGCAGCACAATCTAAAATCTTCACTTTTCCTCACTGCAATGCTAATTAGCATGTTTGCTTTGAAAGCCATCCTATTTGTTTAGTCCAAAGCACGTCCGTGCATATTTAAAAAGGAACAGCTGTGCATGCATTAAAAAATGTGATTGGCAGCTGTGAGGCTTAATGGTGTACTTTAAAGTACCGGTTTGGGTTAATGTACCTGTAAATATTGCTAAGCGCTATTGCATTGCATTAAACAAATGGATATTTAAAACAAAACAGTGGCGGGTTGAGTGCTTTCAAAGGCAATTAACCCTTTTACCAAGTACCCTTCCATCAAGATTTTGGCTTTCAGTAAGCTTCAAGAACATAATAAGGTTTGGATCATTAACAAATTCTGACTAAATATACTAGAAGTACACTTATTCAAGGAATATCTCTGAACTTAATATGACCCATCTCCCTAAACCCAAATCGGTCTGGAAAACTTTCAGTCCCATTACATTCATGCCTGGAAACCCTGAAAAATCCCTTTAGCACATCGCCCCACGTGTCAACGCACATAATGACAATGTCCCGTGGCACCGCTCACTGGGCAAATTGATTTTGATTTTGCACAGACGTGCTTTGATCTAAAATGCTGGTTTATACTCACTTCCACATGGTTTCAGAGAACATTAATTTTGGAGGCCGAGAAATAAGGGCGGTAATACCTCGTTGCCATTATGTTTCCGAACACACACGCCCCCGCCGGTATGGTTTCAGCTCCCTGAGAGCGTCTCTGAACAAGACCCTGGATGATTATGGTGGTTAGCCGTGACAGTGTTTTAAAAGCCTTTTCCAGTGGGTACCACACAACCGAGTGCTGTTATTTCAAAGTCATGACATATACGAGTGTTAGGGGTCTGATTTTTTATTTTATTTTTTTAATTATATAGTTGGCCTTTGAGTATTGCCAGCTATAATGTGAACGTATGCTCATGTCCGGTGTAGATATGAGTGGGTTGTTTATGGTTGCCAAGCAATCTTGAAACCATGCCGAATTTACATGTGGAAAAAAGGAGTGTTAAATATAAATATTGCCCTTACAAGAAAAAGAGTTTAACACTGAGCTTGCATCTTATGTCACCACATCATGTGCATGACATGACATTGTTTTTATTCTATTAAGCGCAAAAATGCATTTTGTGTAAATGGCTTTTTGTGTTTGTTTTGCAGTGCCTTGCATCATTGATGCCACATTTATACATGGTTCAAAGGATCTAAAGAAATGTGAACTATAATGTCGCAATTACAAACAGTTTAACACTTTAATGGGATATTTTGCCCAGAAATTTAAATTTGCAGTTCATTTACTCACCCTCATTTACTCACCCTCAGGCCATCCAAGATGTAGGTGATTTTTCCTTCACAGTAAAGAAACAGTAAAGAAGTTTTTAGCCTTAAACCATGGTTCTTGGTGATTCATAAAATGCAAGTAAAAGACTACCGTCACTTTGAGAGTCCAAAAAAAGTAACAAAATTAATACCTGTGGCTGCTGATGATATGTTGAGGACTTATAAAGTTAAACAACTTGTCTGTGCAAGAAACTTGACGTTATTTACAACATTATTAATTTTCAACATTACTACCTCAGGCAAGCTGATTCTTTTCTGTGATCCGTTTTTTTATTTTTATTTTAGTGAACTGTTTCAAATAACCGATTCACCAGTTCGCTTACATGATCACGCAATGAAGTCTACCCAATAAAGCACCCAATAATGATGTGAAACTTGGATGTTTTACCTGTCTAAAGTATATAAAGTGAATGAACTAGTCTTAATCAATCTTTTTAAATAAACCACGAGAAACCATAACTTTAATTTCACCGCTTCAATCAAGTGCTCTTGGTCAATGGTCTTCGGTTCAAGTCGGAACTGTTTCCTTAGTTCAGTGACTGTTGGAGGAACCGAAGCACTGAATGAGTCAGCAAAAACCAGCATCATAGGATCATATATGCCATATTGGCTCATTACATTTTTATTGCTAAAATGTTTCGAAATGTCCCCTTCTGTTTGTTTCGCACCGTATACTTTCTTTGGATCATTGATCAGAAAAAAACATGAGGTCATGTGATCGATTGTATCCTCTACAAGAGAAGCCTTTGTATGTAAATGTATTTGTGGATGTGCATTGAGTTTGCAAGATTAGATAATATTGTGTGTGTGTGTGTGTGGTGTGTGTGTTGTGTGTGTGTGTGTAGTGTGTGTCTGTGTGTGTGTTGTGATGTGTGTGTGTGTGTGTGTGTGAGTGTGGGAGTGTGTGTGTGTGTGTGAGTTTTGTGGCTGTTTCTTGGGAAGTATAAGTGTGTGAAGAGTGTGTGTTTGCAGTCAGTGTATGTAGCACATATCACCCAAGTTGCAGGTTCCTTTCCTGGTAAAGCTTCTGGCTGTTTGGTGCTGATAATGGGGAGTAATTACTGGAGGACATGTGGAGTTTAAACAAAGAAAGACTTGAGCTCTCTCAGATTATGGCTACCGTATCTTCAGCTTAATTAGAGCCATTCATTTGAGCAGTTTACCTTAAAAAAAGAGTTGCTAAACGGTGTTTGTGCTGAATAGCCTGCATTCACGATAGTCTTTGAAAAGAACAGTTTCTGCTGTATCATGATTTGCATATTGTTATAGTAATGTAGTATTGTTTTCTATAATGTGCATTTATTAGTAGTGCTTGTTGAGTGATTGTTATTAGTATTACTACTATTACTATATTTCCTGCAACTCAAATTTATTTATTTATATAAAGTTTATAGCTTCAGGTCCCTTACAGGCCCTTGAGGTGAATCTAGGATTTATTTGTAATATTATTATTATTGTATTTACCTATTTTGTCTAGTGGCACTTTGATGCATGACAAAAAACGATGATTCTGTGCTTTGCGAGTTAGGTACCCATCACAGCAAAATCGCTTCCTTTGATAGGTGACTCGTGAAGTTTTCCAAAAAACCCTCGAGCAAGCGGATTAGACGAATGCTGCTCATCACAGTGAATGGAAATATGCTGGAGTTTTCTGCCAGCTGGGAAGGAGTTTTGTTGGCTTGATCAAAGACAACAATAAACACTTTAGATTGCTCCCCGCAGACTGTCCTCACATTATCATGAAGGCATATTCATTTTTTTAGCACTTGTCTGTGTTTTTAGTATTGTGCTAATCATGCTAAAAACTCACCAGAAACCCATAAAATAAATGTGTTAATCATGCTATAACTCATCAGAGACACATAAAAGCAGTATAGTAATTGTGGTAACCATTCTAAAAATGTCTCAGAAACCCATACAAATTGTAATTTGCTAATCAAACTAACCCCTCAGAAACACACAAAAGCAGTATAGTAATATGCTAATCATGTTAGAAACTTCTCAGAAACCTGTTAACGCTATATAATAATGTTAATTATGCTTAAACTCATCAGAAACAAACAAAAACAGTTACATGCTAATTATGCTAAAAACCGTCAGAAAACAGTATAGTAATCATGCTAAAAACTCAGAAACCCATGAAAGCAGTATTGTATTGTGCCAATCATGCTACAACTCCCCAGAAACCCATAAACACAGTATAATAATGTGCTAATCATGCTAAAGACTCATCAGAAACCCATGAAAGCAGTATTGTATTGTGCCAATCATGCTAAAACTCCCCAGAAACCCATAAATGCAGTATAGTAATGTGCTAATCAAGCTAAAAACTTCTGAGAAACCCATAAAAGCAGTATAGTACTTTTCTAATCATGCTAAAAACTCATCAGAAACCAATAAAAGCAGTATAGTAATATCCTAATCAATTTTAAAGCCTCTTTAGAAACCCATGAAAGCAGTATTGTATTGTGCCAATCATTGTGCCTTATTCAATCACGCAGTGAAACTGCACGGCCGTTGGTTCGTGCAGTGTGTTAAAAACGAACCAGTGGCTCAGCAGCAGAGCTGCACAAGCCTATGGCGATGGACCCGCCAGAGCCCACCAGAATGGGCAGAGCCATCTGGCTATATAAGCGGCCATTTCGCCATAGAAACTCAGGTTTCTTCGACTGAAGCAACGACTGAGTCGTGCAGCTGTCCAGCACGGGAAGTACGCAGTATTCGTTCCGTATCTAAGGGAACCGAGGTTATGACAGTAACCGAGTACGTTCCCTGTCGATACTCCTCTTTCGTACTGCGTCTTGTCTAAAGACGCTATGGGAACACAGTTCAATCACGCTGTGCTGATAGAGGAACGACTCAATTTGATACTTCCATCAAGCATTCAATGCTCATGGGAAGCATAACAATAACTCCAAGGCTAAAGCGGGCTAAACTCAAAGAGGTCACGCCCGGCCTGGATAATCGTTCCAGAACTGCTTGCATTTCGACACCCTGGGCCGAAACATACAAGTAACCAATCAGAGAGCTTGAGCGCCGTGCTGTCAAGGGTTCTCTGTCAGAAAGTTCCCATTCATAAAATAAAATTGCGGGGGGCCAGAGTTCAAAAGGAAGGACCGTGTACTGATAAGCCACTCCCTCGAAGGCGAATCTCAAGAATCGTCTATGATGGGGGGGCTATCTGGACGTGAAAGTATGCCTCTTCTAGGTCCAGAGAAAATAACCAGTCCCCTGGCCGAATCTGCGAGAGGATCTGTCTCAATGTGATCAGCCTGAACAACCTCTTAATGGGCGCAATTTAGGGCACAATTTAGGTGTCTGAGATCGAGTATGGGCCGGGAGCCGCCATCCTTCTTTGGGATGAGGAAGTAACTGCTGTAGAAGCCTGACTCGCTCTGAGCTGGAAGAACTCTTTCTATTGCTCCTTTTTCCAGCAGAATCATCACCTCTGAGCATAGAACGTGGGTGTTCTCACTTTGCACTGAGGTGGAGACCACACCGCTGAAGCGCGGGGGTCTTCGAGTGAATTTGAGTGAATAACCTAATTTTATTATCCCCATAACCCACTCTGACACTCCGGTGATGGCCTGCCAGGCCTCGGCACACGTGACGAGGGGTTGGATAAACTCGAGTGGCCGGCTGCATGGGGGCAAGGCACTCGTGAGACATCGAAGAGGAGGTTTGCTCTCTTTTTGAGAAAGTTTGTGTTTTATTTTTTCCACTATAACAGAGGGTGGTTGCTTGGGCGCTTGTACGGGCCCTATATTTGCAAAAAACACATTTCCCTTCGCACCCGGTGCTGAACAGGTAGATAAGGGAATCCAGAGAGGCTGTTTGGGGGGTGGACCGGCCGTGGTGGTACTTGGCCCCCTCCTCTTCCTGTTCTGCAGATCAGGAAGGCGCCGTAGGTGCTGGCTCCAACACTATCCTAGGTCGGGGGCCCTGGGGCTTAGGAAAGGGGGGCGTCTGGCTGAACGGGATCGCCCTCATGTCTGCTGCGTCTTAAGGCCAAAGTATACTTCACTTTATACGCGTACGCGAGGGACAGCGTACAGTGCGCGTGACACAAATTTCGTCATCAGAATAGTACGCACGTACTGTACGCGCACCCCGTATTTTTGTAACATGTCGCACATGCGCATTAAACACTCTTGCAGTAATTAGTTTATCCACAAGGTGGAAACGCTGCCGTGGGGGTATCGATAGGTAGCCGAAGAAACACTGCATAAACATATGGCTTCACACACCTCCGGAATAAGTTTAGACACTCTCCGGCTTCCCAAACGGTAGCTTGCAGCAATACTTGGTCACGGCTAGCCTTTCCGCTGTGCTTACTGGACTTTTATGAGCTTTTCTTCCATGTCCTTCGTCACACTGTAATCTTCATAATTGCTAGCTATTGGCCCCGCTAGGCCAGGAGAGGTATTGCAATTTGGCGCAAAGCGCATGGGTTGAATGTCTGTGTACGAGTACGAGTCAAATTAAGTATACTTTGCAAGGCTGCATGTACAACTGCGCATACGCTAACGTACGCATTTAGCAGGCTGAGCCATGAGGGCGGCAGGCTTCTGAGTTGGCATAGTCTTAGGGCAACTGGAAGCAGCTACGGAGCTGAAGCTCTTGGTCAGGAAGTGTCGCATGGCCTGGGATGACTTCTGTGCCTCAATGAAGCGTTCAGCAAACCCTTCGACCGCCGGTCCAAAGAGGCCGCTGGGGGAAATCGGGGCATCAAGGAAGGGGAACTTTGTCTGTGTCCTTGATCTCCGTCAGTGTGAGGGCTTGGTGGCGTGCAGTGTCAGGTCTTCTCAGCGAGATGGCTCTTCTGGTGGAGACCACTCCAGACCCAGCTCTTCCACCGATTTGGAGAGGATGCGGAGAAGTTTGGCATCTAACCTGGCCTTGGCGGGACTGGGAGCGGACAAAGGTAGGAGGGTGGGGTCAGCTACCAATCCCGACAGCTCCTCTGCATCCGAAGCTGCTAATGACATGCTGCCATCATTCTGCTCTTCGTCACTCCCCCCAAATGAGACCATATCGCTAGCGTTAGCAGAGGGACGCTGGTCAGGCTGAGGATGAAGAGAAACTTCTCTGTGTGGCGAGAGCGAGGCACGTGTGCTCTGAGCCGACGTGAGCTTGCTCTCAGCCATGCGTTGAGATCCTCTGCCCCGCTGTTTTTTCCTCACAGGTCCATGAAAAGAAAGCTATCCGCGAGCGCAGAGAGGCGAGACTGATGTTCTCACAGTGAGAACAATCAGATCCAGCGAGTGCGGCATCTGCATGGGATTTCCCCAAACAGGAAACGCACTCACTGTGGCCGTCATCGGCGTGCAGGGGGAACCTGCTCGAACCGCAGTAATGGCGCGCCATTTGCAACAACGCCGTTTGCTTCTTTTAGAAAAATGCGTGAGCTTCGCAGGATGGGTACAGAGGAGTGGGACCGGAACTGCTGCAGTGCTGATGGCACTGAGAAGGTGCCGGATTATGCCGAATAGAGGTTGCTGGTTTCAGCTGCAAGGCATTCGAGCAGGCTTCCTGGATCAGTGAGAGACGAAGTCGTCATCGCAAAAGGAGAAGACATCTGAGTTTCTATGGCGAAACGGCCGCTTATATAGCCAGATGGCCACGCCCATTCTGGCGGGCTCCGTCGCCATAGGCTTGTGCAGCTCCGCTGCCAAGCCATTGGTTCATTTGTAATACACTGCACAGACCACTCAATTCACTGAGTGATTGAAAAAGACTTCAGTCAGATGGAAAAAAGGCTTTTCCCATAGCATCTTTAGACAAGATGCAGTACGAAGTGGAGTATCGGCAGGGAATCATGATCATCAATATCTCAGAAACCCATAATGTGCTAATTCTGCTAAAAAATCCTTAGTAACCAATAAAAACAGTATTGTGCTAATCATCCTAACCAAAAAAACAAAAAAAACAAAAAAACATCAGAACACCTTAAAGGGATCCCCGGGTATTAAAACATGTATAGCTTAATATAACATAAATTATGTCTCTTATTTAAATATGTAGTAGAAAACCCATGAAAGATGTATGATATTTAAACAACTCAGAATACACAACTCAGAATACACAACTCAGAAAATAAAATGCTTATACGATACCACATTGTGTGGCTTTTTGTTGTAATTTTCAGGCGAAGGGCAACAAGAGAAGCAATGTAAGACTTTCCTAGAGATAAGAAGAGGAGAAAAGAATGGGAAGATGCCCGCTTCGTTTTCTCTCTACTTTAGCCCTGATGCCTTTGAGTCTTTTAGTAGACCACAGCAACTGAAAGAGCTTACAAACGGCTGAGACAAAAACTGTTAGATTCCATCTGTTAGGATGAAAACTCTGCGGCCGCTAGAGGAGTTTCTCAGCACGTATCTTACTCTATATCAGAGGCGTTTAGACTCCTTGTGGGGGAAAAAATCCATTGTACAGAATTTGGTTTAAACCTATACTCATATCCATCGCCACCTGTAAGCTCTTCAGTAGCTGTGGTCATCATATCAGTATTTTATTTTCCAAGTTGTCTATTCCGAGTTGTATCGTGTTAAAAATAGCAACAGGTAGCGCTCTAGCTCACAGAGCACAGAAAATAAAATTGGTTTTGCTTTGGTGTTCCCTGCAAACTTTAAAGAACTCTATATTACTAAACTATTATGTCTCCCATTTATAAATAAAACAGAAAAGCAAAGTTTTACAGGTTTGGATTTTAAAAAACAGAAAGTAAGGACAGATGTGTTTTTTTTTATATGAAGTATTCCTTTAAGATATTTCTTTGATTTAAAGGAAACACAGGTGCACAAGTTTATGAGCTTATTAGTATCATAACAATGGCAGCAACAGGTGTTACCTTCTTTTAGCTGAATAAATTAATAGTGTTTGTCCTGCTGGCATGAAAAGATGAAGTGAATTGTGCCACGAGTAAGGAAGCTCCAGAGACGCTTCGTGCTGATGAGCCCAGTGCACAAGGGAAAATCCTTATTCATGAAGAAACTTTGAGGAAATTAAAACTATGCTGCTCATGAATATTTTATCCGCTCCAAATGAAGCAAGTGCATCCGGCTTGACAGAAAACAATCCGAAAGAAGTTTGTCACACAATTGTTCTCTATAAAGAAGGATTGTGTTTCTGTGATTATTACTGTCAATAGATGGCAAATCCTCATTAGCATGTCTCTGGATGCTAATACTCACTGCACTCAAAGAGACAGTTCATCTGTCTATGAATACAGAGGTGATAGAGGTGTAATAGGCCTACAATA
This sequence comes from Ptychobarbus kaznakovi, assembly GCA_027422405.1. Classification (NCBI taxonomy): domain Eukaryota; kingdom Metazoa; phylum Chordata; class Actinopteri; order Cypriniformes; family Cyprinidae; genus Ptychobarbus; species Ptychobarbus kaznakovi. The sequence continues at coordinate 14,282,155 of CM049815.1, forward strand.
TATTTAATATGAATAAATGTGTTTTTTGCTATATTTTTGTTATTTAATGATATATAGAGAGAGAAAGAAAGAAAGATATAATACAACATAAATTAGGAGGATGTGCTAATATATTTTATTTTTATGATTAACATATAATAATGTGTCTCTATGTCTGTCTGTCTGTCTGTCTGTCTGTCTGTCTGTCTGTCTGTCTGTCTGTCTGTCTGTCTGTCTGTCTGTCTGTCTGTCTGTCTGTCTGTCTGTCTCTCTCTGTGTCTGTCTGTCTGTCTGTCTGTCTGTCTGTCTGTCTGTCTGTCTGTCTGTCTGTCTCTCTGTGTCTCTCTCTGTCTGTCTGTCTCTCTCTCGTCTCTCTCTCTCTCTGTCTGTCTTCTGTCTGTCTGTATGTATGTCTGCCTCTCGGTCGGTCTGTCTGTCTGATACAATATATTGCCCTGTAACTATATATTCTATATTTGTATTGTTACATTGTATGTAAGTGTAATAGTTTATTTATATTTTAGATGTTATTTTATGGCTGTTTAATAATAATAATAATGAAATATATAATTCTCCTTATTCATTTATATTGTATGATAGTCTTTTTTATGTATTATGGTACATTTTGTATTTAAATTAGCAAATATGAAGCCAGTTAAAAATACTAACATTATATACAGACTTTACATTTTTTATGATATTTTACAATGGCAATGATTTATTTATTTATTAAATTTTTTTATTGATGTGTTTAGATTAGGTTTAGATGTAGTAAAGATTAGGGCGTAGATGTGCATAATATGAGTTTTCACAATGTAAGAATCCAAAATAAGAATCAAAAAATGGTTCCAAAAAATAAGAATCCTTCAAAATGTGTTGTGTGTGTGTGTCAAATATAACCCCGGCCCACTCTTGACAGGTTTTGTGGGATTCACTCATCAGTAGTGTTTTAGATGAAAGTACATAATTTGACAAAATCTAACGTCATTTTTCACAGTCACGTTTAGGGTGGACTGCTCTCTCTAAGGTCTTTTTATTGTTTCTCTTGTCCTGCAGATGATGGGCCGTACTCTAAGGGGAATAAGGACTCAACTGGGCCAGACAACTCGCTCACATGCAGAAGACAAAGCATCCCAGGTACGCTGACTCTCTTTCTATGCCGTCTGTTTGTGCCCACACAAATCCTCCCAGCTCCGTTCCTTCAGCGTCTTTTGATCTTGGGGATCATGTCTGTCTTTGCCCATTGGGGATGTTTGAGCTCATCTTGCCACATTGGTTTGGATGGCTGTTTGAGATGGAGAACGCTGGGGGTTTGAGGGTGTTATTACAGCTTTATCCAGATGTTTCCTGCGGTTCTCGAGATGTGTCTGTCTGAGTCATTCTGCTAGCTGGAAGCACTCGCTGATCCAAGACCTCCCTCTTCTTTAAACCTAATTGGATTAGCTGAGTTCACTCAAAGTGTGACTTTGGAAAAGTTTCAAAATTACGTTTTAAAGCAGAACAGACATTTTCAAAGGTTATTGTACATATCACTTGTGTTTTAATTTCATTTAAGGTTGTTTTTTTTGTTGTTTTTTTTACGACGCCTACTGCAGCTTATTTTATACATGCATCTTCTTCATACAAAACTAATGCTATGTGTATATTTGTAACTTTATATGTGTGTTTTGATATGTATGTATGTATGTATACATGGTATATGTAATACATTTCATTTATATACTAAATTAGTATAATTTATACTTATTCAAAAGTTTGGAGAATGAAATATCTTATGCTCACCAAAGCTGCATTAATTTCCTCAAAAATACAGTAAAAAGCAGTAATATTGTGAAATATTAAAATTAAATGAATAAAAAGTTTTAAACAGCATTTATTTGAAATATAAATCTTTTGGGACATTAGTAATGTCTTTATGTTCACTTTTTTATCAATTTAATGTATCCTTGCTGAATAACATATTCAATTTGTTAAAAAAATTATATTTACGCTAAACTTAAATGTATTGTTATATGTTATCTGAATATATAGCCATTTTTAAATGAATAGCAAGAGCATTTATATAAACAAACAATAGTTGCTGTTTAATATAATATAATATTATTTCATAGAAAATGTTACTAAAATTGAATTGGCAGATTAAGGCATTTTCTCAACTGATTTTATGGGAGTCATTATAATAGTTTGAAAAGACAGAGCTGATTGTGTGTGTTCGGTCCATTACATTTTTACTTGTGGAAAACATTTTAGTTCCAAGCTGTTCACATTTAAACCCACACAGACATTGGCATGATTAGATTAGACTCTGTGAGAGATTTCGTGACACAGCTGGATTCCAGAAGAAAGTGTAGCATCCCAATTTCTGCTGCACTACTGGATGTGTGATAGATGTTTTCTTTCATGTGCCTCTTGGTTTGGATTTTCTGTTTAAGAATTCATATAATCACTGCATGAATTGGAGATTAGATGCAGTTTAACATTTTTATACAATCTTCAGCTTTCGTAATATTGAGAATTCATTCAATTTCACTTCTTTAGTTAGACGGGAGTAAATGCAGCTCATTTGCATATTCAATATATTATCTGAGACCATCTGAGTGATGGAGGATGAGTGTCATAATAACATGCTGTCGACTTCTGTCTGTGTGTGTGTGTGTGTTTCGGTTGTGTTTCTGGCCTGAAGAACTGCGTGGGGTTACACTGGTTGAGCTGATTAAGAAGGAAGGAAGCACTTTAGGTCTAACCATCTCGGGCGGAACAGACAAGGACGGCAAACCACGCGTCTCCAACCTGCGGCCAGGTGGACTGGCGGCTAGGTGAGGACTGGAGCTAAAGTCATCAATGCAACCTCACAAATTCACAACTCATTAACTGTATCAGCCAATCAGAGAATGACAAAGTGGTCACCTGACATCTCAGAAAAACACCTAAATCACCCCTTATACCCTGAAAAAGGGCACTATTTGAGGGGACAGCCATTTTACTTTAAGTGGTGTTAGAAACCATAGTGGATGTTCTCGACTGCACTCATTCAATCCCACAATGCACCGCAAAAATACGTGTACAACCGATGTACACTCAAAGGCTAAAGAATCCCCATAATGCACTGTGAGAGTCGCGTGCCGAATGAATTCCCGCTTCTGAATCATCCATTCATTTATTTTAGAAGCGCTCGTCCACGGCGTAATACTATATGTATAACCACAATTTTGCCACAAATACCATGATTAAACCATGGTTAGTGAAGCAAAACCATGGTTAATTTGTGGTTATCATGGTTTACTATAGTAGCATTTGTATATTTTCGTAATAGCTGTGCTATTTAACGGTGCCTGTTCAGGTAGCTAGCTATAAGATAAAATATGGTTGTGGCTAGAAAGGATATAGCTGTGGCTGGAAGTGACGCAAAATCTCGGCAGATGATGGGAACAAAGTGAAATAAAAAATACAATAAAAATGTATTAAATAAACAGACAGCTAGCGAACTAATCAGCCTACGTTGTGGCAAAATCCATTGAACTAAAATCTCTTAAAATATTGCCGGATGGACAGAAAAGAAAATGAAACGGAGAGTGAAGAAGACAACTAGTGAACTAGATTTAGCAAGACTTGAGTTTATTTTGGCTGTAGCTGTATCCCTTCTAGCCATAAAGGTCTGCTTTTATTTGTGTACACTCACAATGAAAACAAGACTGATTTTATATATAATATAACAATGTAATAATAGTATTAGTATTAATAATTAGTATTTTCACATCTAGGTGGATTTTTTTATTTTTTTGCACTTCTGTCTGTTAAAAATAACTGAAAAGAAACCGAGCTTAGTAGATTTCTTTTTGTTCCTTTTGTACCGAAATCGAACCGTGACCCCCGAACCGAGGTACGTACCGAACCGTGACATCTGTGTACCGTGCCACCCCTATTACATACTTAATGTTTTGTTAAATTACTAATTTTGTGTTACTGTGGTGGTAACAAACCTTAACGTTCAAGTGGTCAAAATAATTCAATTATTTATATACTGTCAAATATTTATGCTATTAGTTAGCTTCAAGTTAAACATTGCAATAATTTAACTTGCTATGGCTAAAGTGCTTAGCAAGATTCAAACTGTTCTTCTGCTATTACAGTTGCTGACCTGAAAGAGAAAACTGATCATAGAAACACTTAATTTACGCTAACGGTGTGGGAACGCCAAACGCAAAATACTCCCTCTAGATTACTTTCGGAATGTTTTTCGTGTCGCAAATAAAAATATAAAAACAATAAAATCCATTTTCTGATACAACCAAACGTGTCAATTAGCTCTTTGCTGATTGGCTTGCAACAACACATCATGCAAATTTGACTTTTGAATAAACTAATTTCTGTGATGTGAAAGTTTTCCCATCTTCAGTTGTTTCTTCTTTCATTGTGGCTGGTATGAGGATGTTATGGAGCGCATCTGGGCTGATGACATATTTTTGTCAGGCATCATTGTGCTAGCTCGTGTACGCCCAGAGGACAAAAGGGAATGAATAGCATTCACTTGTCTAATTAGCATATAAATGAGCATATTTATACTCCCTGTGGGGTGTTCAACAACAGATAAGGAGTTCTCACTTTGCATTTACTTTCCACTCAAAATCTAATTGTTTTCTATGTTTTTGACCATTGACTGAAATATTTTCTGGACCTTCGTATGTTATCGTGTTAATTTATCTACATTAAATGTTGAATGCTAACAAAGCTAATTTCATTAAACATTGTAAACATTGTTTAGCAAAAAATAGTGTGCCAGATATTAGCTAAACGGTTTAATTACTCTTTCTGTAATTACATGATTGAGTTACATTTCAATGTGTCTCAGGAGCGATCAGCTCAATGTGGGCGACTACATCAAGTCAGTCAATGGCATCAACCTTACCAAGCTGCGTCACGACGAGATCATCAGTCTGCTAAAAAATGTAGGCGAGCGCGTCGTGCTGGAAGTGGAGTATGAGCTGCCTTCACCTGGTAGGAAGTTGAGTATTCTGACTTTTGCCTGTCTTGTGGCATGTTCCTGTCAATGTAGCCCTGGTCTGAGCCAGTTTCAGACCTCGTGATTGAATATCATCGTGAAAATGTCTTTGCGTCAGTAAGTCCACTTCAGTTTGTGTAATGGAGAATGCATGGCTGCATGTTGAAAGCTGCTGTGTATCATTTTTGGATGTTAAAATACTTTCCCCAATTTCAACAGACACATCTATAAGTAAGCCAGTCGGTTAAGTTGTTAAAGTATTACTCTTGGTTTGAGTGGCGGACATAGAAACATTAGCTTAACCAATTTACCAACATGTGATCCTTAAAAACCTCATGCAATAGTTTTGATGAATGCAATGCCATGATAACAGCGATGGACAGATAGTTTGTCAGTGATGTGTTTCGCATTCTCATAAGTAATTTGTTGCTTATCTACTATGGGGTGTGTTTCCTAAAAGTATTGTTAGCTAACTATAGTCGCAATTCCAATTGAACTCTATTGGAATTAACTAGCTAGTCACGTTTGTTTTCCAAAACCATTGTATCTTTGTGGCACATCTATTGTTCACATGTCGTACTAACTAGAAACTATGATTCCTACCACAGGTCAAGAGCTGTTGTTGCAATCACACAACTTTTCAAATGTTTGTGAATGTTATTTGGAACATAATAAGCATTTTTTTTTTTTACATTTTTCAACTCTTTCTAGATATCACATTGCCATTAAACAATTAAAAAAGGAAAAAAAAATCAACCTCTAGTTAATATATCAAGACTGAAATTTGCACATCCACACTTTCTGATTATAATAGATCGAGGTGATTGTCTCTCATTGGCTCAGTTTGGCATGTTTTGTGATGTATTGCAATCATTAGCCAGTCTATCTTGTGCATGGTAGATAAATTGTCTGGTTTATAAGCTCAGTGTTTCTGGCTGACCTTCTGCTGAACGTCAGATTGCATCTGGGTTTATTTATCTGATTGTCCACCAGAACTGGCCTTTCGCCCAGTAAAAGGTGCTGATTTAGAGATACTATTGCCTCTCTCCTGTCTCTGTTGTCTCTCTTAGCACCAGACAGTACCTCGGGTGTTATTTCCAAGACCATCGAGATCTGTTTGCAGAAAGAGGGCAACAGTTTCGGCTTTGTTATGCGAGGTGAGTTTAGATTTGTTGTCACTCATTTTATTGTATTCATTTATTTTATTTGTTTTTGCAATATTCCTAAAATCAAATGGTTGCAGATTTAACTACATACTACAGCATTTTAAACGTGTGTTATAATACAGGTGGATCCCATGAGGACTGGCACGGATCTCGTCCTTTGGTGGTCACACATGTCCGACCGGGTGGTCCTGCTGACAGGTAAAGCCATCACGAAGGGGCTAACCACCTAATGTAGAATAAAGTAGCTTTTAAAACTTATTTGCCAGATAAATTGCACTGGATATGTTAGCTTAGCAAGCTAATTGATTAGCATGCCAACTGCAGGGCATGGAGGGCATAATGTTGGTTTAGCGGGCTAATTGATTAGCATGCTCACCAAAAACATAACTTAATTTAGTTGGTGTTAAACTTTTTAGGTGAACTCTTCTTTTTAGCAAACAACACAGTTCTTGTTGCAGTCATCTTCCATGTTTGGAGCATCACGCATTTTATCCAAATCCAGAAAGTAGGCCAGAAATTTCCCTCTCAGCTTAGATGGCTAGCTATTATTCTTAGTTTTAGGATTCGCCATGCCTCTCTTACCAACTACTTTCCCCTACTTATATCAGAATTACACAAAAATAGAAAAGTAAATAAACATATGTGTCTGGAGAGTGAACGTCTTCAATAAAACCCATTTGATGTTAGAGACAAAGGCTGCATTGATTGATGGGTGGAAATTGTATACATCGTCTTTCCCGAAGGCCCCTAGACATCTCATGAAGAAATTATAGTTGTCTCAAACAGGTCCTCTTACATGTAGCATTAGTGTGGAATATCAAGAGTATTTTAAAGAAGCTGACTACCTAGGCACAATATTAAGGCATCGACCATTTTGCCTTAACAAATACCAAAAAATTATGATTACAGTATGATGGATGAAGTGAGATTGTTGTTTAATGTAGCTGACTAAATACACAAAATATTTTTTAATATATTCATTCAAAATTATTTCCAAACTTACTCTATAAGAAGGTAAAACTTTACAAAAAAAGTTTAATTTGTCAAAATTAGTTAACTGCTTAGTTAACATGAACTACCGATGTACTATCAAAATACTTCTAAAACATTTATTAATATTAATGTTGATTTTAACATTTGCTAAAACATTTAATTTAACAAGTTGTACTTCTAACATACGTTAGTGCAATGTGATCTAGCTTTAAGATTTTTACTTACATTAACAAAGGATAATAACTACTGTAAAAATGCATTGCTTATTGTTAGTTCATGTTTGTTTAAGGATTATCGAATGCTAACAAACAAGACTTTATTGTAAAATGTTGCTCAAATGGTAGTGTAAATTCTATTGAAAATATATCTATCTGTAATCTTCTCATGAAAAATATTTTCCAATACATACTCGATTTATAGATGTGATTTATATGTCACATTTATATAGGACATTTTGAAAAAAATAAAAGGTTGTTACGATTTTTTTAAATGTTTTTGAAAGAATTTTAAAGTTTTGAAATGTAAAGAAATTAAAATATTTAAAAAATGTACATTCCTGTGATGGAAAAGCTGCATTTTAGGATCGGTTATTAAAGAAACGTTTCTTATTATTACAGAAGAATACAGCTGTTCTGTTTAATATTTTTTAGAAACTAAAATACTTTTTAAGATTCTTTTAATGAATTGAAAATTCTTCACTTTTGATCAATTTAATTAATAATTTCTGTATAAACGTATTAATTGAATAAATCTTACTGACCCCAAACTGTTGATTGTACATTTCATTGATAATAAAAGGGGACTGTTCTTGTGCAGGGAAGGGACTCTAAAAGCAGGCGATCGGATCTTAAGTGTGGATGGTGTGGTTTTACACAGTGCCGCTCTGAGTGATGCTCTTACAGTACTGACTCAGTGTGGCCAGGAGGCTCTGTTCCAGATCGAGTACGACGTCTCCATCATGGGTGAGTTACTTCAGTTGCACTTGTTTCATATGTTGACAGAATGACAATTCCACATGTCCCAGTGGATTAACATGCCATTTGTTATGTATGTTGCACTTTGAAAGACAATTGTTAACCTCATAATGCCTTCAAAATCTGTAGTTTTCACATTCTGGGTCTGTTGTTTATAAAAGTCCTTAATGTCTTTTTTTTCAACTAAAACCATATTGCATCAGATCAAAGACTTCAAATTAATGAGTTAAAGTAAAAAAAAAAAAAAAAAATCATTGCATCTTATTACCATGTTATTAACATGTTATTACCATGCTATTACTGCATTTACCATTTTTTATTAAATACAAAATGAGAAATTATTTAACTACACATGAACCACACACACAACAAACAGCAAAATATGCAAAATACATATGTTTTCAGTGTTGATGAGACATTTTATTTTATTATATAATTGTATGTATTTTATTTTATTATTAAAATATTCTCTGAGAATTACCCATTTTAATTTTATTAGAAAAAATTGAATTAAATTCCTTTTGGATTTATAACTCATAATTGAATGAAAACAGTCCAAATTTGTGAAACCTACACACATATATGAATGAATGCATGAATGATGCATTTATATAGCGCTTTATGTATTGTTGTACACCCAAAGCGCTTTACAATCATGTGGGGGGGGGGGTCTCTCCTCAACCACCACCAGTGTGCAGCATCCACTTGGATGATGTGACGGCTGCCACAGCACAACGACACCAGTGCGCTCACCACACACCAGCTACAGGTGGAGAGGAGAGAGAGTCATAGAGCCAATCAAGTGTATGCTCTCACCACACACCAGCTACAGGTGGAGAGGAGAGAGAGTCATAGAGCCAATCAAGTGTACGCTCTCACCACACACCAGCTACAGGTGGAGAGGAGAGAGAGTCATAGAGCCAATCAAGTGTATGCGCTCACCACACACCAGCTACAGGTGGAGAGGAGAGAGAGTGCCAATCGCTCACCACACACCACCAGGTGAGAGGAGAGAGAGTCATAGAGCCAATCAAGTGTATGCGCTCACCACACACCAGCTACAGGTGGAGAGGAGAGAGAGTCATAGAGCCAATCAAGTGTATGCGCTCACCACACACCAGCTACAGGTGGAGAGGAGAGAGAGTCATAGAGCCAATCAAGTGTATGCTCACCACACACCAGCTACACCACTCACCACACCAGCTACAGGTGGAGAGGAGAGAGAGTCATAGAGCCAATCAAGTGTATGCTCTCACCACACACCAGCTACAGGTGGAGAGGAGAGAGAGTCATAGAGCCAATCAAGTGTATGCGCTCACCACACACCAGCTACAGGTGGAGAGGAGAGAGAGTCAGAGCCAATCAAGTGTATGCTCTCACCACACACCAGCTACAGGTGGAGAGGAGAGAGAGTCATAGAGCCAATCAAGTGTATGCGCTCACCACACACCAGCTACAGGTGGAGAGGAGAGAGAGTCATAGAGCCAATCAAGTGTATGCGCTCACCACACACCAGCTACAGGTGGAGAGAGAGGGTCATAGAGCCAATCAAGTGTATGCGCTCACCACACACCAGCTACAGGTGGAGAGGAGAGAGAGTCATAGAGCCAATCAAGTGTATGCGCTCACCACACACCAGCTACAGGTGGAGAGGAGAGAGAGTCATAGAGCCAATCAAGTGTATGCGCTCACCACACACCAGCTACAGGTGGAGAGGAGAGAGTCATAGAGCCAATCAATGGATGGATTATTAGGATATATATATATATATATCTTTTTTTATTTATTTATATAATAATATATATTACTGTTACAGAGAGCGCTTCCGTGGCTCCCTCTTCGGGCTATCAGAGAGCTCCATCACCAGAGTACTGAATATTCCCTTCACACTTACATTTCCCATCAGCCCCATACCTGGCACTAATTTTCATCCCCACCTGAACAGTATTATCTAGGTTATTTATAGCAAGCTTTCTCCTGGGTTCTTTGCAAAGTCTTGTTTTACCTAGGTGGACATTACTGAGCGTTATCTCTGCATCTTTGGATTGTCTTTTGTTGTCACCTTGCCCGTATCACGTTTTTGATCCTCTTCCGCCTGCCTTTTGGACTCTTGCTATTGTCTTTGGATTTTTTGCTCTTGGACTGCTGCCTGCCCCGATCTCACGCCAGTTTAATGTTTATCCTTCAGCCTGCTCTCATATATTGCCTTGTCTGTGTTCTGACCTTTGCCTGTGCAACTACCTCTCAAATAAAACTGCAAATGGATCTCAGCGGTAGTGATGAATCATTACAATTACTCTGAAAAGGTTTCAGACAAAATAAATTCACTTGACTTGCTTAAGCTTTTACTGGCAGTTAAAAATATATATAAGCCTATATATTCATGTTAATCAACAAGGCTAATATATAAATATATCTTATAATTTTACAAAAATATTTTGACATAACCCCCCTGGGTATACCCAAGTACAATATTGTAAAAATTGATAAGTAACTCATAGATAATTGATCTTTTACAAAGTTTTGGTTTCCTATCTGAAAATTATTTTATATTTTTAATTTTTTTATTTATGTATCCTTTCTGGGTCAAAATGGACTCGAATGTATAATAACTGGTAATCAAATTAATTTTGCATTTATAGAGTGCTTTTAAATTAGTAGAAATTCTGCAGAAACACAGCGATTCTCTCCAGAGGTCTCTGCTATGTTTAACCGTCTTTACTGTTATGTCTGGATGACCAGCAGGTTGTTGACCTTCAAGAGCGGAGAAACAACTCTCACGCCTTTACCAATGCTGTTAAGCTAATTTATGCTAGCCACAGTTAGCATAACGCCCACTGTTGTTCTCCTTATAGAGTTAAAGAGGTCGTATCTTAGAAAATGTCAACTTTCGATGCTCGAAACTTCCAAATAGACTCTTTATTGAATGTAAGCCGCAGCAAGGATCCGTTTAGAAATCACAGCGTAACACAATGCTGTCTTTGTCTGTCCTTATCACCTGTCCTCAGACTCGGTGGCAAACGCTTCAGGTCCTCTGCTGGTGGAGATTGCCAAGGCGCCTGGAGCCAGTCTGGGAATCACTCTGACTACTGCCATGCACAGGAACAAACAGGCCATCGTCATCGACAAGATCAAGCCCGCCAGTGTGGTGGACAGGTACACGCTCAATGAGCCTCTTTCATCAAACAACAGCACAACAGACTACATGTAGACAACAATATTCTTACACAAACTGCTTGGAAAAACAACCCAAATTGAATATTTTCATGCAAAACAACACACATCACCAACGACATTTTGTAAAATGTCTGTCATCTACAATAATGGAAATATATGTTAAACTATTTATAGTGTACAAAACAAATAGTTTACTTAATTTAGTTTCTTAAATTGTAAAGTAAAACGTATGTAAATGGTTTTACTACTTACCTAAAATTTCAGTAAAACCATGGTTTGTGAAACCAATTTCACAAAAAAACATATTATATTTTTTTATGTAATTTGAATTTTTTTTTTACATGAATGTATTTATTTTGTAAAACCATTACCAAACCATATCTAAATTGTTCACAAAGCTAATATTACATCAATGTTTTTAAATCATCCAACACAACTGATTTTATTTTTATGTCAACTGTTACTCTATTCTTCTGCAAATTATTTAATTTTTTCCTAAATTATTCGTGGCCATTTTTAAATAGACGTTTGTATATCTTCCTACACAAGTAATTTGTAAAACAATTATTACATAAAATACATAAACATTTATATATATATATTTTTTTTTTTTGCACAACTGACTTGATTTTTATAGAAATCAATCGTAAACAAACTATTTTTGAATAAATGCATTTAAAATGCATTCTTGCAGTAAATACATTTAAAACCTTAATTGCATTTTGCACTTTGTTTTTTTATTTTATTACATAACCTGTTTAATTGTATCACTACTGTTTTTTGACATTGTAAATTTGTTTATAAAATCCTTCTTTCAGAAATAATGTTCTTAAAAAGAAAAAAAATACAAAACCATGAGAAGGATGTTATTTTAAAGGAAAACAACAACAACAACATTGCTTTACAAATGACCTGATTCCGTCTTCCGATTCTTCTTTGTATACTTCAAATTGATCAACTGTTGAATACAGTTGAACTTAAATCCCTCAGAAATATGTAATTTTAGTCTGTTATAGTTATTCATATTTTTTTGGTGAATATGCATTTTATATATTCTTGTTTCTATGACATTTTAAATACCACATGAAACATAATTCGCCATATAACTTTTATTTTTACACATATTTCACAAATTTCTGAGGGAAATGGAGCATTGAGATTCATTATTAGGGTAATGTGGGTTTTGATGTTATTTCTGACGCGTCCCACATTTATGACAGTTTTAGCAGTTCTCTGTTTGCGTCTCAGGTCCGGAGCGTTACATGTGGGTGATCATATCCTGTCTATAGACGGCACCAGCACAGAGCACTGCTCCGTCCTGGAGGCCACGCAGCTGCTGGCATGTCAGAGCAAATAGAACTACAGATCAGATTGTGGCAAGGCAAACTGGCAAGTTACAAAAAAAATTCTGCTGCACTTAAGGTTCCTAAAGCCAGTGCATAATCCTTAAATGAAGCACACCAAACTAACGCCAAACTGAGCTGCCCTTGGTGAGAGAGGGAAACCCCAGGACACTGGTGAGAGACGCCAACATGTGGAGACTGCCACGCTTTTCCAGACATGGATTAGGCTTAATCTGCCACGTCTTCAACAGATGGTTGAATCTGATTTTGGAATGGACCTAAACTGTGTCTGGAAAACTGTCTGTGAAATAATATTTATTTTTTTATACAAGGGTGATACAAGTGTCCTAGCGTTCAAAAGCATTATTTGGCATAATCATTAAGAAATGTATTATATACATATAAAATACTACTTACTTAAATATTATTAAAAATATATAGTTTACAAAAAAAAAAATACTATGAACCAGTGTGATGGATAATTTTCGCCAATGACATTTTTATCACCGACGAAAACGAGGCGATAACGATCTAAGACTCGTTTTGAATGACAAAAGCCGTGATGAAAATCTATTGGCATTTTTTGTCAACGAATAAAACGAGATGAAAATGTTAGGGAGGGATGATTTGGGAATAATTCTGAACGAATATCGGCTGCGTAGTTAGGAGGTTAGATGCGCACACATATGAACTGGCGAGACATAAGCTAACATAGACTTGCTGCGCACGTCTCATAAAACGTTCCAAAATGTCAATATGTGGGAGTAAGAGAAGAGAAGACATATGGATACATTTGACGATGTAAGCGAGAACTCAAATCGGTCTGGTCTTCTGAGCACAGACACTGAAGGATACACTGAAGAGTACTCTTTCGTAAAATGATATCGAATTGTATGTTTTGACGAGTATTCACATAAACGCAGTCGATTTCATCTTAAGTGAATGTAAACAGTAGGGAGAACGTGTATCGGTACATCGCATCCATTCCATCCGTGCATTCGGTTTTAAAGGGACAGCAGCCTAATTTAGTTGATATTGTCCGAGTCATTGATGTTAATCAAGTAACAAAAGAAAGACATACTGCTCTTGACTGAATCACTTTAGTAGCCCTAATAAAGATGAATCTAAATGTATTTATATAAATACATATTTCTGCTTGAAAGAATGAAGAATATGGTAAACAAGTTGTTATAAAGCATGCATAATTAGTCTATATAACCATTGGTATTTCATTGAAAAGAAAAGCATGTTTTGTTCTTTATGAGAAGTGAGTTTATGTAATTTTAACATAAAGGCATGTTGTGTGTCACCGCAGGTAAATCAGTGTCTATCATAATAAAACCTTAATATCAAACTATATAATGAGTTTGGACATTTTAGAGAAATGCTTAATAAACGCACTGTAACTAAACCCATTAGATTTTAGTCGACCAAAGTTACTGTAGATTTAGTCGACTAAAATCTTATGATATTGAGTCGAATGAAACTAGACTAAAAAAACAAAACAAAAAAAAAATCATCAAAATCATGGGCAATTGTAAAATATGTCGTACAACCACCTAATAAACCATAATTATATTTATCAATTAATAATTCATGATATTTTAAAATAACGATTAAGATCTTTATATGTTTTCAAGGTGTAACAAAAATACCGTTTACTTGTTGTTACATGACATAGTATTTTAAGAGTCAATTCGTTTGTTGAGAATTTGTTGAATTGTTGCTCTTGGTACATGCACTTTAATATTTTTATTTAATTATTATTATTTTGTATTAATCTTAAAAACCAGGATTATTTCACTGCAAATAATTATTAATTAAATAAATGAATACATATATAATAATAATAATAATAAATTATAATCAGTAAGTGAGTTTATTCTTGAAACGAGCATCTATTTATCAGGGTCGGTAATTAAGATTATTTGCAATTATTTGCTCTTGTCTTAAGCATAATCACTTAAGCATTTAATTTTGAATGATTTACTGAGTGCCATTTTACTTTATTTTATCTTGATTTAATAGTGTTTAAATACCTGTACTGCAGTGCTTAATTAGTAAATGTCGAGGTCCCGGAACAGAGCGGGGTGACGGATCCGGCATGTGATTAGAGGAGGGAGAGGTAACGGATCATTCGCGTGATCACATTGGAGGGCCATTTTAAGTAATTACCAGCATGCATCAGTTGCTTTTATTAGGGTTCGTTCATGGAAAAGCCATGACATTTTGAAACCGCAATTTCCAGGCCTGGGAAAATTCTAATACAAAAAAATAATGGAATTTTATTTCACAAATCTCTGTTATAGAGTTATAATCAATCCTGTCCAGAATTTCGTGGAGGATGGTGTGTAGAGCTTTCGAGTTTATAATGAGAGAAATTCCTGCAAACATGTATTCAATATAGCAAGTAGACTATATGGGTAAATAAATCCACACAAAATATCAGATTAAATCAGTCATCTGAAAACACGTGAGTGATTCAGCTGGACCGCGTCTTCTCTCTTTCACTCTCTCAAAGCGGCTTCACATCAGCGCATCTCATCTGCACTACAACAAGCTGCTGCACGCTGTCGCTGATCCAAGACTTTCACTCGCATCTCAGGAGAGTTGACAGAATTGTCACTTGCTTAATCAGGTCATTGTTGCATCATCACAAAAAAAATGTAGAATTAGCACGTCTTTTTAAGCCAATCGGTAGGCTACGCGTCGCGCTCCAGAGCGATTTCAAGGCTGAGCGCTCACAGTCACATCAAAAGAGTATCATATTGAGTTAGTTTTTGTAGTTTGTTGTTGAAACTTAAGTGGCCAAATGCACACAAAATGACGCAAAAGTGGCCGTCCTGGCGAGTATCCAGGTATTTTCTTGAGTAAATGTGAACAGTTGAGGAAGAAAACTCATGTGTCTAGGATATTGGATCCGTGCATTATATCTTGTGAGAGCAGAGCAGTTCACATGTCGCGTCTTTTGCGCGCTCGGGTTCTTTATTTCAAATGTAGATGTGCCACAAGCGCGGTCATTATAGATGATTTTTCATATATGCACACTATAGGTCAGCACAAACGTCTTTCACGTGTGGAGGGGGATCTGACAAAATGAGGTGCTGGATCATATTTCGGAGGTTCCGGATCTGGCACAAATTAAGCCCTGCTGTACTGTAAAACAAGACAAAAGTACAGAGGAAGAAAATCACTTTTTGCTGCATTATCATTGAGCAAATCGGTTCATTATAGTTGTGGAGTACCATGTAAATGCAGTGGAATATGATCATGTTAATCGTTCTTGACCATCATATTGAACCACAGTACTTTTTTGTGAAGTCTATGCAACCATTTGTTTCCCTGTTTATTCCAAAGGAGGTCATAATGATCTCTTTCTAATTACAGCGATATGAACTTCACATGTATCCTCTTCGGATGCACAAATGAGGACGAGAAAACATGGATGGCGAGACTGCTCTGTCATCTCATCTGCTGTCATCTCATTTAATTAGCTTCTCGTTCTGCTTGATGTCGCGCCACGAGCTTTAGACCGCAGGACAGATTTAATCACGGAAACCTGCTCACCCTAGAAAACCAACAGGCAGCGGCTCGATATCAAACCGAGATGCGGCGGACGCAGCCCCAGATTGGTTATTTTCAGCCCCGTTTATATGCAAATGCAGGAGATGAACAGATGTCCGACCGTGCAGACCACACTGCACTAAAAGCCTGAATTAGTAGCCTGCGTGTGCCTGTATGCAGCGACAATCTAATCAATGGCTTATTATCATCGAGCGTATAAACATTTTCTATAATTGCATGACTTTATGGATGCACCCAAGGATTGGGCGACTCCAATTATAGAAGATGCTGAAACTTTAGATGGTTGTTTTTAACTTGACTTTGAAGTTGTTACATGTGAGTGTACACATCTGAATTTAGGCCATTTAAGATGTAGATGAGTTTGATCAGATTTGGAGAAATGTAGCATTCCATCACTTGCTCACCAATGGTTCCTCTGCAGTGAATGGGTGCCGTCAGAAAGAGAGTACAAACAGCTGATAAAACATCAATAATCCACAGGTAGCCCACTCCAGTCCCTCAATTAATTGAGTTTTTATGAAATGAAATGCCGGGTGTTTGTAAAACATCGATCCAAGACTATAATCTCTGGCCAAAATAATGACTTTTCCACTTGAGGAAGCAAAATTATGTATGATGAAGTTGAAATTGAAGTTAATTTTTTTTTTTTTTTTAACAAACATGCATATTTTCACTTTAGAAGATGTTAACTGATGGACTGGTGTGGGTTACTTGTAGATCATTGTGATGTTTTTATCAACTGTTTGGACTCTCATTCTGACGGCACCCATTCACTGCAGAGGATCCATTGGTGAGAAAGTGATGTATCGCTACATTCCTCCAAATCTGTTCTAATGAAGAATCAAACTCATCTTCATGGCCTGGGGGTGAGTACATTTTCAGCAAATTTAAATTTTTATATTAGAACTTTTATATTGCACATCCCGCTTTGGATGGAACACTGAATCTAATCAATAGCATCATTAGTTATGTTTCAATCACCCTGTTTTTATGCACATTTTGATGTATTATAAAATGGCTTCTTGAACTCCATGCATTGCTCGCATACATCGTAAACAGAGTTTATGATGCCATTAAAGCCCTGATGCCCAGATTTTTTAAGGCACGGGAACAAACGTCCCTAGTGGATGCGGACAAGTAAAGTGGTTTAGTTTTTCAGCATCTGAGCTGTCCTGCCGAAATATCACATGGCACTATATAGGTCATCCCTGCCGCGCTGAGAACCCGAGAGAGGAGGTGGAAGGCTGTAATGAAGGAAAAACATATTTGCGAGTGTGAACTTTCAGCCCCGGCAGGACTTCAATCAAGAATTGACACCCACTCGCAGAGCCATGTCAATAATACATAGAAACTTCACCCAGGAAATAAATGGAGTTTGATATTTTGCCATATGACTCCTACATTTTCGATTCAGAATTGATATATGCAAATGTTGTAGCTGACCTTGTTAGGGAAAGAAAAGAAAGTGCGTCTGGTAACAACCTCATTTGGGATTGCCATCTTTGAGATCCTGGGATTTAAAGTGAGGAAGAATAGAATATGTACATTTTAATATATTTGCATATTTGGTAGACAGTTTTATCCTAAGCAACAATAATATTGCATTACACAAGTTTGAAATTAGCTATTAGATTTGCGCTTGCTATTTATTGTGTGCATTATGACCTGAAAAAAGCTGTTTTTAAATGTGCCAATTGCTTAGAAATGTAATATCTGTATTTACAATGGCTTTATATGGTTTTGAAAAACAACAAAATCTAATGACTTTTAAAAAATAATTTGACTACACCACATTTTAAAGTGCATAAGTATTTTAATATGTTTCAAGGAAATTATATATATTTTCTTATAAAAAATACTGTATGAATTTTTGTAACTCCAGACATGTAACAACCTGAACTCACTTTGCCTTTTCATACAGAAGTCATTTATAATATTTGTATAGATTTATTTACCTCTCTATGACATAATGATGCAATTATGTGATATAATCACAATTACGTGACACAACTTTTTACGAGAAAAGCCACAATGAGAAATAATTGCAACGTTATTTTGAAAATATTATGAAATATCATTGCAATTACAACAATAATGTCACTACTATGAGATAAATTTGCAATAACGAGAAATAAAGCATCATATATGAGAAATTAAGTCACACTTACAAAATAGTCACGGTTTCAAGAAATAATGTTGCAATTGTGATAAATAATTTTGCAATCATATATATTAGATATCATTACAATTATGAGAAATAAAGACTCATTCATGAGAAATGAAGTCACAGTTACAAGATACTGTATTCAAAATGACAAATAATTAATTTATAGTTATAACAAATGCAGCGTTATTTCTCATGATTGCGACTTTATAAGAAATGTCACAGAAATCTCTACGACATCATTTCCTGTTTATATTTTTCCAAACTGTTACGATATGTGAACCTGGAGCACAAAGTCAGTCATGAGTAGCACGAGTATATTTGTAGCAATAGCCAAATATTAGTGTGTGTCAAAATATTTTTTTTCTGCCAAAAATCATTAGGATATTAAGTAAAGATCATGTTCCATGAAGATATTTTGTAAATTCCTTACCGTAAATATATCAAAACTTAACTTTTGATTAGTAATATGCATTTCCAAGAACTCCATCTGGACAAATTTAAAGGTGATTTTCTCAATATTTAGATTGTTTTGCTATATTTATTTTAGATTGTTTAATAGCCGTATCTCCGCCAAATATTACATTATCCTAACAAACCATTCATCAATGAAAAACGTATTTATTCAGCTTTCATATGATGTAGAAAGCTCAATTGCAAAACATGTACCCTTATGACTGGTTTTGTGGTCCAGGATCACATATTTTGGCAAAAATTAATTGCATACATTTTAAATGTGTATACAAATAATTATATACAAATATTTGTATTAGAATATCTATAGCTCAAACAGTAGAGCATGTGAATATATATTTTTTATATGTATTTCCGAATACATTAACAGCTTTATGTCACTGACCCATGGTGCGCATCCCACTTTGGATGGAACACGATGGTAGTCCAGATTTTTTTCAGATTATTTATGTGTATAGTAAGTCTGTTTTCTGCAATACAGAATTAAACTACATACAATTTATTACCAAATTAGCCCAAACTACTGCTAATAACCTTAGCGTCAGTCACCTGCTGGTTCAGTTCGTGTTAGATACATGACGTGGTCTTAAAAAAAGCAGTATTGTAATCTCCTTACTCAAATTAAGCTCCCGTCACATCAGCCTGTGTGGGAGACTTTATCGTCTTCCTTCCTGGTGTTCTCAATTCCTACATCAAGAGTTGTGTTTCTTAGAGACATAGCAGACGAGCTTAGCATAAGCCACACGGAAGAGGGATTTAGCACTCAAACGTTCGGAGATGCCTCATCGGTGCTCAGACGAACAGATAGTAGTATTTAACCTGGCTTGTGAAAATCTGTCTGAAAGTGGCATTTCTTAACGTCTCGTCACATTCTGTGTGGCAAAAAATACAAACAGAATGCTAATATGTGCAGAAGTTTAAAGGTGTGTTTAGTAATGTACCATAGACTTCATTAAAACCTTAAAGTGTAACCACACACACAAATACACACATCTCTCTGAGTGTTTTAAAGCTTCTTATGGTTTTCCAGAGATGGAGGAGGGTAAAGCTAAGCTAAGTTGAAGCCAAGTTGTTGAATGTCATATTACTTAGTTTGGGCGTTTTACATTATTAATACCCTGCTGGAAAATCTCAAGTTGGTCTTGAATTTTGGAACATGGCAGCTGGTTTGTCGATGGCCTAAACTGGTAAACCACCTTGGACCATCAACAAACCAGCTGCCAGCTAGACATACAGGCTTAAGATTGGCAGACCGGTTTTGGAAAGTTGTAGCTCGTCAAGCAGCTAATGACCAACTTGGACCAGCTAGAAACTAGCCACAAGCTTGAGGATTTTCTAGCAAGGGAAAGAATTGCATCCGTATTAAATGCTAAGCATGTTAGTTCCAGTAATAAGATCAAACATCTTTATTATTATCTGTAGAGACTTTGTGTTTTATGTGTGCGGTTTTATGTATTTTTTTTGTAATAACTTTTTGATTCAGAGAAACAAATAAAAAATCTCAAATTAAAGATTATATATTAAAATAAGATTAGTGACACATTACAAGAAATTAACATGCAGTTGTGAGAAATAACAATTATGGACGAGATCTAAAATCACAATAGTTAGATATAAAACCCGTAATTACGATGTCGTTCCGAGATTTGAGATTTAAATCCGATTTAAATGAGATGTAGTCACAACTGCGAAATAAAGTCGTAATTATGAGAAACAATGTTTAAATCGCCATAATGTTGCCGTTATTAAATATTTGCATTTATGAGAAAAAGTGTTGCAATTATGAGATAGTCGCAATTATGAAAATGAATGTCGCAATAATGAGTTACAAGATTTTTTATTAGCAATTACAACTATAACAGTTATAATAAAAATGCAATTGCAATGAATTGTGTTGCAATTATGAGAAATAGTCGCAATTATGAGAAATAATGTTGCAATTGTTATGAATAATGTAATTATGAGATGTTGCAATTATGTGAAATAATGTCAGAATGATGAGAAATCATGTTGCAATCACAATAAAAAATATCAAAGTTATTCGCTATTATGGTAAATTATGAGATAGCTGAAATAATGTCACAATTATGAGTGTTAAAAGATACTTTAGTAGCAATTACAAGAAATGTAACAGTTAGAGTAAAAACACGATAATGTTGTGATAATGTTGTTTTGTTTATTGTGAAGAAGATTTTGGACAACTGTATATGACCCTTTCTATATAAAATCAATAAAAAATTGGGTAACACTTTAAATTAAATTAATTTTTACTAACAATAAGCAACTTTGCAGCTACATGTCAACTAGCAGTCATTAGAGTATTAGTATACTGTCTGCTTAATATCTTTTAACACTTTATCTTGATGGGTCCACAACATACTGACTATGAGAAACTTTGCAAGTATACGTCAACTTATTCTACTAACCCTAAACCTTAGCCAACGGTCTACTCTGAGAGTTAGTAGACATGTAGGTGCAAATTAATAAGAAATAGTTGACGTAGTTACAAAGTTACTTGTAGTTAGTAGAGTGTCTAAAGTGGACTATCAAAATAAAGTGTAACCAAAAATCCTCCCCCCAAAAAAATAAAATAAAGTCACAGTTACAAAATAGTCACAAATTACGAGAACATAAATAAATACAATGCCCAATTATGAGGAAAAAAACACCCAGTTGCGTCAATAAAAGTCTCAATTACAAGAAACGAGATATAAAATTACAGTTTGTCATAATTATAATATTAAACGTATGTCTTGTTAATAATGTTGCAGTTCATGGTAATATTAATATATTTCATATTTGTTTTTCTATTACGCTATGATAAACAATTTTGACCTTGCATTGCATCAAGCCTTGATGTCCAGAATCTGCTTCCTTAAGCAAAACCAGAAGCGAACCATTGCCCTGTAATAAATGACTTGTTTCAATAGTGCTTGTTTAATTTATTAAAGTAATTTTTACTGTCTTTTAAATTCAGTCTTCTGCTCCTGTCAGACCTACTGCATTATGAGTGCTTGGGGACACTGCAGAACAAATGAGAACAAGGACATACACGCACACAGAGGCACTCAATTATACAGCCTGCCTCTAGCAGCAGGACTTCATTAGCCTGTCTGTTGATGAGCTTCTTCATTGTTTTGCATGCACAATCATTTTCCACAGACCAGTATTAGAGACGGATATTATCACTCGAATGCGACTTCAACAGACCCTCAAGACTCCAAATGATGGATTTTCAGTGTTTAAATGAGGATTAATGAGGACAATATAGAGAGAATGCCACATCGAGTGTGCGTGCGTGCGCATGTGCATGTATTTTTATATAAAAATGTGTATTTATTTAGCATTTTGTTGATATTTATTATGATAATCGTGTACTTAATATCTTAATTTAGTAATTCATTTTCTGTGTTTAGTGAAAGTTCAGAAGAGTGACCACCCGCACTGCTGGGACCCCTGT
Organism: Ptychobarbus kaznakovi; assembly: GCA_027422405.1. Classification (NCBI taxonomy): domain Eukaryota; kingdom Metazoa; phylum Chordata; class Actinopteri; order Cypriniformes; family Cyprinidae; genus Ptychobarbus; species Ptychobarbus kaznakovi. The sequence goes on from CM049815.1 coordinate 14,304,469, forward strand.
GTGAACTACTGCCATACTCAACATCCTGGTCACTGTAAGACATCGACATGGACCTCTGCTTCCAGTAACCCATCCATCTCTCAGGATTACTGCAAATGTAACTACATTCAATCATTTTTACACTATTACCATGCTTTATGGAGATTATTTGACTAGTGTTTTTTAGTGTATATATATATATATATATATATATATAGGAGTTTTCACGGCTGGGCATTTCACATCAGGAAGAAAATGTTCCTCATGTAGATTTTGTTCATTTTTAAGGTGATTGTAAAAATTTGAGCAAATTGTTAATGACAATATCCATTCATTAAAATAGGACTCCGAACATTTGCATGACCACAAGAGTTTTCCAAATTTCGCTTGTGTTTAAGTTGGTCATGCAAATTTCGCAAACAATATTTAGTATTTTAAATATGACTCTACACAATTGGGAGTTTCTCGTGAGGGAGACAATTTTCCTCTCAAATTTTGTTCGTGTTCACATTGATAATGCAAATTTGCATACATTTCACAGATGATATCATTTAAACATCATTTAAGTAAAAGTCTGCATGATTAGGAGTTTAACAAGAGGGCGAAAAAGTTTCCCTTGTAGATTTAGCCTGTGTTTAAGTGTCTTGTGTTCCAGTCATTAAATAGCAGCGTTGTTTTTCACGTTAGGGCAAAATATTTTTTGCTTTGTAAATTTCACTTGTGTTTCCAGTTGGTCACGCAAATTCACAGAAACTTTCACAGATGATATTAAGTCATTCAAATATGAGTTCGATTGAGAGTTTGACATGAGGACAAATATGTTTCCCTTACAGATTTTGCTTGTGTTCAAGTTGGTATTGCGAATTCACTCAAAATGTTGTGAACGGTTATATAGTCATTTAAATAAGAGTTTGCACAATTGGGAGTTTCTCATTAAGGCTAAAAATGTCCTTCACAGATTTGGCTCGTGTAAAGTTGGTCACATAAATTTGCGTGAACTTTCATGGACAATATTCAGTCATTGCGCGTTTTGCATGAGGGCAAAAATCTCCTTGCAGATTTCGTTCATTTTCAAGTTGGTCACAAACATTCACAATAAAATGAGAAAAAAAAAAAAAAAGTTTTGTTATTATGCATAAATAATGTCCTCATCTAAAGTCGCAGTTAGTCCACACAATTAAGAGTTCTGCATGAGGGTGGAAAAGTTCCCCTGGAAGAGTTATCTCGTGATCAAGATGTCCAAGTGAATTTACTGCACTTGCCAACAGAAAGATGCTTGGTTTGAATGTGACTTCTTTATTCATACATCAATAGAGTATTGACAATAGTATTTACTTTTTTGCTATTAAATTTCAATAAACATCACTATTTCACTTTTATTAGATATTTCATACATCATTTTTATTCTACGCTTTTTTAGATTTTTTTTAGCTTCTGTTTAATTCACCAAAATGCCTTTTTTACTCACCAAGTCCCATTTTCTTCAGATAATCTACCGCTCTAGTTGAAGCCATCCATCTTTATTTACATGTAAAATAGCATTACGTTAATATGAAATATTGTTCTTAACCCAGACATCCACCTCCCAGCGGTTGCCTCCAAATCCAATATAACGTCCCCTTAAATAACCAATGCTTAGTGCATAGATCTGCAAAGACTAGCAAGGGACCAATATAATATGGATCATTAACCTGCACTGAGCCGCTCAGTTTCTTGGACCATTGCCATCGCTTTGATTTTGAATTTTTGAAATGCAGCTACACCACCTGACTTTCTCTCTCCTTTCCTCTGTTCTCTCTAGCGGTAGTCTGCACTAGCTTCTCTCCTGGGTCCACTACCACATCAGGCATGACCAGCCAGGGTTCCAGCACGCTGCCCCGGGCCGGTCCTCCCATGAGCCCACGGAACTCAATGCTAAAGAGACGACAAAGGAAAAAAGAGCACAAAAGCTCCTGTAGGTGACTTGATTGGTTTTCTGTTTGACATGGTCTAAAAGCATATTATTACATTTCATGACATCTCATAAGTGATTGATTTGTAAATCTCTACATACTGTAAGCAGCTTTTAAATGGCTTCTCATGAAGTGACTCTACCTAACAAATTCCAGTAGAGTTCTATGTTAGCTTGTTGCTAAGCTAAAAACACAATGCTCTAATGGAGCATTAAATTAAGTTCCAAACGTAGGTTTGGGAGGAGCCTAAATATTCAGTCCTGTCAATCATTGCTCCGTCCCATTGACAATTCATCCAGCAACATTTCACTTCCCTATCTCTCCGCTATCTTTGTTATTCTCCCTCTGTGTAGTACCACAATGGGGGGGTTGAACTCGGAGCTCAAGCTGAGCATCGGGTTCGAGCTTCTGTCGAGGACAGTTTTTTTATATAATTAACTATTAAATCTGGATGTGCCGCAAACGTGTGAAAGTGATGTTGGGATGATCATATTGATGACGGCACCACAAAGTTGTAATTAGTTGAAGATATAGTTAGTATTGTGTTGTATTATTAGTATTAGTATCTAAACCAATGTATTTATCTACGCTAACACAACACTCTTAGCCCTATCACAAAAACACAGTTAACACATATATTGAGTAAATAGTCTACTTTTATTCAATTGATTTTATTATTTTGTATCTATCATTTTTTTTAAATGTCAGTAGAGATGTTAGCATGTTGCTAAGCTAACAACACAAAGTACTGCTGTACAATATATATCACACACATTTTGTGCATATAGTGAATTTTAATCTATTATTTTTTATACTTAATTAGTGAATAATTCTCTTTTATCACACATAAATTGTCCATCTTGGATTTTGTATAGGTTTTGGAATAAAGTTTAGCTTTAAAGGGCCATTCACACAGAATTTGTTTGACCGTTGCCCTTACATCTTGCGCCTTTTGCAGCATCTCACACCTGATGTGGCGTTCAACAAAACAAACAAACCTGTATCTCTAAAAACACATTCTTTGTGAACAGCCCCTTAATGGATGAAATCCAGTTGCTTACATTTATGATATTTCTATGATGATTTTTTTCTCTCTGTTTAGCTGTGTCTTTAGCCTCAAGTTCTGTGGGCCCTGGAGGTCAGATCATCCACACCGAGTCCAGTGAGGTCACTCTGAGAGGAGACCCTCTAAATGGGTTTGGGGTTCAGCTGCAAGGTGGAATATTTGCGACAGAGACCCTCTCTGCACCCCCTCTTATCCGCTTCATAGAACCGGACAGCTCGGCCGAAAGGTACGCCCAAACGTTAACTCTACCATGTACACAAAACACAGCCATCCATGCTCACTCAAGCACATATAAACACACTATAGAGTGCCACAATGGACTGAGATTCCATTGAAAATGCAAGCAAATCTTGTAACGATATCAGTATTTTTTAAATGTGTGCCTTATGACAGAGTCAAGCTGGAAGTGATACTACCTCAGAATCTGGGTCAACACTCAGCAGGAAACACACACTGCAAAAACATCACGCCTTTTATCAGCTACGTTTAATTTAAGAGGTTGAAATGTGTCTTTGTCACACTTTGTGCTCTTAAAGGGAGGGCAATGTTTAGGAAGAGTCTCCAAAATGAAACTCGGTATGCTGGAAAGACACAAATGAAAACAAAATAATCTCTTTAACATCCCAAATGCTTTTTCCTAGACAGCAATGAGATTAAATGGAGAGCAGATGGATCCTCTTTTTTTATCCTGAGAAAAAGCCACCAGTAATCTCATTTCACATATAGTTTCACAAGAGCTCTCAATAATGTCTCAAAGTGCACTTTCCAAGATACCAAAGATTTCAATTACAGTCAAAAATCTCAATATTAACTCCAACATTTCTTGTCAGAATCTTCAGAGACCAAATTATGTGCTCTTTGCTATTCACATTCAGCTTATAGCACTAAACTTGTATTGTATGTGAACAGTCTCATTTGGGTATCTTTTTAATTTGACCAAAGGACTTTAAGAAGAAACATCTTGTTGATACTAACTTTTGCAAACTATAGCATTGAACTTTTATGTCAAAGATAGACTCGTTTGTGTCTCTCTTTGTTGGGAGAATTTTAGAAGACACACCTGAAACTAAGTTTTCACGTCAGTTGCTTTTTTTTTACTGTAGCGCTAAACTCTTACTGTATGTCAATAATTTTCTCATGGGTCTCTTTGAATTTGTCTGAAGAAATAGTAGGAACACGTGAAACCAACTACAAAGGTGCTATTTCAGCTGTTGTGCTAACATTTGGCTAGCATTTTGCTAACTATAGCTCTAAGTTCTTACTGTATGTCAACAACTGTCTCATGGGTCTCTTTTTATTTGAGCTTCTTTTTATTTTTATCTTAAACATCTGAGACTAAGTTGATACAATCACACACTCTTTCCAAAGATATGTCCGCAAACCCAACAAAAGCCTCAATGGAGCCAAACTCAACATTTTACTGTATTTGCTGCCAATGGATGAGACCCTAAATGAACTTTCCGTGCATGTTCAGATTTGTAATTGTCCGTTTCTGTTTGTTTTTGTAGCTCGGTGCGTGAGTCATTCCTGTTGTGAGATTGTTGTAGCATGAAGCGAGTGATCTGATGTGTGTTGAGCTGTGTTGTACTGTGGCAGTGTGTGACATTTGTGGTGTTTGGGCTGGAAGTCATTACATGTCAGGTCAGTTGTTCTCTTTCATATACACATGGTTTCCTACAGTGACACTGGGCTTGCATATAGAAACCTGAGGAAACAATACACTTACTGTAAATCATGCAGTTTTGTTGTTGTGTTTGATAAAATCAACTTCTAAAATTGACATCAGTTTTCAGTCAGACTTTTGACTATTGGCATGAAGTCTGGTCCACTTTTCACATTATTTTGGCCAGGAACGACCCATTTAAAAGGATAGATCACCTGAAAATTTAAATTATGTCATCATTTATGAATGTTGGTAACCAAACTGTTGATTACAGCAATTGACATCCATATTATGGAAATAAATACTATGGAAGTCAATGGCTACTCTCAACTGATTGGTTACCGACATTCTTCAAAATATATCTATTTTTTGTTTTCAACGGAAGAAAGAAATTCTTACAGGTGTGAAAACTTGAGGGTGATTAAATTATGGCGATTTTCATTTTTGTCTGAACTATCAATTTAAGGGGTGTTTGGACTGACAGTGATTTAGTCGCTGGAGGAAGGGAACGTGAGTTTTTAATCCTTCTGTCTTGTCTTGTCTTGATTGGCAGGTGTGGGCTTCTTCAGGTTGGAGACAGAGTTTTATCCATCAACGGAATTCCAACAGAAGACGGAACACTGGAAGAGGCCAATCAGCTGCTCCGGGATGCTGCTCTGGCCAATAAGGTCACGCTAGAGATTGAGTTTGATGTAGCAGGTTAGTGAGGTTTCACGTTCACCACCAAGCTCTTAAAACACAAATTGCTGCATTTTCCACCAAGTGTTCCCAAGACATGAATGTGTCACTTTATTTTCATTGGTATTTAATTAAAAATAAGTTGCAATCATGTTTGCACTTGGCCTTAATGTTGTTTTTGTTGGATTGCCAGAATCTGTTGTGCCTAGCAGTGGAACATTCCACGTGAAGCTGCAGAGGAAACGAGGAGTGGAACTGGGCATCACGATCAGTGGTAAGACCACACTGTTAATTTGCAGTGGTTTAGTTGTGACATCAAGGGTCTGGGGATCTTGTTCATTTAATTTGGTCAACATTGCAACATATTTTGGTAAGAACCGCCCACGTAGATGAGAAGAAAAACGTATCTACTCAGTCATCGCAGCTTTTGGTTATCTGTCTCACAATAACCTGCAAATGATTTGAAACATAAACATTTTCAGTGCAATGTTTTTTTTGCTAAGAAATTGAATATTAACATCTGCACTTGGCACCATCACGCATGTAATGTTTCCTGATGATTTGGATAATAATCTGATTCACTAATCATAATTATAGTCAAGCAATAGTTTGTGGTAATAGATTAAAGGTATACAAAATAATCTTATATTATTGTAATATTTACACAAATATCTTAAAATATTGTTCACAAATAAAATTGTTGAAAGTTAAACCAAGTCACTTTGATGCTACTTTGTTTTAATAATAATAATAATAGTAATAATATGCGTACACACTGCTAATCAAATGTTTTAATGTTTTTGAAAGTCTCCTATGTTCACGAAGGCAGAATTTGCTTAGTTAAAAATAAAAAAAACGGTAATATTGTCAAATATTATTAAATTTGAAAACAACCGTTTAAATAATTGTATATATAATATGTTAATATATAAACTGTAATATGATTTAATATATAATATGTTAACATATATAAAGCATATGTACAGTTTAATATATTCTATATGTGTATATATATATATAGCTTTATATATAACAAATTCAAATATATGATATTATATATACAATATATTTACAAATAGCTTTGATATGGCTTTTTGAATGTGAATTTGTTTCAATAACTGTATACAAATATATGTTACTTGTAGTGATTAAAAGAAAAAAAAATACTATAGATGAATGAGCAATATCAATGTTTGAAGTGGGCCGGTACGCAACAGTACGCAGTACCGGCACTTCTATATTTTAGGCTTTAGAGTACCTGCACTTTTTTGTGCGTACCGGCACTTCTGACATGTTGCCGGTACTCAGAGTAAAATCGTCAGGGTCTGGGTGATTAGGCTATATGATCCCATATATAAATAGAAATGATATAGAAACTATGTAAAGCACACTACCCAGACGGGATCAACCTCTTATCTCGACCAATCACTGTGAATGAACGCAAGCAGATCTTCTTCATTGTGTGGTGCGCGATAGCATGTTAGGGGAGACGCGTGGAGTAGTAGAATAATAATTAATTATTGATTACTAATTTGAATCAGTGCTTTATAACGAAAATCTTATAAAAGCAGGCTTTTGCAATCACATCATTTTAAACCGCGAACTCCTGGAAAGTCCAAGGATCCAGTGAACGAATTCAAACAGGAAGCTCAAAACAGCGCTAATGCAGAGAAAACACATGCCGATTTCATCAGCGATTACAGAGAGAATAGTGACTTACGTCCAGATGTCAGTAAAATTATTATTTTCAGCGTGTATTTGGCTTAAAAGCAAGAGTGTTTTATAATGAACACTGATTATGCGGGGGTCAGAGGTTTAGCGATTCTGAATGGAACCGTATATTAAAGACAGGAGGTTTAGTGGTCTTTGGCGTCTCCCCGTGGTCATGTTTGGTATTGCAGCTTGACTTGTGCTAATTTGTATTTAATGTTTTTATTGAATTATTGATTGCTTGATTGTGGCACTATACATGCATTGTGAATTATTAAAAAGTACTTATTTAAGATAAATAAATAAATAATTAAATAGGGGAGGGGATCGGGTGAGTACCGGTGTTCTGACGATTTGTGCTACCCGCTCAGATTGTGCTACCTCCCATTAAAAAAGATAGGTAGCACAAATCGATAGCGAAAAATGCTACCTATCAGATTGTGCTACCAGCATTTTATTAATGTAGTTTGAGGCTTTTTTAATGTCCATACCTACCCCATACCCAACCACCATAACCCCACCCAACCTACCCTACCCTAAACTTACCCACCCACACCTACCCCTACCTAAACTTACCCACCCACACTACCCACCCAAACACCTACGCCCCTACCCTAAACTTACCCACCCACACCTACCCCTACCCTAAACATACCCACCCACACCTACCCTTACCCTAAACTTACCCACCCACACCTACCCTTACCCTAAACTTACCCACCCACACCTACCTTTACCCTAAACTTACCCTTAAAACAATACACATATATTATTGGTAGCACAATCTGATATGTAGCATGTTTTGTCGGTACACCGGCACTTCAAGCACCGAGCAAGTGTAATGAAAGTGTTACAGTATTGATGGCTTGTGTCATTTAAGTCAAATTTATGCAAGTTTACTTTACGATTACTACTTTTACTTTATTGTTAATGTACACACACAAAAAAATGAATCTAAATCTTTTTGGGGGGAGATTTTAAGATCCCTCTCTCCCTGGCCTATTTTACCATTCTCGGTTTTGCTTCTCAAACTCACCAAGAAGCAGTTAAAGTTTATATCCCGAACGCACAGAAAATAAACCCAAACAAATGTTCTGACATCCACTCCGGTCATTAAACACGTCTGCTTATGGGTTTTCCTGACAGAGCGTGTTCGTATCCAGACCACCCGATACAGGGCTTCCTGTCTGCGTGTGTCATAGAGTTACACTAGCGCTGATCAACAGAGCCTCCTTTTTCTGAGGAAGTGTTTACGCGGCTCTCGCAGGCATTCCGTGGGCTTGTTTACTTGGGTCTGTCTGGCTTCTTTCCATCTGACGTTCCTCTAAAGCTTCTTTATGACATAAACACTGAGGGATCATGGGCCATTAAACTTGTATTATACTTGTATGAGGGCTGATTTGAATCACAGGCTTTGCATTTATACCACATTCACTCCATACATTAGTAAAAAGACCATTTCTGTCAGATTCACTGCTTGATTGTTTAAACGCAATTCTTATCTTATCCTTCAGATGTCTAAAACATCAGATTTGAACTGAATCTCCTGCAGGAACAACAAACAAGTTGACAGTATATACATATATATATATATATATATAATGTCATGTAATCAGGTTCATTTGACTGTAATAACTGGTGACTGGCTGAAAACGGACGTGGTAGTTTCAAAAACCACCTATCACCTTTTTTAAAATAATACAATAATTTAAGAATATATAATATACACACACACACACACTTATAAAAGCCAAAGCCACTGGATGCTGGGAGTTTTTACACTTGTTATTGAATTCTGCTCTTAAAATGTTTTATTCCATCTGTGCAAAATAATCTCTCTGAATGTCTGGCTCACGCTCATACTGGATCCAGATAAGCGTTTCCATTTTTGCCTTGAAACCGTGGTTGTGGGGGTGTGTTTTAGTGTGTGTGTGTGTGTGTGTGTGTGTGTGTGTGTGTGTGTGTGTGTGTGTGTGTGTGTGTGTGTGTGTGTGTGTGTTGTGTGTTGTGTGTGTGTGTGTGTGTGTGTGTGTGTGTGTGTGTGTGTGTGTGTGTGTGTGTGTGTGTGTGTGTGTGTGTGTGTGTGTGTGTGTGTGTGTGTGTGTGTGTGTGTGTGTGTGTGTGATATGCTGAAACACTGTACAGTTGATGTGTTTTCCCATCTTTCTACAGCCAGTAAGAAACAAGGAGAGCCTCTTATCATATCTGACATTAAAAAAGGCAGCATGGCACACAGGTATGAACTAACACTTAACAATACTGGCAGAAACACTTAGGAATGGATATGTTCATGAGCCTATAAATATGCTTTCTTTATGTTCAATTATTTGCTTTGCCTCTTAGATATGTCTTTTACTAACCCTTTTAAAATTCATTTTTGCATTTCATATAAAAATGTTTTTACTCTTCGAAATATAAATCCCTTTTATTTTACTGTTTTGCCTTCTAAAATATAAATCCCTATTATTTTATAACATCACTTTTTTACGTTATGTTTTATTGTATTATTTTATTTCTAATATAAATCTATTTATTGTGTTTATATTAAATATAAAATTGTATATTTATTATTGTTTTATTACATTTATATTTATATAATTTTTTTAATAATTGTTTGTATTTTATTATATTCATATATTTTATTTTTCCTAACCCTAAAATCCTATTTTTGTAATCCTTTTTATATATATATTTGTTATATTTGTTATTTTATTACTTATACATTTATATGTATAATATCAATTATGATATTATACTTATCATATTTGGAATATGTAAAATAACAACTGAAACATGTCTGATGCTGAAATATTTCACATATTATACTTATTATAGATGCAGTAGCAAAATGTTAAATATGAATTTGTTATATCCTGTAGAGGGAGACAAACTCCATATATGTTTTACTGTATAACTGGTAGTGTGCTCTCTTTGTGCTTTTTTAATATAAAATCAATATTTTATAGCCAAAGTATATATATATATAAATATTTGAGAATGTGTTTATATTGTTGTTTTTGTCTCTTACGAGAGACATACATACCTATTCTTGTTTGTTGAAAAATCTATTGCAGAAAGTCAAGTACACACTTAGCTGTTGGCTCACTCCACAGAGGTGTTCAGTGTTTGTTTGTGAGACTGAGGCGCGTTTCATGGTTTCTTCCTGCAGAACAGGAACTCTGGAGCCCGGAGACAAGCTGCTGGCCATAGATAACATCCGTCTGGAGAACTGCTCCATGGAGGACGCCGTCCAGATCCTTCAGCAGAGCGAAGAGCTGGTCAAACTCAAAATCCGCAAGGATGAGGACAACTCAGGTGTGTGTGTGACCTGCAGCTTCAGAACCTGCCCAGAACCTGTGAAGGTCGTATTTCACATTAAAGGAAAAAAAAACAGGACATTGGATCATTTAGGGGGCATCATTTTGCATTGTGATATCAATTTCCTCCCATTATTTGCTAAATTGTCATTATTGTAATGCATTTGTGTTTCGGAGTTTTGAGTTTCTGTCGATATCTCAATATTCTCTAATGATTTCAGTTTATTTTAAATTAATCTCAGCATAAATTAAAAACTGCAAATATTATCATGATAAGAGTTTAATATTTAAATAATATAGTATAGTACATTATTATCCTCATTACATACATTGCATAACAATGTTCATAGTTCTATAAATAGGCTTTATTTATGCAAAATAATGTTTAATAGCATTTTTTATTTATCTTATGTATGATCATTTTAGACTATTAGAAATGGAAATCATTTTGTTATTTAATAATTATCATGATAAAGTTTTAACATTTTTCTCATTCATCATTACATTTTTATCAGTTATGATTCCAAACGATAAAGGTTAAAATAAAATAAAAATAAAATCATGGTTTAAAAGTAACTATTACATTATCATCCTCATTATGTAGGCCTACATAAAACGTTTGTGGTCCACAAATACCCTTTCTTTATGCAAAATACTATATTTAATATAATTCAAAATATGTTTTATAGTTGTATTTGTTTAGATTTTGTTTGTATATGGTTGTTTTTGCTCAGAAATATACATTTTTTATTTTAAATTGCCATTTGTTACTTTTCATCATTTATATTGATAAATATATAATACAAAAAGAAAATATAAATATGTTTAGTGTTTGCCTGTTAGAAATATAGTATTAAATGTGAAATATGACCCAGTTGGCTAATCCAAGTTATTCCAAAATCAATCAGTCAATCCAAAATAAAATATCCAACCCTGTTTTGATTTTAAACATCTAATTTGGAAATCACACTGAAAGCATGTCAATGTGTAATTCAATTTTTGACCGCCAAGAGCCAGTATATTACAGCAAATCCACTTCTACTGCCAAATCGTTCAAGGAGCAACCATAATGACAAATAAATCCTGTCAATCAAACATTGGCCACACCTACTACTACTATTACGTACTATACTAATACTAATACTTACTATTTTCCACATTGAGAACAATAGTGAACTATTTGAAACACATTAAAAATGACACAAATGGGAATTACGTAGTAACTTTTAGTTGACACGACAGACAGAGATCAGTCGTTTAGCATGTTGCTAGAAAAGCTGATTTTCTGTTATGAGGTAAAACACAGCCTGTGGTCAGAGTAGCAGATGAATCGAAGAGTCTTATCATTTCTTTGAAATTAAAATGTCTTTGTTTTACCGATTTTGCAGCGCCAAGAGCGAATCAAGAGATAATGTAAACACAGAGCTCTTCTGTTCACTCTGTTAAATTATTAATTGAATATTCATATGTTGATATGAATGCGTGTCAGTTGAATCTAGTGTCCTCAAAATGATATGTGACAGCAGAAGCGTGTCCTCTGTTCAGACGAGCAGGAGTCGTCTGGCTCCATCATCTACACGGTGGAGCTGAAGCGCTACGGCGGCCCGCTGGGCATCACCATCTCCGGCACCGAGGAGCCCTTCGACCCCATCATCATCTCAGGCCTGACCAAGAGGGGTCTCGCTGAGAGGTGAGCCACGGGACACAGACCCACCCTAAACCTCCCAATACAGGACGCCAAACACCGAGCGGAGCGATGTTACAGAGCTCAATCAATCTAATCTCACCAGCACGACTCAGTTCATCACTGCTCGGCAGGAAATTGTCTGTTTTTTTCACATTTAGTGTATTTGGTTTCCCATATCCACAAGTATTCACCTCAGCTGCCCTCAAACTAGATACACTCATGCTGCCCTCTATCTGTCTGACTCAAAAATAATTAACAGGGGCAATAATAGTAGTAATACTAATTTAAAATAATAATATTAATAACAATTCAAAATAATTATAATAATATACAAATAATAATTACAAATACAAATGTATTAAAAATAAATAATAATATAATAATAAAAAAAATATCAAAATCATCATACTAATAATTATAATAATAAATGGTTATGTGAATAAAACTCAGTCAATTTGGAATTATTGATTACTCATAATTAACAGTAGTAGTAGTATAGTTATAATAATTATAACAATAATAATAATTTTAAAATCCATACTAATAATTTAAGAAAACCTGTCAATTTTTAATTATTAATTATTCATAATTACCAGCAGTAGTAGTGGTAGTAGTAGTAATAATATAATAATAATAATCAGGGTATTTCAGCAAAATTTAAAATATTTTAATGAATAAAACCAGTCAATATGGAATTATTGATAACTCATAATTAACGTAGTAGTAATAGTAGTAGTAGTAGTAATAATAATAATTAGGTTTAATTAAAAGTCATTAAGTTTAATTAAAAGTTAAAAGTCATACAATATTTTTATTTGAATAGAATACTTAAATTTAGTTTACATTTTGTATTATTATTATTAATAATGATAATGCTTATGTTATATAATTATTGTATTAGCATTCTTATGAATTACATATTGTTATAACTAGTCATTATAAATATTGTTATAAATAGTTCAAAGGATAATAGTTTATTCTGTCATATAAAAAAACAAGTATATCATTATTAGTAGTAGTAGTATATAGCACACAGTCATAATGCTTTTATGAATGGTTTTTGTCATGTGTTGATGTTGATAGCCCTGCTAGAGTTGTATACTCATAACTGTGTCCAGTTCAGTTTGCAAGCACGCCGCTGTGATTCTAAAATTATATGCAGGTTCTCATTCAGTAAATGGGTTATTACATGTATTTGCTTATCCTGATTAAAGGCAGTCTTCTGTATGAATTGACCATTAAAACTCTACCCCACACACACACACACACACACACACACACACACACACACACACACACACACACACACACACACACACACACTCACACACACACCCCTACCTACTAATGTAGGCCCCAAATATGCAATCCTTCAAAGTGCGCTCAGAAATGCAAAGTTGTTTCTTCAGTTCTGGACACTTTGTGTCTCTGGTGTCGATTTGGGAAGTCTGTTTAAGAAAGTGTCCACAGCTGAAGAAGCACCTAAGCGTTTATGATTGTGTGGTTGTTGTCTGTTCTCACAGGACTGGAGCCATTCACGTTGGCGATCGTATTCTGGCCATCAACAGCGTCAGTCTGAAGGGGAAGCCGCTCAGTGAAGCCATACACCTGCTGCAGATGGCAGGAGAAACCGTCACCCTCAAGATCAAGAAACAGACCGACTGTACGTCTCTAACTATACACAACTGTAACAGTCCTAAAATAGGCCTCATTTTCTTTATGGGGCAAAAATACAGTATATTTTGTTTATATTTTCATCTAATCATTACCCATTTTGGAGTCTTCTGGTTATTTAAAAGTATAAATTAAGATATAAGATAAATTAATTGTAATAAATATAATTATAAAATCATAAATCATGATCATGAATGTTGTTACCATTCATATTATCATTGTTATAAAATATTAATTGACTACTAACAGTAGTAGTACTATTTGATAAAATACTCTATTAATGAATATATATTTGCCACAATATAATATGTACAAATTTAATTAATTAAAATATGAATTATAATATTAATTTACATATTAATTGATTACTCGTAATTAGCAATTGTAGTATTTGATAAGATACTGTATTAGGAAAGTATTTTGTCCCAATTATATTTAATAAATACAAATCTAGATTTAAAAAAAAATATTTTTCTATTAAAACAGTAATTGTTTGACTACTCATAATTAGCAGTACTAATAATAAATGAATAATAATAAATAAACTGACAGTTGCAAGGTTGCAACAAAAATGAACTGTATGCAATTAGTGGTCCTAAATTATAGATAGATAGATAGATAGATAGATAATAATATAAGAGATAGATAGATAATAGATAGATAGATAGATAGATAGATAGATAGATAGATAGATAGATAGATAGATAGATAGATAGATAGATAGTTGTGTTTTTATGTAAAATAAATATAATAATAATAAAAATGTATAGAATATATTATAATATACATTTCACCCCCATTTTGGCTATTCGATTAATGAACAACTTTCCCCCTATTAATTGTAATAAATATAATTTATATGCATTTTCTATACATTGATATGAAATAATTCTTCATAATTTATAATATAATTAATTATAATCAATTATATGAATTGTGCCAAAATGTTTTCACTAATAGAGTAGCTTTCGATAATCAAATTATAATAAATCATAAGTTTTAATAAATCATATGAATACAAATCATTGACTTGTCACCTACACACTGACTTATTGCTAAAGGATCTATATTAAAAATGACATCAAGGTATTTAGCATTTTACACAAAACACCTGGCTTTTTATTATTTGCATCTTATTTACATACATGCATCCAAATCTGTTTCCTGTTGTTATTCTGTTAACATCATATTTGATGTCATTCCCCCTTCAGCTCCAGATGATAAAAATAAAGAGAACGATCTGGATAACGAGCTCAGCGATAACGAGGATGAGATGACCGACTCGCAGAAGACCAATAAACTGTCGGACATTTATTCCACCACCATCCCCAGCGTGGATTCGGCCATGGAGTCGTGGGACGGCTCGGGAATCGACGCCGGTTACAGCAGCCAAGGTGAGTGCACTCTTCTCACGACGGGCCAATATTCGTGATTTCTACTGACAGCCTCGGTGAAACATGACCTGATCTCCTCCGAAGGTGCCTACACCCATCAGGCCGCTGGGATTGCGCTACACCCGCACGAGTGGCGTAACAGCAAGCAGAGGAACAGCACGCCTCCTCCGTCCCGCCGCAAAAACTACCCCTTCAGTGACGGAGGATTCAGTGAAGACGACTGGGACAAAGCTGCCGGGTGAGACATGACGCTGTACACAAGCGAGAAATAGAGGGTGGAATGTTGTTTTTTTGCAGTGTTGTTATTATAAAAATAAAGCTTTTTGGTGATTGAAGTAAAGCTGAAAAATATAGAAATATTAGATGAAAAACGTAAATTTAATAAAACGTAATTTATTTCAGTGTTTGTTTTCTGTTGTTTTTTGTTGTTTTGTTTTTTGTTTTGCTGTGTTGTTTTTTTTGTTGTGTTGTTTTTTGTTTTTTGTTTTGTTGTGTTTTGTTTTTTTTGTTGTGTTGTTGTTGTGTTGTGTTTTTTGTTTTTGTGTTTTTTTGTTTTGTTTTTTTTGTTGTTTTGTATTTATTTATTTTTAGTTGTGTTTGTTTTTTTGTTTTGTTTTTTTGTTTTTTTTGAAAAATAAAAAAAATATCCTATGTCAAAGTACTGTATTAAAATTACCAAAACTTTGAAAGCTTTGAAAAAATGATAAAAGCTACACATAAAAATGGCTGGAACTTAAAGATTTTAGAGTAAATATGTTTTTACATGTCTGTATATTCTAGTCATATAAAGAACTGAAATAAATTAAATATTTGTTGTTTAAAAAAGGCGTTTTTGTAAAATGCTTATTTGTTATTTCCATTCACTATAAATCAGTCTTATTTATAAGTATTTTATTTAAAGCAGAATCAATTATCGGAAAAAAAATAGTATGTATTTTTTTTTTATAGAAAATTCAAGTTGTTTGTTTGTCACACAAGTTCTATCTAAAATATTTTGTATATATACATGTATGTATGTATGTATATATATATATATATATATATATATTATACATACACAAACATTGTTAATTATGCTAATAACGGCCAATAATAATTCAGAATATGAATAAAAACTTTAATAGAATATAAATAATCATAAATTAACAGTAATTGTTACATTTAAACTTTTGCAGTTTTACTCTCAAATGATATTTTTGTATGTCTAGCTTTCTACAACCTAGCAGTCTTTTAATAAAACATCTTAACAACCAATTATCAGTGCATTAGCAATAACATTATACTTCTAGTTGAATAAAATGTTCGATTATTTTAGTTTTAATGCATTATTCTGAATTAAACATGATGAACCACCACTCATGAGGGGAAGTTTTAATATAATAGCAGTTCTTCAGGCCTTCAGTTTCTCTCACAGCATGCTCCTCTCCACCGAGCCTTGCGGTCCGTCTTAACGTGCCAAGGCTGGTGCCAGAGAGCCGGATGTGGGTGCCAGCTGAAGTGCCTCATGCCTCATTGGCTGTAATGTGTGCGTCTGCCACAGATACAGCAGCCAGCCGCATGCCGACGGCCTCATGATGGAGCAGGAGGACAGTTTCTGGTGCCAGGCCCTGGAAGACCTGGAGACCTGCGGCCAGTCCGAGCTCCTGCGCGAGATCGAGGTAAACCGCTTGATGCATTAAACACAATCACAAATTAATTAAATAATCATAAATTAATATGTTAATGGACCTTTTTTACATTTCAAGAAGCGTAAGTCGTCATAGTTCAAGAAACAAAATGACAAAGGCTTAATTACAGTTGTTAAAAGAGAAAGATCTAAACTTTTCACTTACAAACACTCAGCTATGTATATATATATATATATATATATATATATATATATATATGTATTATATAATATATTATGTATGTATATATATATATATGTATGTATATATTATATATATGTATATATATGAATATATTATGTATGTATATATATATATATATATATATATATATATGTATATTATGTATATATATATATATATATTTATATATATATAATATTATGTATGTATATATATATATATGTATATATATATATCAAACGATTATTGTATATCGCATCCAAAATAGTTTTTGTTTAAATAATATATACTGTGTATATTTATTATGTATATATAATACAAACACATACAGTATATATTTAGAAAATATTTAAATGTATATACATTTAATATTTTCTTATATTTATATTTTATCTAAATATATGTAATATATAAACATAACATACTTTTCTTAAATATATACACGCATGCGTTTGTATATTATATATATTATATATATATATACACTATATACACATAATAAATATACGCCGTACACACAAATATTATGTAAACTAAAAATTTTATTTTGGAGGTGATTATTCGTTTGACAGCACTAATATAAAATGTGTGTGTGTGTGTGTAACAAATAAAGTAAAATAACAAAGAGTAGTCATATAAATGTGCATTAAATAAAAAAACCATAGATGTAAAAATTATGGAATAAAGCATGAATAAAAACAAAATTAAATATAAATATTCGATGAAAAACTTCAAACTTTCAAAAATGTCAAACTTTTAAAATTCAAATTCTGATTTTTATTTAAGTTAAAGTACTAAAATTCTGGGAAAAAAACGAAATATAAATATTTCAAAGTAACTAAAACTAATAAAAATGGCAAAGCTCATAACAAAAATGCTAAAACTTAACCTAAAATTAAAACGAAATCTAAAAAATACAAATATATACATTTTGTATAAATATTCAAATGTATTTTTTATGTACATTTTTACTTATCTGTATATCTAGTCAAATAAATTATATTTGGAATATTAGTATTTAAAATGTCAGAACGTTTTGTAAAATTTCAATTTTTTCCATTCACGTGAAAGCAATCTCATTTATGTTTGAACATTTTGATTAAGAAAACAGACAATGAATTATTCTGTTTTAAATCCTTCTCCGTCGTACGTATGTGCCTCAAAATGTATCTGTCATTATAAAAGAAGAAAATAAAGAGAAAGTGTAGAAAATTGTTATCAATATATATGTAATCAGCCACAAACAATATACAAAATACCAGTATTTTTCTACTTTTTATAGAAAAGTAATGTTGTTTGCCTCAAGGTAGGAGGACAATTTTAGTTGTGTTTTTTTATAATTAATTTAACTTGCGATTATGTATTCTTTGTCTTTAAATGTGTTAAATAAAATAATAATAACTAAAAATCATAAAAAACATGCGTCAAAACCTGGAGTTCAGCAGTTGAGCAATGCTGTACAGTCCCAGTAAATTATGTCATATTGTGTAGTCTGCCGCGTCCTCCACAACTGAGCACTCAAATCTGGCTTGCAAGATGAGGAATTGTTTCCGTGAAAGGTACAGCACATTTGTTTGGCCTGTGTTTGTACAATTACCTTATTTCCATAATTCCTGTAGTGAGTCGAGTGCTAAAACACCACAGACAGTGAATGCAAATACACACCGCCACCGCATGTCATTCTTGTGAATTCCCTTTTTTAAGTTCACCAATCACTAATCTCATGTTACCACAAAATCAGTATGTTCTGCAAACTGACTTATGGCTCATTTCACGCCTGCTTGCTCAAAACAATGAGCTCTGTTCTTACACAACCAACCGCAGAGAGTTACGAAAGCATGGGAAGTGTTTTTTATCAGATGTTTGATGACACTGGCTAGCGAGGTCAGCCATGGATGACATGTTTCTTCATCGATACTCGACTTTCTGTTTTCCGTGGAACACTAAAGGGGATGTTTTGTCCTGTCCTGGCACTCTTCAGTAGTGCATGGCATATTATAGCAGTGAATCAAGTTTTCTGAAGCCGCGCGGTAGCTTTGTGTGTGCAACATACTGAAATTTTAATATAATTTGCATCCACGTTTATTCAAAAACTAAACCTGGGCTAAGTGGAAGAGAAGTTGACAAACCAGACTGAATTAAATTAATTTTGTACTGGGAACAATAAATTATGTAAACAATGTTCAGCACAACACAAAGGTTAAGAGAATTGCTGCTTTGTGGTTTCTGAGGGACTTTACAGAAGTATCTGTTGTAGTTACGTTCCCAAAATCACGTATTACTGTAAATGCAAGCCAGCACAAATCTCAAATTATGTCATGAAGGCGTAACGGGCTGCAGCTTTCCAAGTAATCTGCAATTTCTTGTTCAAAAGTAATTTCATAAGCGCAGATCCACGCTGATCCTATGTTTCTTGGATTGAGTTAGTATATTGAATTACAGCTTCAAAGAGTCACAAAAGCCGGAACTCATAATTAACACACATTTCAGTCGCAGCTTATTGGAAATAAATGGATCTGGAGCTCATTAAAGGTAAATGAGGATGGGCTTCACGTCCTCTGGTTAATAGGGTTTTATTAAATGAGACAATTGCTTAATGAGAGCCTAATCAGAGGAGAGCTCTTAATGAGAGCCTTTCACATGACAGAAGTTCTACGCACTGGGGAACGTTGGCTTGTGAGACGGCAGGAATCAATGTTTGTGGTTGTGTTCCACTCGTAGGCGTCGATAATGACCGGCAGTGCCCTGAGTTTGGGTGTGGAGGGGGGAAAGGCCCACGGTGAGATGGTCAACCAACCTCACCTCAGCCCTCTGAGAAAAGCCCCGCATCTCCTCAACGAAACCAAGAACAAGAGCACGCTCCGTATGTCCGAGAAGACCTGGGAGTCACGGAGGATCAAAGAAGAGATCCAGGACATCCTGTCGCCCACACCGTTTGAGCTGCACAAGGTGGGCAAAGTCACAGCATCAGTTGAACACACAGTATGTGGATTCAAGTGTTGGTCAGCATGGTTGGTATTAGTAACCACTGGGAGTATTAATCTTCTCTGAAAATGTCCCTGGGAAAAGGCAGGGAGATGCATCTGTCACTCCTCATTGGTTAATACTGTAGGTGCTTTTTATGTGGTTTAGCATGACATTTTGTTTTTCAAACTCAAGTGTTATTTTTCGCTGTAGATACTTCATGAAGTTCATGCAAATCCAGTAAAATATGATATGCACAGGTCTGACGCTTCAGCATAACCATGATTTATTTCCAAGGAAAACTGATATATCTGGGGAGTTGCTTTGACGTCTTTGTTTTGGAGTTTTGCGTTTTTGTTTTGCTTTGCTTTTGTTTCACTTTGCTTTATTTCTTTCAGATGATAACTGACATGTCCTTGCTTTGACATTTTTTTTGTGTGCTTTGGAGTTTTCCTTAGTTTTGTTTTGCTTTGCTTTGTTTATTTGTTTATGTATATTTCAGATGGCAACTAACATGTGCTTGCTTTGATTTTTTTTTTCTCTCTTTGGAGTTTTGCTTTGCTTTTTTATTTTTTTTTTTTTTTTTTTTTGCTTTGGTTTTTGTCTTACTTTGCTTTCATTATATTGGGGGAAAAAACAAAAATCCCAGGAGTTGCTTTAACAATTTTGTTTTGGAGTATTTTTATAGTGTAGTTTTGTTTTATTTATTTAGTTGTTTTTTTTTTATTTTTTGTCTTGTTTTTGCTTTGTTTAGTAGATGCAAATAAATAACTGCATACAGTTTTGGAAAATCATCTTTGAAATAAGACTAATTTATCAGATTGCATCAGAAAGAGTATAATATTTTGCATATTTGTTTCTCCCAATTTTTTTACTGAACAACATGACTAAAAATAAAAATTATATGTAATTACATTTTTTATTTAAGATAGATATAGTGTTTTTTGTTCTTTTATAGCCGAATTACTTATTTTTATGTGAACATTTCTTTTAAGACTTCAACATCATTTGCTAAACATATTTAGAATAAATTAGCTCATGGTTGAATTGTTCAATTAATTGTGTGTTACACAATACAGGTGACTGTGATGAAAGATCCAGAGAGTGATGACTTTGGATTCAGCGTATCGGACGGTTTCTTGGAAAAGGGTGTTTGCGTGAACATGATCAGAGCTGAAGGTCCAGCGGACCGTGCTGGACTCAAACCCTATGATAGGATCCTTCAGGTGCCTCTTCTCAGATCACCACACACTGGTTTCCCAGCATCCCCTCCTTTTCCCCAGCTATATGATCTGCCCAGCATGGTTAAATATAAACTCACTCTGAGAGGGCCAGAATGAGGTATGAGAGCGTCAGTAGGCCTTTAACTCCGAGAGGACAAGTTAAAAAGTGATTTGGCTGGATCTTCTGCATGGCTACTACACAGCACTACACAAATCTTAGCAAGTTCCCCCCTCTCTCTAATCTGCCACACTTCACTGGCTGTGGAAATTATTACATTTGTGTAAAGATTATACTTAACAGCTGTGGTGTGCTAACCACATTTGCAGCCAAAGTTGTAGGTGGTTGCTTTACGGTGTCTGGTTTTGTATGTTTGTTTCCATATTTAATAATGGTTGAAAATTTCAGAACAAACTGGTTCAGATTAAGCCCTTATAAAGTTGAAGTTACATTAACATTAGTACGATGAAAATCACTGTACAGCCACAAATATTTGACCAAAGTTGCTAAAAACGTAGTCTATAAAATCATAAATACAATTCTGTAGAACACTGAAGCCATGAAGTCAGTATTTTAGAAAAAAAAATTCATTCAAAATATTTTGTCATTCAATTCTTATAAACATGTTTTCATCTAAAGATACTTTATGCAGTTTTATTTTTTGAAAAAAGTCAAAACCAAGAAGTTTTAATGCTCATGATTTGATGTTTGTTTGTTTGCTTGCTAGATTTTTTTGTTGTTTGCACTTTTTTTTGCATTATTTAAGAAAAAGTTTGATTTAAAATATTTTGTCCTAAAAATCGCCAAATTCTGATGATTAGCATATGCTAATGAATGCTAACATCAGTGTTATTTATAAACTATTATAGTATTCATGCATCTTTTGAATTTATTTATTTTGTTGTTATTTTCAGTTTTCATTTTAATTGTAGTATTAGTAATAGTTATGTGCTTTTGTCACTCTTTTATCATTTTTAAATACATTTCCTTTTAGCTTTATTTTTATTCCAGTTTCTAGTTTTACTAATTTTGGTACTTATTTTGTTTCACTTAGATGTTGGGAGAATTCAAAATGTAATTTGTAGACTCTTATACTAAATGATGCTAAACAAAGAAGGCCCTTCATAAAGATGTTGCCATTTATAATTATGTAATTAATCTTTAATTTTTCTACTGAATTCAATGTCTAAATGTCAAAATATTTTTTACGGCAGGTGAACCATGTGCGGACGCGAGATTTTGACTGCTGCTTAGCTGTGCCCCTCATCACAGAGGCCGGAGACAAACTTGAGCTGGTGATTAGCCGAAACCCATTAGCACAGCCAGGTGTCGCCCTGCCCCACGACTGCCATCCACACTTCAACCCTGTCGGTTATTCCCGCGAGCACCAGACCAGCACGCTGGACCTGTGACCACTGGGTAACTCAGACTATGACCACACCGGACCATTTGTTGAAACAGACTATCAGCAGGAGCCGCGATTCACTGGTTTCATTACAAAACTCAAATGAACTGAAATATCCAGATTATAAGGAGTGATCGTGGAAACTGTACAAAAAAGATTTGAGCCAGTTTTCAGTACAAAACTCGAGCCAGTTTTTTAAAAACAGAAGAAAATAAAAAAACAAACAAATATTGGACTATTACAATGCATAGAGCATCAATGGACTTCGCCCATCAAAACAATTTTTTTCTTTACTATGGAGCCTAGCACATGATATGGGGGCAAAAATGTTAATATAATGGCCACAAAATAAGAACTCATTCTCATGACTTCAATATTTTCCTAGTTTTCGTAAATCGTGGCCATATTGAACTGCTTCGTTGCATCATTTCCGTAAAACATGGTCACGTTGTACTGATTCGTTTCCTTTTTAAATCGTGGCCATATTGTACTGATTTGTTTCCTCGTTTTAGTAAATTGTGACCACATTGTAATGATTTGTTCCCTCGTTTAAGTAAATCGTGGCCATGCTCTACTGATTCATTCCCTCGTTTTAGAAAATTGTAGCTACATTGTACTGATTCGTTAAATCGTAGTCACATTGTACTGATTTGTTACCTGGTTTTAGTAAATTGTAGCCACGTTGTGCTATTTCTTTCCCTCGTTTTAGTAAATCATGGCCACGGCATACTGATTTGTTCCCTTGTTTTAGTTAACCTTGGTTACGTTCTAGTGATTTGTTTCCTTGTTTTGTTTTTTAACCATGGTCACATAGTACTGATTAATTTTCTTGTTTTAGTAAGTCAAGACTACGTTGTACTGATTAATTCCCTAATTTTAGTAAACCATGGCCACATGGTCTAAGCGAAGGTATGAATTAATATAATGTGACTGCATTCAGCTAAAATGAGGGACATTTAATTTAATTCTTAATTTGTGGCCAAGATGTAGATTTTTTTGTCCCTTACATTTTTTTAAATGTGTTTGTTTTATTTTATTTGTTAAGATGTTTTTTCAGATAAAAACATACTGTGTCCAAATGTTTACAAAAAGAAAGAAAAATAATTCTGCTTTTGAAGTAGATCGCCATTATATGTAAACATTTTTTTTTAAATGTTTCTTATGTTTCCATTTTCAGTAGCAAGTGTTTTTACTTCCAAAACAAACTACAAATTAAGCTTTATTTTTGTTTTAGTCCTGGATGAGTCACTGCAGGAACACCTTCAAGCACACATTGTCCTTTCTCAGACACACATACACTACTACTATAAACAGACAAAACCGCCGTTCTTTGTTCCCTACAAGCATAAACATTGTAGACTCCCTACAAATAAACTTAAAGTTGCCTCTGTTTCAGACACAAACATGCACACAAGCGCTTCAGGCCACGAGTGCAATGACAACAATGCACATGTTGACTGCCTGCTGCTCTAAAACGAAAGTTGCTCTTTGATATTGCCAACAAAGACTTCACAGCCTCTCTGTTAACAACACGTTTCTTATTTCCCAGGAGTATGATGCATTTTCCTTGAATAGGGTACATTTGAGTGACATTACTTTGTTATTGCAATAAACATAAAATCGCATTTTTTTTATCATGAGGTCGAATATATGTTACATAAAATATTATATGGCACAAAATGGCACATGCGTAGTATTAAACACAACTCTAATTTTTCATTTAAAATGCTTATTTTTATTTAAAATATATACTTATACTCATACTTATTAGCCATGTCATGATATTATAATGTCATGTTATTAAAATCTATATTTTTTTAGCTTTGAGTTTAATTAATTGTATTCAAAATATTTGTTAATATTAACAAATTTTATCCACCAGAATAAATATTTAGCTTTGTGTTGCATTTTGTGTGCAACCCTGTTACTTTATGAATTTCCACATTTCAAAAAAATTAAATCTCCTTTAAATATTAGAATGTGAAATTATTCGATTTTTGACAAGGCAGAAAAAAAAACAAGTAAACAATATTTACGTAAATGCTACTGTTAGTCAAGCTTAATCGTTCAACTATGTTACTGTAGCAAAAAATGATCAAACAAATAAAATATTTGTAATTAAAATTATTTGTCAAATATGGTTATCAATAACTACAAACCAACATTCGATCCCAAACTAGTTGGCCTCTACTGAGTGATGGCTTAATTTTGGCATTTTTTATAAATAAAACAAGAACATTTGACTGAAATTAATAATCAACATTTTCTGAAGGAAAGTGACTTATTTGATGTGTATGTTTACCCTATTTTTGCTAAGTGCATTTGCTCAAGATACTTTCATGAGAAACAAGAAGGTGTGATAATGACATGCACACACTTAATTTGTGACACTTGTTTAGTTAGCAATAAGTACTTCCATTACCTACACCCTCAAACGGCCACATGTACTCTCATGCAGCAATAAAATGTAGGCCTGGCATGTCCTGACTTCATTGACAAGTCATTGACTTCTTGTAAAGCTTATCATAGTAAGTACTGTGCTTGCCCTACCTTTTCTCTCCACATACCTTTCTTGATCATTTAACATGGAACTCCTGTCGCAATGTAGCATTCGCTCCAGTCCCCGCAAACAGCCAGGCCTCAAGGGCATGTTCTTTCACGGTAGGCTGTCGCCAGGCTGCCATTTGCCACCACTGGCCAAATATTAGAAATATTTCTGCCACAGGCTATTTCAGACACATCAGTTCAGGAGCGTTTGTAAAGCCGTCACATCGTTAACTCATGTACCACACTCGTAGGGCACCCAGGTTTCACAAAGGTCACGTGTCTGTGGACATGCGGCCCCGCAGTTTATTAACCTCCACTAAACATTTATCTAGTGTTTCAAAAATGTGAGATTTATGGTCTCCAATGGGCCATGGTTAATATCTCTTGAAAACTGAAAGGGGAACTGAGGACGTATAGTGTCATCCGTCGTGTTGCGTGTTTGGATCATGGAATATTCTGTTGCTATGAGAACCGTTTCACCCATAAGACAATTCTTTTGTGCAACATTTGACGTGAACAACTGGTTAAAGCGGTAAAAGTAAACTTGTTTGAGGGTGTTTTTGGGCTTGAGATGTATGGAATCTGATTTCTTTGAAGTTTCTCGAAAACCACCGTTAGGATGCCTCCTGACTAGGTTTGGGAACCAATAACCATTTTTATTCTGGGAACGGTTTCCTTTTTTTTCTTTGCATATGCAAATGGAACACTGTGTTCTAAATACTCTAAAAAAAAAAAAAAAAAAAAAAACCCGTCTTTAATTAGGTTTCTCGAAAACCACTGCTAAGACGCTTCCTGACTAGATTTACGGATCAAGAAGTGTTTTTATTCCAGCAAATGGTTCCAATTTTTTTGCATGGGGACACTGTGTTCTAAATACTCCAAAAAAATGGTTATGGTTCCAATATGCATAGTTGGGACAGACCCTTCACATTATTTTTTATCCTGGATGAAGAAATATATCATTTTTCTAATCCAATGTATTAACTGAAGGAATAGTTCATCCAAATTCAGTCATTATTTACTTTACCAAAATTATTACAATTTTTTTTTGCGCCAATCTATCATATGTGCTTTTTGCAACTTGATGGAATGAACTGATCACTATGAACTGTTGTTGTATGAAAATGAGCGGCATGAACTTGTTTTTTTTTTTCAGAGAATAAATGACACCATCTATTATAAAAAATAAATAAAGGTTCCCAGCGAGGTGATTTCACAGTGATGCCATAGAATAACCCAAAAAAGAACCAGTCCTTAAAAGAAAATTTGTTCTTGAATAAAAATAAATATATTTTTTTCACTACAAAGAGCCTTTTATGGAATGGAACATGTCCAGTTTCCTTATGGAATCATCGATGTTAATAAAGAACATTTATTTTTAAGAGTGTGAGTAAATAATGACTATTTTTTTTTCATTTTGTAGTAAAGTGCTCCTTAAAACACTAAAAAGTTACCCACATGGACTGATGAAAGCTACTGTATATCTGTCTCTCTATAGTTTGCAGACGTAAATATATTTCTTGGTTCACCTAATAACCATAAGCAGTGGTCAGCTCAGCTATATCCTGTCCCCCCCCCCCCCTCTCTCTCATTCAGGACTTCCTCCCTTGTGTGATTCAAGCAGTTTTCCCACACTTAAAAGTCAGATTTTTGGGGTTATTGCTCCTTCAGTGTGATCCTGTCCATGCCAAAACACTTATACCCTGTAATTATTTGTGGATTAGGTGAATTTATTTCATCACCCTGCAGTCTTTACTACCATGGAAGCACAGGCAATCTATTTGCAGTAAAGTAGAAAGCACTCATTGTTCTACGAGACTTTGTTGAACAATCAGAGTCTCTGTTCAGGCCCATCGCATTAGGAGTCTACCCAGGGCTTGCTCCTAGGCCCCTTTAAGTTTTCGGTTTTTTTTCTCCTTCCTGTCGGTTATGTAATTCTACTAACTGCCTCCAAAAGCTAACTACAAAAAAATAAGACATTTATTTTTTGTAAAAAACCTTGTGGTAGACCACATTTTGTCTGCAGGTCAAAGTCTCAAAGACGGGAGAGTTTAATTTCTGAGACATTTAACCATGTCATTGTTCAGTGTTAAGTATTTGAACATGTTGTATGTACTATTCCAGGAGGAAAGACAATGGGGTTCCTTTTAAACGTGCAATATTGAGACCTGAGATGCTTTTAAAGGATTTTACATAAGCTTTATAAAGCTCCAAATGTGTTCATCCCTATGCATTTTGAATTCCTGATTAATGTATGCATTGATATTGTGTATTTTTGAATGTGTAATATGAAAGTTCTATTCTCTGTACAGTATTTTTGTATGATCTCTAAACCTTGCTGTTTCCACAGCGTATTTGAAGCACAATGGAGAAACCAATAATCAAGTCTATTCTGGTTTGGCTAGACTGGTTTGGTGTTGAGTCCCATTCCTATCGATACGGGGATGTGCTAATGATATCCTTTTCTAAAACAACTGAATAAAAGCGGTAAAATCCACCAATCTGAGTCAAATTCAATGTGTCTGAGCAATTTAAATGGACATTTATGAGAGGCTACTGATTCATACATTTCTAAAAAAAAACACTCTTGGGTGAAATTATGCATTCAATTTCACTTTGAAAATGAACAGGCAATTTTTTATTTTTATCTTTCATAAAACCATTGCTGCAGACAGTGTTTCGTGCAACATTGTATGTAAGAATGCTTTTGCAAAAAATACATTAATGTCAGAATTTGCTTGGGCTTACGCAAACAAGTTTTTATCCTTTTGTTCGAAGTTCGATATCAAGGGCTTTCTAATTCTTTTAAGCAAAGGCTGCAAGTGAAGAAGTAATGACATCTAATGAGATCCCAAGCCTGCTGGATCAACACTGTGCCCCTTCAAACGTTGCTCTGAATTGATTAAATAAGTATTTGAACGACTTTCAATGTCAATACAAAGGTTTCACCTGTCACATACTGCAGGCGTCATGTCCAAGTAGCGCAGAGGTAAGCGGAGTTAACATGTATTGTGCTCTCTCCCACAGGAGTCAGGACCTGATTTAACCTGTATCTCGGTGGGTAATTTACTGGTAACATCATTCTACTGGTGAGTTGTTAAGCCGCCAGTGCTTTTAAGAAGCTGTTCTGTTTTATCCTTTTCTTCTCTAAACATGCTTTTCAACACTTGAGAAACAGAGAGGGCTATTTTTGAAAGTGAATTGTGGGTGTTGAGCGGTACAACACAAGCACACAGGATCACTATGTGAATTACACAACCACTTTCAATGGGGTCTAAAGGTAATTGTGTGGCACTTGTTACATAACCAAAATTGTTTTTCAGTGCCCCTATGTCCAGTTGCTAAACATCCCGTTTTTTTGTGACTTGTACATGTAAATATATGAGAAAAATTCTTATGTGTGAAATACTCTCAGCATTTATGTTGATGTTATACCTGATGCTGAACCAATCAGGGCGTACTGAGCAGCATGCTGTTGCTATGGCGATGTCCTCATGAATAAACAACATAACTTAAAGAGATACTCCACCCCAAAATGATAATTTTGTCATTATTCACTTACTTTTGTTCATCTTCGGAACACAATTTAAGATATTTTAGATCAAAAACAGGAGGCTTGTGACTGTTTCTTTGACTGCCAAGTAAATAGCACTGTTGGATAGACAGATAGATATAGATTGGGGTAACGTTAGGCAAGTGGAGTCCTAGAGAGCTGCTATCCTGCAGAGTTCAGCTCCAACCCTGAACAACAAACACAAAAACAAACTCACCTGCCTATAGCCTTAGTGATCCTGAATACCTTTTAGGTACCTTTTTTACCTTTTAATATGTTTAGGTGGATGGATGGAAATATACAGATGTAGTTGTTATACATTAATTGATATTCAAATGGATGGATGGATGATAGATGTTCAGATGGATGGATAGATATTCAGATAGATAGATAGATAGATATATGTTCGGATGGATGGATGGATGATAGATATTCAGATGGATGGATGGATGATAGATGTTCAGATGGATGGATGGATGGATGATAGATGTTCGGATGGATGGATGGATGGATGATAGATGTTCAGATGGATGGATGGATGGATGGATGGATGATAGATGTTCAGATGGATGGATGGATGGATGATAGATGTTCAGATGGATGGATGATAGATGTTCAGATGGATGGATGGATGGATGATAGATGTTCAGATGGATGGATGGATGGATGATAGATGTTCAGATGGATGGATGGATAGATGTTCAGATGGATGGATGATAGATGTTCAGATGGATGGATGGATAGATGTTCAGATGGATGGATGATAGATGTTCAGATGGATGGATGATAGATGTTCAGATGGATGGATGATAGATGTTCAGATGGATGGATGGATGGATGGATGATAGATGTTCAGATGGATGGATGGATGATAGATGTTCAGATGGATGGATGATAGATGTTCAGATGGATGGATGGATGATAGATGTTCATGGATGGATGGATGGATGATAGATGTTCAGATGGATGGATGGATGGATAGATGTTCAGATGGATGGATGGATAGATATTCAGATGGATGGATGGATGGATAGATATTCAGATGGATGGATGGATGGATGGATGAAAGAAAGATGTTCAGATGGATAGATATTCCGCTAGATGGATGGATGGATGGATAGATATTCAGCTGGATGGATGGATGATAGATGTTCAGATAGATGGATGGATGGAAATAGACATATAGTTGATATGCTGTATATGGATATTCAGCTAGATGGACGGACGGATGGATAGATGGATGGATGGATAGATGGTTTATTTCTGGTCATTGGAGGCAGATCCTGAGGAATGTGAATGTAGTTGGATTCTCTCTGCAGTGTTTTTAGCAAATATAGTTTGAGCGTCACTGTGGCAGATGACTTTGACTGTCTGTGCTGATGTTCTGCCCTTTTACAGGATTGTCACAGGATGCTAATCATGTTTAACATGATGGAAAAGATGAAAAAAGTCACTTTAGAGGGATGATTAGAGTCATGAGACGAAACAACTGAAATGAGGCCATCCAGAAAAGCACAGATGAATCTGTTTTTGTTGTCTTGAGCTCATTTGTTCCTCTAAGAACAAACAGTCCCATAACTATTAATCATTCCTTCCATTCACCAGCAGTCTGCCTATGCACTGCGTTTATTTTTATTTGTAGGTTATGGTAGGCAGCCAAAAATTCGATATTTACCGTGGTGAAAGATGCTGAGCTCAGGAGAAAAACACATGGAGAGTTTATACTCAGAATTTAAGCCAAACAAACAATGTTGTTTTATATAACTAAACAAAACCAAACACTGAAGAAATATTTCAATGTAAAACTATTTAACAAATTCTGAATATCAAATGTTCACCACAATCAAAAGGGTTTTTAAAAGATAAATGTTTATTAAGAGATAAAAACTTTTTTTTTTGCCATTTGTCTTTTTTCTCTTTTTTTGGGTACTGTAAATTATTTTATTGATACACTTGCTTTTTACACACATCCTCAAAATAAAAAAATAAAACATTTCTAATCATTACTTAAAAAGGTTCTCTCTTGCATTTATAAACACTGCCCCTTTAGCTGTTCTTCAAATCTGGAAGGGTTTCAAGAGATGCACAACAGCGGGAAACCAGTCTCTGTTGTTAAAACATACCCTGAGACTGCACATTAATCTCTGTATTGCTAAATTCTTTTGCATCTTTCAACATTAACATGTACAATTATTTTTCTGTAAATAAAGCATCCCAAAGGTACCAAAGAAGAAGCTGTTCAGATCAATTGAGCATCTCCCTTTGCGATTGGCTAGAGTTTGAACTTGGCCAAGTCAAAAAATCATATTAAATCCAATAAATGTAATCCATTACATTGGCATAATACTTAGAATTAAGCTTTATTTTCTAATTAAAAAAGTATAAATTGTCACAGTAAGTAGATCTACATTGAGTTTTTGGTGTTAATTCAGCATACCGTTTACGGTAGCTTAAATTGGCCCCCGTTCATTGTTTCTGAAATATTACAACAGCTTAAAAATCATACGTAATTCTACACTTCCAAGTACCAACTTTCTGAAAGACAGGTGAAGAAACAATGCATATCGTTCTACAAAGTATTGCACATTGCAGCAAGCTTTTTTTTTGTTGTTGTTTTTTTTGTCGATTAACAGTTGTGGATGAAATCTATTGGTGATTGCTCAACAGAACAGTCAAATACAGTGATATTTCTGAATACAAAAGGCAAATGTGATTGGAAATAAAAACAAAAACAGTTTTGATACAAGATGTACGAAACTACCCTGAATCTATGTGGTTTTTAAATCTTTCCAGGCAGCTTTACGTTCTGATATCCCAAATTCAGAATGTGTTTGGTGACTTGAATCAATGTGGGCGACTTACTAATAGCACAGTGGATATACTTAAAAATCAGGCCCGGATTTACTAAGCGCAAACTCAAAATTTGCGTTTTCTTTCCCGTTAACTGCGAAAATAGAATGGACATGCCTATCATCTCTGCTACAAAAGTCGCTCACTGTGAATGCATCTTTAGAAGAGGGAAGAGACTGCTAAGAATTAGTGTGCTGCATATTTCTGAAGTCGCGTGCCGTTTCCAACTTGTAACGTCTGAAAGTTTACAAAAGTTAGACTTAAAGGGACTAAAAAATGGGTTATGTTAATTACTCACTCTCACGTTGTCCCTTTCTGTTGCGAAACTTCTTAGAAGATGGTATCCACGAAAAACGCTGTATTATGTATGCCAGGCCAGTAGTTGGCGATGTCACTTTGTAAAGAAACACTATGCACTTACAGACTGTGTAATATGCAAGCACATGGTGTCACCGTTTCCACAAATTTGTGTTTTTATAGTTTACACAGCGATCATAATAGTATTATCAAAAACTTGAACTTTGAAACATGTTTTTAAAAGTCTGCATTTCAAACACGCAAAACGCAGTTGCCATGTCAATGAACGCCAAGACGCAAAAAAAAAAACTTTGACTTCTATTGTATGGACAAAGTGTCCAATCATTCTTCATCCGTGTTCCACAGAAAAATTTAAAGTCATACAGGTTTGAAACGGCTTGAGGGTGAGTAGATGACGACTTTTTTTAATCTCGTAAACTATCAATTTAAATGGTGCAACAGTGTGGAGAATGTAGTGTCCTTAGCGGTATAGTGCATTGAAAACAAGCAGTACTAACGACTCGATTTTTCCGGACAGCACAATCTCCAGTCTAAACAGTTTGTCGAGACACACTTAAAGCTCTATGATAATGCATAACTTCTATTCCTAAAAAGATGACCATTTCACGTTTGGGGAGGACAAGATCTTTGTACACCAACGTGCACTTTTCGCGATTCACGTTTATGGAGCCCTTTGTGCTTTTTCCCCATGATTCTCGATTCTCAAAAAAAAAAGCACAGCTTAATTTGATTTCGATATGTACAAGATAAAAGTTACAAAAATAGAACGGGCATGGTTCTACGTTCAGGATACTGCTGTTTGCAATCTGTTTTCTGTCTAATAACAGCGACAATAATAGTATTATGATAAAAATATTAAAAATACAGACAGAAAAATGTAACTTCCTCTGTAGAAAAAAACAACAAAAAACAAAACAAGGACTCCTAGTGCAGATGCGTAGCAATGTAAACCTGGTCCTACGACTATGTCAAAAGTTACAGAGTATATTTTTAATATATGTATATAGAATCACATATATATAGGTAATGGAAAAGCAGGTCATTGAATCCTCTCACAGAGAGCGTTCACATCATAGTCTCTACGATGGTGTGGGTGGGCTTCGTCAAGCCTCCGTTCCAGTTGGGGTCCAGCGGCTGCGCCAGCTCATTGCATTTGGGCTTGTATTCTTGGGGGCAAGAACTGGCTCCTCCCCTCACGGGTGCCGCCACTGCTTTGATCCTCTGGAGGGAAGCATAAAAGGAACATTATTGGCTTGTTCATTGGTAAAGAACCTTTTTGTCGTTGACACGACTGACTCACCTCTATGAGGGGTCCATCTGATTGAATGATTTTGATCACAACCACCATTGGTATGCAGATCATGGACGCGAGGGCGAGGGTCCAACCGACTCCAATGGACCAGTCCGGGTACTCGTAGACTTTGTTGTATCTCAAGGGCATGTACTTGACCAATGAGAAGACAAAACATCCCTGCAGCAAAAGAAAAAAGCAGGGGTCACAACAGCACACTCAATCCAATGTCCAATATTATCAATAATACATTATTAGTATTATTATTAAATGTAAATAATAAATATCATTGTTGATCATTAATGTAGTTATTTATAAACGAATCAATGACATGTACTATTTATTTAATAATAATGCTTGTTAACAATTATTTGCTATTTAATAGTATAATAATACGTTTTAAAATAGGCTTCATTTGTCTTTATAAAAATAATTCACCCTTTCATAAGGTAAAACTAAGTTTCCAAAATGACTAAACAGGTTAATCCACTGTAAAATGGACATTTAATTTAAATGAAGATAAAAGTCTTCTCAGTCTTTAAAAGCTGTATGGCTGTACATTGGGAAGGGATTTCTTTTTCCTCCTTTAGTCCTATAATGTTCACAGAAAACCGACATTCATGATCTCATGGAAACTAATCCTGCACTCATCCACAGCTCCTTCCATTCATTCTGTTGGCCAGGCAGATGGTCACCCCATTTGGAGCTCTGTTACAGTGAGATGGGAGCTGGATTTTTGCAGCAAATCCAAAGCGGAATAGCTGAATTTGCATGTGTAGCCATGGGGGAGGGTAGAAAAGCACACAATCTCAAATTGAACGGTGTAAAAATAACCTTTCATAGGACCTCAATGTGTCATTTTAGGAAACATACTGCGTAGTGGGCCTAAGAAGATCTGCGGACATTTTTTACGCAATGCATCTGTACACAAGCAAACTACTAATTTAACTTGTTTTAGGGATGCTTTCTTCACCTAAAATTAACTTACCACACACAGAAAAGGTGTGATTATAGTCCAACTCCACTTCATCCAGGGATTTGGTCTGTAACCAATCATATCTTCAATTGCATCATAGAAATTATCAGCGCCTGTGAAGAGGAACGTTATCAGGTATGAAACTGAGAAATTGGTATGCTGTAAAATGAGTTAAATGTGTTTTATTACTTTGGTATAACAATTTTTATACCATTATTTGTATTAGGCGGAAAATTATGCAGTAACATGATTGAAGATTTAGCCTAAATTACTCTGTTGCTTAGCAGGGGTGAGCTAGTTAAGGGTCACATTATGATTTTATTTCCAAATCACATTAACAATAATAACATAATATTTACAATACATAAAGACACATATTTGCTTGATTTTTTCTTACAATAATTTTGTTAACAGGGTGGATTGGCATAACGAACAAAGACAATATTCAATTTCTGTGAAAAAAATAATCATCTGGGAATGTGTAAATGAGCTAATTTTGTTTTACTTCTTTGGTATATTGGTTTTAAATATTATTGGTCATAGGTGGAAAATCATGCAGTAACAGTTACAAGGATTATAATTTGTTATGATGGGGAAATAATGCTGTAACAGGGATGAACTCAAAATGCTATATCTTGCATTTTTACTGTTGAAAACATAACAGTAACAGGGTTTTTGTTTTAAAGTACTGGCACACCAAATTTGTACCCCATTCATGAAAAGTGTCTGCTCCAGCACACCATTATGAATATGTAACATTTTCTGTTAATTGCTTATACTTACCATAAACCCAGGCTACAGCAATACATTCAAAGAATGCAACCCATAAAAGGCACACGCCACTGGCTGCATAGTAGTCAAAGAGTTGAAACACATACATGCCACCCTGAAAAACAGACACAAATAACTGTTGAAAAAAGCGATAGGCTCTGGTACATGCTGTAATTGCAAGGCCGACACAATAGAGGACTGTTATGAGCAAGGGTTGGCTAAACACTTGACTAGTTTTCTTTTGGTAACAAAAACATTTGTTGCACAATGCATTCAGGGGTGACATAAGACATTATATGTCATGGAAAAAATGGCACACTGTGTGGCTCAAGCCGCAGAATGGCATTCCCAGTTTATCACTGTTCCAGGGGCTTAGCAATCAGGGGCCGAGATTTGAAGGGGGCCAAAAGAATCTTAGATGTGCATTGTTGGACAAGGCCGGATCTCCTAGTATAGCAGTGCAATTCCTCTGTGGAATTCTCACTGCTCAAAGCAGGTCAGGATGTCCATAAAAAGACATGGAACTGGGAGCGATAAGGCACTGCTGGGAGTGAAGGCCTCTTCCTTATGGAAGAGAGCTTGGGCAGTAGATCTGGCATGAGTGTGGCATTCTTAATTACAGGAACTGTGGGTTTGGTTGAGGGCCACACACACTATCAAATGACAATGTCACTAAAATCCTAAAAGGAAAACATATGGTGCCTGATCATTCAACCAAGCTGCATTTTATTCGCTCTTTATTTAGCCAGGAGAAACCAGCTAGTCAAATTTGTTTGCAAAGTGGTAAAAACTAGAATTAGGATGGATTTGGTTGGGAAATGCCTCATAAAAGTATATTCGACTGTTGCGCTTACCTCTGTGACCATGGTAAGTCCCAACAGGTAGCTAATAAAACAGACTATAGCTATGAAGATTTCACGCCGATAACCCTTCCTTAGGAAGGATGGATACAGATCCACGAGGGATGTGATCTGCCCTTCCACTTCGACAAACTGGGGAAAGAAAAAGTAACACTGTCATCACTAACTGGTTTCATCTAAGATTTCATATTTTGAGTGAATATTATACAGTATAAAATGACAAAGAAAGAAGGAAACTCGTGGAACTGCGTTTGTGGCTTTTTGTTCAGGATCATTAGCTTTGAAGCCAGTCAATACATTTATGCATAATGCATTTATGCAATGGGAAATATGTCAGTGCAGTTCAGCGTCAGTTGGATAGGTCTATGAAGTTGTAAAATACTGTAATGAAATGTATCTATTACAGTAAGTAGTACTGTACATAGACACCATCTAATGTTATCCAGCATAGCTGCATGAATATTATTATAGAAACTTAATGTAACAGTCCAAGCACCACAGCCTAGTTTAGTAGACCCTCTGGATGTGGACGGACACTGATTTAGCAGAGTGTTTAGTTACACTGGGACTGAGAAATATGATAGTACAGGACTGCTGCATGGACGATTACCTGCCAACAAAGTTGTTACCATGTTTTCTTGTGTACTGTGGCTAAATTTGCTACACTGATCTGTTGTTGGATTTACAGAGCTTTTTAATTGTATTTAACCTACTGCACTGTAATTGTTAGCTAAGAAATTAGCTTTAGCCATTAGCTATTTCATTCCAAAAATGTTTTCTGAAAGGTCCACAGACTGGGTTGAACATCAAGATCTGGCTGTATGCAATTACTATGTAAACTAACAGTACTCAAGCTGTTTAGCATAACAGTTTTTCCTATGGTACTTACCTGACTGTCGAGGCCCAACAGCAGAAGCATAATGAAGAAAAGAATTGCCCAAAATGTAGGAAGTGGCATCATAGACACAGCTTTAGGGTAAGCAATGAAGGCCAAGCCAGGACCTATCGGGAAGAGAACAGAGGGGGTGGGGAAGTGGAGAAAGTACAATTAGCAATGCTAGCAATTTGCACACTTTGATCTATGCCGCTGTGGTGCGTTTCGTTGTCGGCACAGACCAAAAGGAGACATGAAAGGAAAATGGAGCGAATATCTACATGACAAAACGATCAAGCCAGGCAAAATTACTGCCAGTGGTTCGTTGATAAACAGTCCAATGACTGTTTCAGTGCATCTTCTTGCGAAATTAGCATCTTGAGGTCAACTTCGGCTGTTTCAAAATCTAGAAAGTGTTTCATGAGCTGGTGTGATATTTCCCCTGTGTAATACTACAGGTTCCATATTCAACACTGCAAAGAACAACCTCAGAGGTAACATACAAACATCTTCATTTGCTACTGCAACATAAAATGTAGGATCCAATCTGTTCAACAGAGGTTAGATGCAAAAACAAGCACAACACATACAGTATTTAATAAAACCAAAGACCAAACTGAAACAATGACCCACATAGCATAATGTCAAAGTACAATAAAATGCACTTTCCACAGAGTCAGGTTGATGCATCTATGACTGAACGCCCCCACATTTGCTGCTCTTTTGCAAAAAAGCGCCTTTTAGCTTCCTGCCATTTGAAATGTTTAGAAATGTATCCAACCAAATAATCCTGAAAGACTCCCTGATAAGGATCCTTTGGCTCCATACAAACATAATTGTGCTGATATGCACGGAAGTTCAAGTAAAGTTTAGGTTTGTGTGTCTTATAAACAAAGTGATAAAGATGTATGTTTTGTGCACCTCTCTTGAGCCAGACATACTTAGACCAAAGGCTCCACAGAGGAGGACCAAAGAATGAACAGTCCAGAGGACTAGACATTTGGAAAAACTTGAGCTTCAAAAGCGGTCATTACATCAACTGATCTCTTTCACCGTGAGACTTACTGAAGATGAACCTGTACCACAGGTCTAAAAGCAGTGTGAAAGACAAAGATCCATTTTGAGAAACTTCTGATATGCACTAGATGGTCAAAAGTATGTAGACACCAGAATATCTCGCCCATATGTGCTTGTTGAACATTTACTTTCAAAACCATGAGCATTAACAATAGGCTTCCACCCTTCGGGGAAGGCATTCCAGTAGATGTTTGACTGAGGTCTGGCTCACAGTTGATGTTTCGGTACATCCAAAAAGTGCTCAATGGTGTTTAGGTCTGAGCTTCTTCCACAAGAGTCTCAGTAAACCATTCCGTCTTAAGAAGACTGCATGGTTGTATACTTAATTGTAGGCACCTGCTTGAAAGTAAAGGGTGTTGCTAAAATAGCCAAACCCACCAAATAGACGCACATGTCAGCATACTTTTGGCCATGTAGTATGTCCAGGGTAGAAAAAGGAACCAATAGGAACTGACTTGGAGACCATAGTCAAACTGCATAGAGTTCTCGAGGATTTAAACCCAAACTCTCCAAAAGAATGTTGTAAATTGCTTCTATCCTGAACTTGGCACAAGATGCTTCTTGATTAGGGTCACCAGTGGAAACTGTCTTGAACAGCAGTCAATGCTATTTCAGACAAAAGTTGATTCTTCGCCATTAGTGGACTAGGACTTAATGTTCCCAGTGGCTCCAAGAATGCAGTCTCTGTACAGTTCTACAGTCGATTCCAATCGAATT
The DNA here is from genome assembly GCA_027422405.1 of Ptychobarbus kaznakovi. Lineage (NCBI taxonomy): Eukaryota > Metazoa > Chordata > Actinopteri > Cypriniformes > Cyprinidae > Ptychobarbus > Ptychobarbus kaznakovi. Next base: position 14,342,863 of record CM049815.1, read on the forward strand.
CCACTTTCCACCAAGAGACCTTCTACATTTCTTATTCTTTTTGGTTTTTATCTGATGAATGACGATGAAGGTTCCACATTTTAGGCTTTCTTTTTAGCCCTAGGTCCTGAAACTAGTTTTATTGGCTCCAAATTGTCTACAGGCGTCGATTTCTGCCGCTGTTTTCACTACAGGGTTGAGCAAACTTTTTCGTGTTGTTATTAGCAGCAGCAGTGCCCACCATCACTGCTGCTTGACACTCGTACCTGACTCTGCCACATCGGCTATGTCCACCCCTTGCTCTTGTGCCATGAAGCCCAGGACGGAAAATATTGCGAAGCCAGACACAAAACTTGTAGCGCTGTTGAGGCCTCCCAGCAGCAAACAGTCCCTATGTCACACATATGTCATGGAGTTTGTTAATTAACACAAAGTTACCCTACGTTCCCACTTTGCACGTTCACTGGACTAAGCCCCCCTCCCGCCCCCGGGATGTCGAAACACACCTGTAGCAGTTGTATTTGTACTTGTTGTAGCTTCCCAGTGACGTCATGGCTCCAAGACAGATGGCGTAAGAGAAGAAAATCTGTGTCCCTGCATCAATCCACACCTAGACACAAGACGCCAAACCATTTGCTGACTGACAACATGAATTAAGCAAACTCAAATATTTGCATGCGTTCAGCCTCTTGTAGGTCCTCCAGAACTGGATATATAATGAAGCACTAATATAAATTGTTTAAACAACTTAATGTCATGCTTAGATTTGTAGCTTTCTGAGTGAGGCCATCATGAGCTTTTTTATGTCGACTCTTTTGTATATCTTGGGTTTCTCTCTGTAAACTGTACATCCGAAGTTTATTCTAGGTATAAGTTGCAGACGGTCACTGGTGTACATTATGTCGAGAAGTGTAAACAGCACTTTTACTGCTCAAAAGTCCATCTTGAATGGCTGATTTATAATATTTAGTGCTGATTTAGTAGCTAGACAGCTGGTGGACTAGCACAGTTATGTTGTTCACCAGCAAAACCTTGTTTTATGAGTAGATTAACCTAGAGTTGGTCTTTCTGTTGCAGCTAGTTGCCTTACGTTGTCTTGCTGGTTAAGCTAGTTAAGCCTGATGGGGACCAGTATCCAAAATATAGCTTATGCTATGAACCAACTATGTTGGACTTTTCAGCCAAGTTGATAGCCATAGAGAACCAAAGTGGCGTGGAATCATGTTTTGGTGTGTAGGTGATATTATAAAGCCTTTTGATGTAAATAGCTATGAGATCTTACCTCTGGGTCTCTAAGGCGAGTCAGATTTGGGTACAGATAAAATTTGATGCCCTCGGCTGCCCCGGGAAGAGTGACACCCCGTACAAGCAGGATAATTAACATGACAAATGGGAATGTTGCCGTGACGTACACAACCTAAGCAGAAAAGCCAAGAACACTGAGGTTAAATTTAATGCTATGGTTGTATTAAAACCCACAAACTTAGTAGGTTATTTGGCAATTTAGAAAACTAAAGCAGAGTTTTTTCACAGGGTCTTTAAAAGACATTTCATACTTTCCAGCATTCTGAGATGACATTCTGTCAAAAACATTTCCAAGGCTAACATGCAATTTACAGCTTATCTTCACTGACAGTTTTATATCGGCTTTAGAGGATATACTTTCTGGTCAGCTGTTTTCCTCCAATCATGTAATGTTTGGCTTGGCTAGACATTTTATTCTAACCACAATGCCAAATACTACATCAAAACATTAATTACATGCAAGTCAATTTAAAAATTGCATTGTACATGCATGACAAATATGCAGACTGTCAAAAAAAAATAGATAATGGAAAGTAATCTTTCATATGCCACCTTTAATGGAACTTAGTCACATGTCAAAATGGCTTCAAGTGAAGAGCAAAAGGAGCCTTTTAAAGACTTTTAAAAAACTATTTCCTAACACACTAAAATCCAAACACCAACTTGAAAATTGTGTTTTTAGGGCAGCATGAACCAGACTTATTGCATAAAGAAGTTCATCCTAAAGTAGCTATTGCTAGAATGGCTATACAGCAATATATGCTGACAGTGTCTTGACTGGAGCAATGATAAGATTCACAAGTGCATGCTCAAAGGGAACTTGTGCCCAAGTCAAGAGGTAGTGTCTGCTGATTGATTTTACAGTCTCTATTAAGAAGGAGGTGTGCTATAGTTACTATTGCTGCCAATAACCAGGGAACTGCTGGTATGTTTATGTTGACAACACTGACTAAGGTAACATTTAAATCTCCCTAGCTACTTATAACTCCAATGACAATGTAAACACTATTATTAGAAGCTCTTAAATTAACTGACTGAAGTTGAAAGAATTTGTGTAATGCAACCAAGCTCACCTTCCCAGTGGACTTAACGCCTTTCCAGATGCAGAAGAAACATATGACCCACACAGCGAGCAGACACAGAGCCAGGTCCCATTTAACATGACCCATGTGCTCGATACCATCTGAGATGCTGAGGACATTTCGCCTGTGGTGGAAAGAATGTTTGCTGGTGAGACATTCTTAAGCACTTGAGGGTGCTTGAGGAGCTACCATTCAAATAATCAGAGAAGTTGTTTAATCTGCTATGACAGAAGAGTTCTCTATAGCAGGGGTGTCCAAACTCGGTCCTGGAGGACCAGTGTTCTGCAGAATTTAGCTCCAAATTGCCTCAACACACCTGCCTTGAAGTTTCTAGTATGCCTAGTAAGACCTTGACTAGCTGGTTCAGGTGTGTTTCATTAGGGCTGGATCTAAACTCTGCAGGACACTGGCCCTCCAGGACCAAGTTTGGACACCCCTGCTATAGTGGAACAAGTGTAAAACATTACAAGAAGTCAGTGATCACAGAGCAGGTGCAGCCAACTCCCTTCTGGAGGTCTACCTTCCTGCAGATTTCCATTCCAACCCTGTTCCACACCTGCCTGTAAATATCAAGTAACCTCGAAGACCTTGATTTGGGTAGCTCGGGTATGTTTGAGTAGGCTTGGTGCTAAATTATGCAGGATAGTAGTCCTCCAGTAGCATGGTTAGATACACCTGGAGGGTATTCTAGAAAGCAGGTTCTGAGGCATACCCAGGTGAGTTTGCCACATTAACAGAAAACCTAAACTTTCGGTTCCAAAAGCAGACATAACTTTCAGGGTATGTAAGTAGTCTTAGCAACTTATGCTGTGAGCATAACCTTCTTCATCGTGAACATACTATGGGTTGACTCAACTTGTTGACTCAACCTCCTTGCAGTCATGGTTTTGGAACCAGCTTACATCAAGTAAACAAGTTTTGGGTAAATCAGCCCAGAGTTCAGGATGTGTGTGATGGTAAGTTAACATTGCTTTCTTGAATAAACACCAACATAAGTGTTATAATACCACCACTAGCTGGAAAGCTGTGTGCAGTCCTGCAGCCACACAGCTGATCTTCCTGCAGAGTATAGCTTTAACCTGCTCTATCAGACCTTCTTGAAAGTTTCTTGAAGACATTAAGGTTTGTTTAATTAGGGGTGGAACTAAACTCTGTGAAAATATTGGTCTTCGGAAGACAGTCTGGAGATCTAAACTGCTCGGTGGGACCCATTGTTCTACCGGGTTTAGTCAAAATAGGCCTAAACCAGCTCACTGAAGTCTGGGGGATTTCTTTGGCATTAGATTACAGCCAGGAGTGTTGGATCAAGATTGAATCTAAACTCTGCAGAACTGTGGATCTCCTGAATACCTGAATGTATGTTGAAGGCTCCATAAGACAGTTATTTACAATGACAACATCACTAAAAGAGTAAAAAAGCTCCAGAGTATTTGGGAATGATTGAGGACAACTGTAAAGTTAAATAAGGCAATGTCTTTGCTTCATAACCCCACAACTTCTTCTCAAATAAATGCTCATAGCTGGATTTGGAAGGCTTTCAAAGTACACAACAAAATTGTACTTAAGTAACGATTACTTACTCCCAGAACTCAGTGACGGGGGAAGTGAAGTTAGTGGCGTTCACAGCCCCCCAGAGTGTCTTGTTCTTGCGGAGGGTGTCCTCCACACAATTTGCTGTGTTCCATTTGTTGTTGCAGCTTGCCCAGGGAAGCTCTGGTTGAAAGCACTGGAACAGGTAGTACAAGCCCCAGGCCAGAATCACAATGTAGTAGATGTTCAGCAGAGAAACGATCACTATGGACGCATAGCCGATACCTGTACAATGAGAGGAATGGTGACATTAAGCCAATGGTACTCTGGACTGACTCAGACTCATTATAGTTGTTCAAAGTGTTTGCGATTTGTTATTATAATCTTAATGAACACAATAAAAGGAGTTGTGCTCCAGTGGAGCATGAGAATGGATAAATAAATGACAAACTTCTATGCAACCTTCTTGTGCTTTCTGTATAAACATGGAATAAACTTGTCCAGAGTTGGAGGTAAGTGATTCAAGACATTGGTTCAGAGTTTGAACTGTGTAAATCAATGTTGGGCAGGTTGACTGGAAAGCAAATCAGACCAAAGCTGTCACCTCATTCACTGGCAGAGGGATATGGGTAATTCAGCAGTTTGCATGTAATGATTGCTCACTGGTAAACTCGGCTTAAATCAGTAATGAACATGTGGTCAGAACACATTTTTGTGAGGTTTGATATACTCTTTATTATATAAGAGATATTTTGGTGGAAATCTGTTGCTTTTTTCCAAAGTAGTCATTTACTCTGGGTTTTGATTCCTTTTTAGGGTGCAATGGTGATTGCTCATTGTGGGGCTCGAACCGGTAACCTCCAGATCCCTAGATCTAGCTTTAGCCACGACACCACATAAATTGAAGATGCATCCAATTATACAAGTTACTGTTCATGAGCAGCTGCCCTTCTTAGCCAATTCATAAATTTACAGCTGCTGATGTTACGTTGGCGCTGCTACTAGCCAGACTGAAAATGAAACTACTTCAAGTCTCTAGAGTAGCAAGAAGACAGGCTGCAATTAACAGACTGATGACATGACTACTTAAGGACTATTCAACATGTGGCAAAGACATGTTTATCCATGTAGAAATAATCTATTACATATCACTCCTGGTGCATGTCAATATTTTGCTAATAAAAGTGTCAAATTTAATAGCACTGTCAAGGTGCAGTTTCATTCAGTTTACTGCTTTGGTCTACAAGGATATCTCCATAGGAATTAGCAGATGGAGCCACGCTTTAATGGGAGAGTATAATTAATACTGTATTGGATAATGGAGCTTTATAAATTAATGAGAAAATAAAAATAAACAAATTAAAAACATAAAAATGTGCATAATTCATAACTGCCAGTAGATTGACTAGTCTTAACCTAATGTTTAAAATATAATTCTTATTAGTGGCTCTGAGAGGTGAGGAAGATGGGGTTAACCCTATCTACTATCTTTGATATAAATATACATATTTCCTATCAGACATTGAACATGAAACCTGTGTGTCTTGCACAGCCTATCTTCAGATACAGCTGGTGGTATCTGAGACACACCTCCCACTTTGTGTCCTTACCAAGGGGTCAGAGTGCTTGGCATGGCCCCATTTGCCCCTGCTGGTAGATACCGTAACTACACCAACTGGCAGCAAAAATCATTGTTCTCCATTGATGGCCATTATATTCCATTTGAATCTCTGGTGTAGGAAATACTAGTTCAACAAACTCACCTGTAAAAATGGGGCAAAGTTTCTCCCAACAGGTGATTCCAGGAAGAATCCCTCTATTAACTGCTGGAGGTTTAACTCCTATTCCAGGAAGAATCAAGGAGTTCACAGTACAGTGTAAGACACTTGCCACCTATTCTGTCGTGTGAAGAAAGTTAGTGTTAGAATACAGTGTAAGGCTTGGCAGTCTGTAAATGAAATGTCTTTAATGTGTTATCTAATTCACTTTTTCATAAACTGAAATGGAATGTGTTATCTAATTTGAAGTAACTGTCTCTTTGGATATGAAACAGAAAATAATTATCATAACGTAACTGTCTTCCACACAAAAGTGGAAAATGATGTATCCTGTCAAACCAAAAAAGGAGACCAAAATAAGTCATTATTCACTCTCAAATTGTGTTGTCAAACAGACCAAAATAAGTCATTATTTTATTGAAAATGCATGTAATTGAAAATGAAATAATCGGCCATATGCATGAGGCATAATGTATGGCTTGACATGAAAATGGCTTTATGGTGCCTTTTAAACATGTATTAAGTTTGACAGTTTAATCATTCTCTTGTGTTCTATGGAAAAAGAGCAACTTCTAAACATCTCCATGTGTGTCCTACAGAACAAGATTATCATTTGGGTTTGAAACAACCTGATGAAACGTGAGTAACAGAATTTGAATTAATTTATCCAACTGATAATCTTTGGAGTTGATTCCGAGAAATTAGGTCAATAAATTAAGTTTTTATGACTGGCACATCAGTGTTCAAAGTCCAAAAGTATCAACAGATCTGCTCACCTCCGCCATTTTTGTAGCAGAGGTAAGGGAACCGCCAGACATTGCCTAAACCAACGAAGCCCCCAGCGACTGACAGAAGAAAGTCAAGCTTGCTAGCCCACTTTTCCCTTTGGGGGTGATTCCCCTCAGCTTCATCCTCTGGTCTCGTGCCTGGGCTCTTTCCCGGGGAGGGTTTCAGAATGTCTTTGTGGAAGTCCTTTAGACACTGAAGTTTCTCCTTCTGGGCCATGCTAAAAAGAAAACAAAGAGTCAGAACTCTTGACAGAACTTCAACGGCCTTAGTTTCAGACATCAAAAGTTCCAGTTTCGTTTTCTAAATCATTTATAATTAGGTCAAACATAAAGATATAATTTAGAACAGCAGCATTTTCAGAGGTGAGAAATGTTCACACGAGAATATAACATGACGGTTAACGTGATTAAAGTATTGTCACCTTTTTGTGGTTTGAACACAGGAAATTTCCATGTACGACAACTGAAAGCAAGTAACATGATACTTGGTACAATAACTTAGTCATAAAACTGATAAGCTTCATCGCTTTCTTTGTTGCTTGTGTAGTGTGTCTGTAGTCAACATGCAAGGATGCCAACAGACAACCACATAGGCGATGAGTAAGAAAGCACATCAGCATTTAACACCAACTAGTTTAAAGTCAGCATAAAATCAAAATGGACCCTATTTACTTTGCTAAAACATTTCCCTGGTCTTGTTTTAAATGATTTGTACACTATAAACCTATGACACATTATATTGTTTTGTCAAAGTAAATTAATACTTGTACTAAATATCACTGGAAAACAAATCAAAAGAAAATGTAATAAAATATGTTTTGCCATTTTCACAATCCATTCACTTCCTGATGGATAAAATACTCATTTCACTCAGAAATACGTCACACAAGGAAACCAAAAAGCAATCACGCACATAAATTTAATCTGATTTAATAAAAACTCTTGCACTGGCATGTTTATCTTGCCCATGACCCTTTAAGTAACACAGTGTTTACGCTGTCAGGATTCTATTCAAGGATTGAGTAATTATGTCAGGCTTGGTGTCTTCTGTTTCAGAGCGCGAGCCAAACTTTCCATGGAGCCCCTAAGATGAATCCTAGGGAGTAAGATACCAAAGTCAGCTCCAACATCCCTACCCGTTCCAGACTCCCTTTCAGCTTGGCAACGCTTGAACAAACTATAGCCTCACTGTGAGGCCTGTTTCTTCAACACAAGCCTGCTTTTTTCCCCTGCTCTCAAGGAGACGGAAGAAGAGGGGGGGGGATCTTTGGTGTGTTTGACGATCAGTAAATACACGTATATTCTCTTTTCCGTTGCTTTACTAAACATACGTCTTCATAAACATGCTAACTAGTGTGGCAGCATGCCAGGACTCAAGTTCTTTTAAATTGATCTTCCGGAGGTTTCTCTGTCTTTTACGGTGAAAGAATTTTTACACTAAATAGTTCCCATTTAATTGGTGATTCTCTGTTATATTTTCGAATTTAGTACAGAATCACACACTTGGCAAGACAAGACTGTTAAAAATGTCAGGAAATTACATTCATCCTCTTTAGGTACGTTGAATCTGTATATTTAAAAAGCTTAGGAGCTCGCTACAACCCAAACACGTTCTGTTACATAACTACAGCGAAATCCTCCAGACACTTTTCCACTCAAATCACTGTGGTGACAAACTTTACAGGCCAAGAGTCAAAGAAATCAAACAAGTGGGTTAAGAAATGCAACTGGTTGGTGCCTTGTTGCAACTTGCAATGCCATTTTTGCCCATGAGTTGGCAATAATTAATTAGTCAATAAAATAAATGCAGTTTTAAAGACATTTCTGATCTAAGTTTTTAATATCCGACATGACAAACTCCATCAAAGTCTAATATTTAATCGTATTCCTCAAATTTGACCCCTTCCCCATAATCCACAAACACAAACATTCCCTCAAATTAACGTGCTGCCTGTCACTTACATTTCCTTCGTGGCTGAATCCAATTGGTCTGTGTTGTTCTCTCAGCAGACACCATACCTCTGACCACACGGCCCCAATCTCTCCAGGGCTCAGTGTAAGCTGAAGTGACACCACGACCCGCCCACAGACTAAGACAATTAAAAGCAATCAGTAGATTGGTCGCAGCTTCGGAGCAGTGGATAACCCGAGCGGCGAGCGGCTGGATGGTAAATTTCCACTCCCCAGAAGCAACAGAGGTCTATCTGAAACGATTTATCTTTGCATGTGTTGCGTCCACTTGTGGAAACCCGAGTCGCAGACGTGACAAACAAGAGCATGTGGACGGCAATCCACACCTCTGTTGCGTTTCACTTGAACAGCTGATGGTTTCCAGGCTCCTGCCATTAATAGCTTTTCTTTTCAAGACAAGTAGCTTAGCTTAACATACTTTGACATGCAGTCAAAGAACAATTATACACTTTTTGTATAGTGGTTTGAAGACTGAGCATACTATTTGAATGACTGTCAAGTCTGACTTAGATTCTGGTCAGCAGTGAAGCAAAGACAAGGCCCAGTGCATTTGCATAGGGCTAAATGTGACGAGTAACAAAAGCCTATTGTACGACTTGTTTCCCTCAGCCTTTTGCATTTGGCAGCACAGCCATGATCAAAGGACAATAGCGATTTGTGCTCACAGGACCATTTCTATGAATTCTGGATCAGGCAATTTGTTCAAAAATACAGAACAAAGGATCTGCTGGCATTTTTTGCCCTTTTAGAGCACAGTGTTGGAATGCTGCAAAAATTGTGACACGTGGCAGCCTACTTTGGGACACTGACTAGGTCTGTTTGATTCACAAACAATAGACTTGAATCACACCGAGTTGGTCAAAACTCTTAAGTTTTCTTCAATGGGAGATGGAGCAGCTTCACTCCGGAATCCGAAATCTGTCGCCTCCAAGAAGCTCCTAATTGGATGTGATTTGTTCTGCCGCATCTATAGGTCACATAGCCTGTGGCCATCAGGGATTTGTTTGGGCCATCAACTTTGTCATCTCAGCTGAGCGGCAGGATTGCTTCATAGTCCCAACAATCGAGGGAGACTTCAGGTGTAGAGTCGGAACGAGGCACTTGGCTCATTACATAACTACCCCTATTTTAGAACCATGTACATTTCTCTGAATGCTCTCACATTCAATTCCTGGATTATTCTTCGGAGAAGCACATTCTTATCCATTTATGTAAACCCCAGAATGTAGCAATGATGCATGAAACTGAAGTCATGAACATTCAAGTCAAGAGTTGACAGCAGAGTGTGATTCACTTGTACATGATCTATGACTTGATGCATTGCACTCTTACTGCTTAGCCATAGTGAACCAAACTGTATCCCTGGAGATTACGACATTTGCATTTGCATTCTGCTGCGGTGGTGTGGTCATGGTGGGATGTTGACAAGGTGGTCTCACTGTGGTCCTCAAAAGTTTTTGAACTTTTTGATGCCAAGACCTCTTTGCAAGGCCCCTTACTAAAATATAACGGTTACATTAACAATGTTTTTTATTGTAATACATGTATTTCATACTGTAAGCTGACAAGTTAACTTTGACATCCCTAAAAAATATATTTATTTCTTGTATCTTTTTTTTATATGTTCCAAAGCACTCACTTATGGTTCCATGGGAGCACTTTTTGTAAAAAGCCCTTGGCTTTTAGTACACATTGCAAAGAAAAAATCTGACCCAGTGGATTCAGGGTCAGTATGCCGGTTATGAAATATTAATGAGAGAGGATCTAAGTAATGGTGTCAACTCTTGGAGAATAATTCAGAGTTAAGCACCAGTATAATTGAACAACCTAAGCCAGTGTTTAATAATTAAAGTTTACACACTATCAGCTCTTCATTTTTTCACTACATGCATTGAAGAAACAACACTGCTACACGTTGACATTGTTAATACACAAAGAATGACTTCATCTGTTTCTAAAGTACAGTATTGTTTATGATGAATGAAGCCTAGTGTGATTAGTGACAGTGACATATGGCCAAGTATGGTGACCCATACTCGGAATTTGTGCTCTGCATTTATCCCATCCAAAGCACACACACACAGCAATGAACACACACCCGGAGCAGTGGGCAGACATTTGTTTGCTGCGGCGTACAGGGAGAAGTTGGGGGTTCGATGCCTTGCTCAAGGGCACCTCAGTCGTAATATTGAGGGTGGAGAGAGCGCTGGACATTCACTCCCCCCACCTACAATCCCTGCCGGACCTGAGACTCGAACACGCAACCTTTGGGTTACGAGTCCAACTCTCTAGTTTTATGCCATAAACCAAGTCAACTGGTCTGACTTGTCAGTATAACCAGACCAGATCAGATTTCTGTCATACGTCTCCAGTGTCCACCAAGAACTTTTAACCTTCTAAATTTACGATTCCATAAATGTCATGCTTATTCAAAGGGAATATTTGTCGCCTGACCAAAACAACAAGTGGAAAGCTAAAGACGCTGACGTAAAATTTGCCTCAATTTATAGCCTATTAAAAAAAAAAAAAACTAAATCCCCCCCCCCCCCAAAAAAAAATAAGCATGCTGAAAAGTTCAAAGTCTAGAGTGGTAAACTAAATTCTGGGCAGATCTGTTTGTTGGCAGTCATGACACAGTATCGCCTTAACAAGTCTTACTTTTTATTGACATCAATTAAAAATGACCTGATAGGCTCATATATTTGCGGTTCTCTTTTATTACACACTAAGATAGACAACACACTTAATAACTGTTTAGCTGTTTTCGGCCTCACTAAGAAAATGGCATCTGCCCCCAAATGCATTGTTGCCGTTACCCTTGTCAGTGTGCTAGGTATGCAAACTGGCATGTGCACAGAAACTTAAAACTCTGTATCCTGTATTGTGTTTGAGCAGGGACTGAGCTGACTTCCGCATAAGCCGAAGTAACGTTAGTCTACTAGATGAAGTGAACCTGTTTGCCAGACAACTTTACTCGCACTGTCAGTACGTTAGGATGCTGGTTCATACGAAAAGCTATTGTATTTGGCCGCTTCGCAGCCTCTTGTTGCTTAGCATCGCGTTTAAACACGGCGTGTCAAGTTTAAAACAATCTTGTTAAGAGCCGTTAACACAGTGAACGCACGTGTCGAGAGACTGGGTTTTTTAAACTGGGGACGGCGTTTTTAGAACTAAGGAACTTAAAAAGCGGGGGAAATACACCATCAAGAACATTTTCTATGTAAACGCCGCTGTAGAATCTTTCTAAACGCTTTCAAGTTCCTTTCAGTTCCACTTCGTTTCGCTTTTAAACGCAGAACGCGTCCTCGTGCGAACAGCCGCCAAAGACGCTTACAAGACCTAATTCGAAGAGGCGCGTCCGTATCACAAACTTTCGCGAAATGTTAGCGTTTTTTTTCTTAACGCATCCAACAGGTTGTTGCCGCACCGTTCCGGCTGCATCTACAGTCGCATCTTTGTGTGCGTAATGCTCATTTGTAACGTCAAAAATGTATTGCACCCGCTTGACGCTGTTGAGGTGAATATCTCAGGCTACACACGTGTTTTTAAAACCCTCAATAATACAGGTTTTCATCGAGGGACGGCAAGCTGTCTATTTTTAACTCCATGCAGTCAGCACTCAGTTATATTTGTCTAGAGTTGGGAGTGTAAGAAACTCAATGACAAGTGACAGCATCAACACAAGCGCATTGAGCAGCACAGAATTGCTACCAGTTTAAAACCCCGTAAAATCACCAAGAATCATTAAAAAAATGAAATAAAACATTATATTAGTATCTTTATTATATATAGTATGGCTATATTACTGAATAAGCCTTTGATCAAAAATAGCCTAATAACACAAGACAATATCTAACAAATAAACTGTTAAAGTACTTCCTGGAGCCCTTAACAAACTCTTTTCAGCATGTGTGACAAATAAGGCAAGCTGTTGAATTTTAAGTAATGTTGTGAAAAAAGATTCTGAAAACTTTGTAAATTAAGCTAAAAAATTATAAATAAAACAACATTAGTGGTCTCACATCCGTGCGTTATACTAAATCCAAAGAGCAAACATGGGAAATAACGTTACCTTCTATGTTTATTTCCTGTAATTCCTTTGAAACGTTCTTGTCCCTTCTGTATTGTGCGGCGGCTCGGTGCTGAATAACAGCGGCAGCGGTAATTTTAGTTTATGAGCTCTGTTTTTTTCTGACCTTTGTCTCTCAACATGGGTGACCATTAGACATCAGTTGTGGAAAAACACCGGCCTGCCTCCTGTCCGCGGCAGCAGCGCGTCTTCTTAAAGCGCCCGCTTCCTGTGTTCAGAAAAGCGCGCCTCCAACGCGCATCACTGCCGCAGCTCCTCGTCTCGCTCCTCAACTGCGCCGCCACTGGACAATGTCTGTACAAGCACTGCGGTGTCAATGCGTGTGCATTCATACAGTAGTCTTAGTGTATGAAAGAAGCAAGAGAAAGTTCAGTGCAATATGTTACTAGATGTTAAATGATTCATGCCTGGAGTGATTCCTCTAGCTCATCTGGGAGATCGCTTCAGTAGCAACTTTTGCAGTGTGAGTCCTGCGAAAGACGTGAGTGACATTGATAGGTAAGAGGAACCATCACAGCACCTCAGGCCCTTTGAGCTGGACAGCCTTTACCTGAACCTCAGACAAGAACATCTCTAATTTAATATCAGCTGTCTGAATAAGTGGGCCATTGGTAACTGTAAACCTCCAGAGAGTCTCATTAAAGGTGCAGTTAGATTCAACTGCATTTAAACAGGGAACGTGCCATGCCGAAAGAGTCAGTTTATCCATTTCAATATTTGATGTAAGGACAGTACTGGTACTTTTGTAAGCCATACCAGTTATTGTTGCCTATAAAATAAGAGGATCATCTTGTGAGTCACACCTTTTTTATATAAAGCGGCAATATATTATGTTTAAAGACTGATTTGTTGAATGTTTACTCACCCTCAGGTCATCCAAGATGTAGATGAGTTTGGAGAAATGTAGTGTTACATTATTTGCTCACCAATGGATCCTCTGCAGTGAATGGGTGCCGTCAGAATCAGAGTCCAAACAGCTGGTTAAAAACATCACAATAATCTACAAGTAATCCACACCGCTCCAGTCCATCAGTTAATCTTTTGTGAAGTAAGAATTTGCATGTTTGAAAAAAAAAATAATTCAAACAGGCTTTTGGCTAAACAATTTTTTTGTCTCATCTGAATCAGGAGAGAAATATGTACAGATCAAACACCATTTACAAGCAAAAACAGTCTAAAACAGTTCTAAATAAATGTGTTGGTGGATTTTGATGTAAAAGAACAACAGGAGATGGACTTTTTCACTAGAGGAAACATTGGTATGGATTATGCACTCGTATTTTGGTCATAAGCAATGGTTTGAAGTTAAAACATCTTATTTATGGATTTGTTTCTTACAAACATACAGCTTTTCACTTCACACGATGTTAATTGATGGACTGGAGTCGTGTAGATTATTTGTGGATTATTGTGATGTTTTTTTATCAGCTGTTTGGACTTTCATTCTGACGGCACCCATTCAGGATCCATTGGTGCTAAAATACTCCAAATCTTTTCTGATGAAGAAATAAACTGATCTACATCTTGGATGAACTGAGTTAGAGTAAACTGTTAGCAAATTTAAACTGGTGAACTCTTTCATAGTCTTCTTTTAAATATATTACAATTTAATTGTATAGCATTTTTCACAATAAATATAATTCCAGAGCAGTTTTACGGTTAAGTTTGTGAACCCTAAGAAAAAAGAAAAAGAAACCTGAACTAAACAGTTTATCATACTGTGGCATGCTGCTGGATCGCCACTTGTTGTGCAAAGTAAAATCTGGATCCTGAAGAAAAGCCATTTGAGAACCATTCATTTCTCATTATCTGAAATGATTGAGGATGGAATTAAAGTAGATTTACATTATAAATCACAATTTAGCTGAAATGCACAGTCATGCCAAGTGGTTTTAATATTGTTTATGTACTTCTGCTTTTCAGGGGAAAAAAACACCAATACGACCCCAAATTGACAGTAAACAACTCGATGGTTGACTTGGTGTTCTGCCTCTGCATGCGCAGCGAGTCCTGCTGCGGTTGTTGTGATTACGGCCCTTGTTTTGGCCCACGTTTACATCAGCTTGACTGAATTAAGATGCTACCCACCCCAGTACGAAGCTTTGCTTTTGCTGTGCATCAAAACAGCGTCTAGCCTCTGACTAGAGTTTCTGTAATTTTCCACCACTCCTCGCTTGTGCTTCACTTCTCTCATTTGATCACAAGATCTCTTCTTTCCTTTCACAATTGTGTCACAACAGCAGTCTTGCGCAGCCCTGTGCCTCAGGTGATCAAAATAATGCAGCAGCTGTCAATCACCTCGGGTGCATCTGCTTGCAATGCAAACATGCTGTGTGCATGCAGATCAAGTCAGAAGCTCTTTAAGTTAGTTCACTCAGATGCTTTAGGAAATTAATCAAATGGCCGTCATTTCAGGTAATAGGAAATTAAAAAAGCAACAACAAATCATAATCTACAAAACCAGACATTATGGATATGATATATATATATATATATATATATATATATATATACATACATCAACATCTGGACAACTACATGGCAGATCATTTATAAACAAACTAAAAAGCAATGGACCTAAAATTGAGCCTTGTGGTAAGCCCATTTTATTCCTTATAAACACAAAATTATATATATTTATACTGAAGATTATGACGTCATATGATGCCGGTCACATGGTTTCATGATAAACCATTTTTTTTTTTTTGTTTTTGGAGGGGTGTTTTGTTAGAAACATAGTTGACAGAATTTTGTGGACATAAGTCAAATTATGTACAATTCTCTTATTTGAAAGAAACCTATATTTAAACAATCTATTTTCTAAGGTATTTAGATTTGAAATATATTTCATATAGAAATGTTTTATGAATTATTTTGAACTCAAGATTCAATTCAAAAAGCAGACATTGTAAAAACTCTAATTTAAAAAACATAAAGGCAATTTCAGGAAAAAAAAAAAAACGGTGAAATTAGTATCGTGTAAAATTATAATATGTATTCTCTTAATGGATAAAATATGGTATTTCTGGAGAAAATTATCACCAATGGACTCGAAACATACCCTAAATTATAGAGTGACCAATATACTGCTTACTTAATAACTAATATATATATTTAACATCTTACCTGATTTAACAAAATTGGCTTTGCACCAGAAAATGTACCTATAACCACAATAATAAAAGCTTTTGTTTGCATTTCTATGTAAACCAAAGTGTATGAATTTCTTTGCAGACAATTCAATGCATCAGTTTACTTACTGGTTTGACAAATAATTGATTAAGGTTGATCAACACAATAATTCACGTAAGAATGTTTTACTCAAAATCTATAATCCATAAAAATCATTAAGATTTGACTGTGATTTTACAGAAAATACAATGCAGTTATTTACACACACAAACAAAAATGTTTACTTTCAAAACCTGAGTAGTCTTGTTGAACAGACCCCCCCCCCCCCTTCTGTGTAAAGCGCCTTGAGTACCAAGAAAAGTGCTATATAAATGTAACTAATTAATATTATCAATAATATAGATTTGAATCCCAAATTATCTGCCAATTCATTAGTTTTACGTACAAAATAAAGAATTAAATATACATGTGTTGTCCCATTAAATAGTTAATCACAATATATTACAAAGTCACTTACAGTTTGCTAATTAGCATACTTAGCAACCTGTAGCATTTTTACATGATTTGCTTATTCAATTATGAACTTCTACAGTGGAAATCTAATAGACTTCTCGTGCCTTAAGACTCGACTGAAGTGAAAAGTCCTGCAGCAGTCGAGTATTGTGTGAAAGAGGATCTCCACAGAGCGACGGTGTCTGAAACATGTGAGCGCTTGTCTGTTTGGCTAAACTGCTCAGTACTTTTCCACTGTCTGCAGAGGAAGTTGAAAAGAGGAAGTCAAACGCTTGTCATCAAACATGTGTACATGATAACCCTTTAGCAGTTTCGCTATTTTTTTTAATCAACGTGGGCTTTCACATGTTCATTCTCCGAAGAACCTCTTAACGTTTCAACAGCTTTTCAGCAGAAATCAGAACATTTCCTCAAGTTCGCAGCCAAAGTAAAGACAAGGAAAGAAAAACAGTGACAACAAAGAAAAGATTTCCTCTCCGACTGCTTTGTAGAAAGATGAAAGTGCTATTTGATAGCAGTATGTAAAAAACAGATACGCCCACTGTTTCCTCACAAGTTGCTTCAACATTAACACCATCAGTGTTTTCAAGGCCTGGTAATACCCCACTAGACTATATACTGCAAAGAGATGCAGGTACGTCTCACACAGGATGCTGCATCATTCAGAAGTCAAATCTAACCACAATATGGCTGATCAAGATTTTAAAACTCAAACAATGTGGTCTTATTTACATTAATGAGCAGTGTGAACACTAACCACAACACAGCTGAGCTGTCAAGTTGAAAGTATTTGTCCTTAAATGGTAACATCTCAATTTTGCCATCGTTCATAAAACCATACTTATGTAAATTGCCGCAAAGATACGTTGTTTTCACAGACATTTCAGTTTGATGATTTTCGCATGCTTTGAAGAACAATTTTGTTTAAGATTGAACAATACAACAATTTACGCACATGTATAGTTGATAATTAATATAAGACTGTCGAATTCAGTGCAACTGTTTATACAAAATCGTTTTATGAAAAATTCAACGCAAGCACAATTTTGACCAAAAAACAAACTAAACAAAGAATTTAATTTTGTGTTAACACTGGTTTTACGAATGATTTAATAAAACAACATAAAATAAAAAAAATCAATGCAAGTACTTACACAAAAATGGTTTGATGATGGATTCAATGAAATAATTGATCATTTTATAATTTATAAAAACAATTATAATACGTTTGCGTTATACATGCTACATAATGCACAATTTTAGTTACAATAGTTTTGTGAACGATTCAAAACAAATGTTTATGAAAGGACGGTTTTGCAATCGATTCAGTGTAACAATTTACAATGAAAATAATTTTATAATCAATAATTTCTTTATAATAATAATTTAAGATTGATTTTATAAAGTCAATGCAACTGTTTACACAAAAATATTTTTATGAAGGATTAAATGCAAAAAATTTGCAAGCATGATTTTTACAAAATATATATATATAATAATAAGAATTTTGCATTACAACGGTTTAATGAATGGTTAATACAATAACCTACAAAGAATTCAATGCAATAATTCATGCAAGAATTTTTTTCAGAACAATTATATAATCAGTAATTTACATAAGATTGATTTGATGGAGAATCCGAAGGAACTATTTTCACACACACAAAAAAGTTTTACAATGATTCTATGCAATAAATTATGCAAACATGATTTTTACAAATAAATAATTACGTAACAATGGTTTTATGAATTCAATACATCACATTTACAAAGAAAGGTTGTATGAAGAATTCAATGCAATACTTTATGCAAGCATGATTTTTAATAACAATTCTATAATCAATAATTTGCATAATATTGATTTCACGAAAAATTCCATGTAACTATTTACACAAAATTGTTTTATGAGGGATTCAATGCAGTTTATGCAAGCAAACACTTTACAATGGTTACATCAAAAATGGTTTTATGAAGATTCAATGCAACAATTAAAAATGCATGATTTTTACCAAAACAAAAAATCATGTAATTACAATGGTTTTATGAATATTCAGTACAAGAACTTAAATAATGGTTTGACTAACAATTTATATTTTGATTACATTTATTTTTAAGAGCAATTCTATAATCTTATATAATATTGATTTTACAAAAAATGGTTTAACAAAGAATTAAATGCAATTTATGCAAGCATGATTTTTACAAATAAAATAATAATTTTGCATTACAACGATTTCACGAAAAATTCAGTGCAACTACTTATGCGAAAATTGTTTTATGAAGAATTCAACATGACAGTTTTAGAAAGATGTTTTTTTTTTTTACAAAAAAGTGTAATCCTGTTACATCACAATGTTTTTAAACAAAATTCAATGCAGCAATGCATCTTCTTAACAAGCAAATCTATCTCATTATGCATTTTGCAGACAACATTATCCTAGTTTGCATCAAAATGAGCCCAACGTTGCTGGTGCATTTCATAAATTGAGTGTAAACTGCATTTGAACATTTCACTGGAGTAAATGAACTGTCAGCAGAAAAACAGGATAGAGGCGCTCCTGTTATTTTATGGTTTGACTAACAGATTAATGTTTTATTGAGTAATTTATAGATGCCATTGGCTAAGACAGGACACAAGAGAGGAAGTCAACATGACCTGACATGACTAATAAAAATAAGGAAGTTAGAGAATATCTACAGAGCAAACGTGCTCTGTTTAAAGCACACGTAGGTCAGTTTGTTATGTTTTTTTGATGACCATAAACCATTAATTCAATAAGGAACACTTTTTGACTTGTAGACAACTTTATCCTTGACCCGAGTGCAATAGCTATAAGACAAATCTTTTATTTACCACAGAGATGCTTGTCTTGAGTGAGTGTCCACAACGCAGGTTTATGACATTGTTTTCGTACAGTATGTTGCATCAATGACCTACATTGACCTCAAATTACTAAATTGTTTATACTGATCATGAGCACTGAGCTTGTGTCTGTTATTTTCAATGATTCGCCAAAGACAGGCGCCTATTTAAAGGACCAGTAAACAAAAAATAAAATATGGACTACAAATGCAGCATGAACATTCTGTGAAACATCTCCTTTTGTGTTTTACAGAGAGAGAAAAAATGTCATAAAAGTTTTAGAATGACATTAAGGTGAGTGAGAGATGACCAAATGTTTATTTTGGGGTGAACAGAACGCTGTTTAGGGAAAATACAAAATCATGGTGGTGCTAATGCTACACACCTGCAGTGACTCGAGTTTCTGTTTAATACAATGGAGTGCAACATTCAGTGCTCTCAGTCCCACATGTAAAGGATCACAGAGTCCTTGACCTTGGGCCCAATGTTAGGCCTGAAAAGGCACTCAGGCTTTTGGGTGTAATCCTCTTTGCTGCTCACATGCAAACATGGTCAGACTGTCTCCTTTATGCTCTGGTTCGTCCCTCTACAGAACAACTCTATCACAATGTCAATCCAAACCGCGTTCCCACAACATCCCAGTGTCCTGCTTCAATTAGAGCAAGTCTAAGGTTACACAAGCAGACTGACTTATCAGACATTCAAGAAATGAAAAACCTGACAAGCTAATCATTTCTTTGACACATTTAATCACTGTAATAAAATAGGATGAGGACAAAATATTAATAAAAACATACTAACTAGCTTTTTATTACCTGAAGGTAAGTTTTAAAACGGCCAAATGTTGCAAAAAGTGTCAAAAATATAATTTAGAAGTGTGTGCGTAGGCTACATAACATGCTAGCCCACCAGCTTATTAGCTTCTTGTTACATAAAGGACTCTTTAAATCTGTCAACAAATTATATTACTTGTGTGTATTTAGGATGTATAACATACTAGCTATGAAATTAGTCTTAGCTAGCATACCAGCTTATTAGCATTCTGTTACATATAGGTCTCTTTAAAATTGTCAAAATACTACAAAAAAATAAGCTAGCTATGAAATTAGCCTTGCAAGACAAGGGAGTTGGCCATTACATACAAACTTAGTGTTTTGTTACTGAAGTTCACTTTAAAATTGTATGAATTATGTATGAAGATCACCTTAAAACTGTCAAAATACTGAAAAGGGTGAAAATATAATTTAATTGTGTGGTTAGCCTGCATAACATGCCAGCTATGAAGTTATAATTTGCTAACATACCACATTGTTAGCATTGTGTTTTTCTTTGAAGGTCTCTTTAAACTGTCAAAATACTACAAAAAGTATGAAAATACTATTTAATTTTGTGTATTAAGCATGCTGGCTTTGAAATTAGCCTTAGCAGGACAAAGGAGCCCGCCAACTCTTTTTACTGCAAAAGTGAAAATATGCTTGTGTGTATTAAGGCTACATAACATTCTAGCTATATCAAATTAGCCTTAGCGATATAAGAGGGGTGGCTGTTTATTGTGAAGGTCTCTTCAAAACTGTCAAAATGTTACAAAAGTGTGAAAATGTATATTTATGCTACATAACATGCTAGCTATGAAATTAGCTTTAGCAACAAAAGTGATTCAGCCATTTTTCTTTTAATGTAATTTCCAAAAGCATAATTTCAACTACAGAATGTGTGAACTTGGTAGCGGAAATGACCATGATGTTTCAGAAAAATTACAAAATTGACAATTCTCCTGTGATAGGCTATTTGTACATTGTTGGATGCAGTTAGCAGACATATTAGACAAACTAGCGTTAACGTGTATTTTCACAAAAACACCCCCAAAACAAGAAGTAAAATAATCATGCTAAGCTTCCGTATGCGCTAATCAAAGTTAAACATGATGTTTCACAGTTAAACAAACAGCTTAGCTGATAATGACTGAACCGTCACGATCCAAAACATCATGTGCACATATGAAATGTCTCCAGTTACCTAAGGCAATCCTCCATAAACAAATACGTGCAAGGAAAAAGGACAGAAATGGCAGCCAACCAAATCCTTAAGGATATTCTCTGCTTCCAAGGTCAGTTAATACCACAGCAGAGATAGGAGAACACAGAAAATACCTAATTTAGGGATGTAGCACCTGGAATTAGCATGCTTGCTAATGCCAGGTGCCTCTATATGACTGAGGAATGGACTGTGTGTTATTTGCCTGCTCTTCTGACCCTGGACCGTTTGAAAGTGCTCGGTTTAATCCTATATAACCAAGGCAAAATCCGTCATGTGAATTCTAAGTATCTGGCTCAGACTCCAATCAGAATTAAAACAGAAGTAACCCTTCCCAGTAAGGGACCATCTTTGAAAACAATGCATGATTGGCGCTATAATTAGCATTCTGCTGAAAAGTGTGAGCACAGGTGTGACACACTGGTTAGCGAACTGTGGTTTTGTAAAATTAACTGATTAGACCACTTGATTGAATAACATTTGTCTAGGGCTTTGTCTGAAATCGCCTCCATATACTTAGTGCTCTATTTGAGGGAGCAGCCTTTTCTAAGCTCTTAGTTCCACAATGCAAATTTATAACAAGTGTACTACCAGTGTACACTCAGATGGTGACCACAGCACTTCTGCCACACTCAGTATCCAAATTTGCTCAAATGCTACTATATTAATAAGATAATGTAGGGAGTGACGAAGCTATAGAAAGCGATTTCAGATTTGGCCTACAGCGTTGACATGAATACTAGCCTGCAACTTACAAAATACTACAGTTGAAAGCTGACTTCGCACTGTAGTGTGAATACTGTTATTACTAAATAGTAAGGTGAAATAGTAGGCATTGTGCTATGCTAAAAGTTCAAATAGTAGTCCTAGTATACAATTTTCACATTACCTTGTATTAATGAGTTATGATACTAGTTGATTTTAAACTTTTAAAATATATATTTTAATATAAAAAATAGCTTTATCGTTACTTTTTATAAAAAATATATTTATATATTTATAATATATAATAAATATTTTTATTGTAGTTTTTGTTTAATTTATTATTATTTTGTTTAATTGTTACAGAATTTACATTTAAATTATTATTACATTTAAAATATTACATTTTAAACATTTAATCATAATGTGTTTATGCATGTTTATACATTTATATGTTCATATTTCTTTATTTTATATTATATATAAATATATTTAATATATAAACATAAAATATTTTTTAGGGGTGCGCCTATCCGATATTCAGTATCGGTCTGATACGGTCTCTTTCTGCCAAATCAGGTATCGGTCAGATGAGACCGATCCAAATCCGATATTGTGCATATACTAATGTGTTATTGTTCAAGCCCCACAAAAGCCAAAAACACATGATAAACCACCATAAAGTTTCCGTGCACTGTATTTGAAATGTTCTGAAGCCGTTACATAGTTTAATATGAGGTACAGATGAATATTGAATCAAGTTCACAAACTTCTCTCCGCTGCAGCTGTCTGTCATCCTTCATTCAGCGTTCAAACTGCGTACCGTGTTCGGTTAAGAGTCAAGATGATAAAACTCTCTGAAAGATTATGAAATGTTCCTAATATTATACTTGATCTGTAAATAAAGATAAATGGTTTTGCATAAAATTACTTTATCTTGCAAGACTTTATCTTTGTGCTGTTTTCAAAATCGTGTTGTGTCTGTTAGATCAACACTGGACTAGAGAGCTCTTTGTTCTTAACGAGCACAGTAACTGAAATTAAAAAAATGTTAGAAGAAAAGGCTCAATAAACTATCGCACAGATTTAATACACTACGCATTTACATCTCTTCACTTTGTGCTTTGAACCTGCGGAGCGCAGAGCGGCGAGAGCGCTGTGACTCTGTGCTGCTTCAATCGCATCATTCTGCGCACAGAATGCGCATAACCGCTTTGTGCTGCTCTGCATTTGGAGCCTTTCGTATCATAATACTTTTGCACAATGAAATATAATTAATAATCTCTCTTGTTTGTCTTATCTATCATTTGTTTCTGCCTCATTACTGTGCTATACATTTAAAATAAATGTATTTTAATTTTACAGTATATATATATATTTACATAGCCTATAAATATATGACTTGTTTTTCCTGAATTTATTTTAAAATAATATATCATTTTAAATGATCATTTTAGATTTAGTCCTATACTTATTCACTTGTATTTGTTTTATTTGTAAAATAATATTTTTTCCCCACTAATTTTAGATTTTATAAAATTGTGCACTCATGATTTTTCTAGAATAACTTTTGCTTTACTGAATTATCCACTAACCTAGTTTATAATAGTATTTTCGTCATAGATTATAATTATATATGCATTAATTTGTTGTTTTTCTTTACAATAAAGTTGTTTATAGTTTAGTAGATTGTGTGTAACACACACACAAAAAAAGTCAGGATCAGGTCAACATACATTGAGGTATAAAAATGTAACACTGATTTAAAAAAAACTGCCCAGGTATCGGATCGATATCGGTATCAGCAGATACCCAGAATCTTTGGTATCGGATCGGTATCGGTTCTGAAAAAGTGGTATCGAGCCACCCCTAATATTTGTCTTAAATATATACATTCATGTGTTTGTATGTATATATACATATTAAATATACACAGTGTGTGTATAACACATATTTTGTAAACAAAACTTTTATTTTGGATGTGATTAATCAAGATTAATCGTTTGACAGCACTACTTTAAATTAATGTAATGTAAATAAAATGACGGTGCCAGCACAAAAAAAAACTACATATTTTCTAATCATCTTCAAAATAAAAATTATATTGAGATATAATTTCTGGTCAATATCACACACACCTGGATTTACATATAATGCTTAATTACTAAATCAAAATCAAAATCTGATTCAAAATCTTGCACGTTTTTGCAAATGTAATAAGTTATCCAAGTATTTCTTAACGTGCACAGTATACATATTTTGTAAAAAATACTAAGTATAGCCTTTGTTTGTCAACTGCGTTTGACAAAACCACAGTACATTATGGTAAAAATCAGCACATTCAAATATGTCTCGTTCACATCACATACAATTAAACACATGGCACTTATCATTGTTTCCCATGCTTCAAGAATTAACGTTTTGACTGTCCAATCACGTGTCGCCCTGACAATGTGCTTGACATTTCACGAGATAGCACCTGCATTTTATTCCTGCTGCTTCTAAAGGAACAAAGAGTTCAAAGTTCACAGACTGAGTCGTCGTCTGAGAAAGTGCTATGTTTGGCTGATAAATCCACTTAAGGATTTCCTCTCCTCCACTGCCGTACATAGACAATCACGTTATTATGTGTCTCCAGTGAGCTCACAGAGAACAAAACTTGATCCCTCTTAAAGGAACAGTTCAATCAAATTTGAAACCTTTATTGTAGTTATTTTGTTTCTGTTGAGTATGATTTTACAGTAAATAAATAGGTTTGGAACAGTTAGTTTTTATTTAGCAATAGTCACCAATCTATGCTAACCTTAATGTAACAAGATGGTTGTGGAATTGTAATGGTTAAAGATATGAGCTGTTACTGTAAAGGTTGAAGGTTTTGTCCTGGTAGGGAATGACGTGCATCGACCTCATAATCCGGTTGGATCACAATGGTGCCCTCGATCAAAGCCTGTCACTTTAAGAACAACCCAGGAGTCTTTATAATTAGTGTACTGTATTATTATGGTCTGCTAAATTACATTGCAGAGTCCTCATTAAACTAATTTCTGTCACTATGAAAAATGGTTTTAGCATTAGTAATGCCTGTCTCACACAGGAAAATTAATGAGATTTATGACAGTTTAAAACATGTAGCTTTACTCCCTGCTGAAAAGAAAACCCCGTAGAAACCATCACAGAAATTCTAATAGTTTCCACAACAACCATTAATCAATAACCATTTAAAAAATGGTCCCCTGTAGTGTGTTTTGGGACATATTCATTAAGATTTAGTGGTTTTAACAAGCCAATAAAAGCATCATATTACCAGTAGAGACCAACAGGCACCATTACAGTTTGCATTAAAACCAGTACAATTCCATTTATAACCAGTAAAACCATTACAAATTCTGCTGTGGTTTCTATTGTTTTTTTATTTTGTATTCGTCCAGCTGTTGGATATTCCATGTGAATTAATAATACACACTACGGTTTCATGTTACAAATAAACATAAATCCACATTTAGTTTCAATTACAATGGCTGTAGGTAAAGAATGTATTAGACCTGCATTGCAAGGTCTATTAACATCCCCTCTACAAAGTATTTGTCAGGGTTGGGGTGAAGGGATTAGGCGAGGCCTCAGTTGTGCAGGAGAATAAGCTTTTTATTCATAAAATAAAACAAAAACAAGAACAAAAACTACCCCGTGGGGGAAAACAGGAATAAGGCACGGCTTCGCAAGGCAAGGCAGCACAGAGCAGAACAGAACAAGGGCAAGGCAAGGCAGGATTAGGATCAGGATCAGGATCCAACTGGGATAGGCAGGGGCGCCGCTACGGATTCTGGGCCCCCTGGACAGCATATTCACTCGGGCCCTCCTGCGTTCTCGAGCCCGTCTTTTTTCCCCTTCTCCCAAATCAGATTATACTGTTTCAGCTATTAAAATTGTTCAGTTTGTATGTAATGGCAAAGTGATAATATTTCGTTTTGCTTTTTTATAAAGTTAATTTAGAAAAACGTTTGGAGCATTTTTTTTGTTAGTTAAATAATTTTTTTCTTAAAGTAACGACCAAGCGGCCAGCGGCAGACAGGTCGCAAATTTATTTGTATTTTTTTTTATACAACATTTGATTAATCAATGCATGCTGATGAACTTTTATCATAGTTTAAGTTATATGGTAACGAAATTGTTAACATTCAACCCGTTCTTTTTCATCAGTATTATTTGTGATTTAAATTTTGTGACAGGAATTCCTCTTTTTGCTTTCACTTTCACGATCTTGAAAGTGAAAAAAGCACTTTCACTTTACAAGAAAGAAAAATTGTCTGTTTTGCTTATATCTATACACCTTTCACTTTTTAAGACTAAAACAAAAGATGGATTCATTGTTATTCTTAATTAAAAAGACAACAACAATAAAACAGTACTTTACAATGACAAACTAGCATAACATTTATTAACAAAAACGAATAAGAGAGGTATGGCACACATCACATGCTGTATTATACAGACTAATACATAACAAATGTTTAGCAAACACAGGAATCAAATAATAATAATATAAAAAAATAAGGAAAGCCTCCATACCTTAACATGAGGTAAAGATAACAAGCTTTTCAAAACGAAAACAAAAAGTCAAACTAAACTGTCTGTCGCTGACAGGACTTGCATGTTTTCTCTACAAGAAAACCAACATGTTCACCTTCTCTGGTTTAAGAAGCGGTCTTTTACTTTAGTTTGAAAACCAAATCCTCCGCTGCGCGTACCTTCGCGCTCGTGCTGACACGCCGAGTGAAAGCACAATGGGCGCGCGCTGCTCTTGCTCTGCATACGCGCCGCTTCTGCGCTCCCTCTGCTCTGCTTTTACGCGTGCGGTGTGAAACCAGGCTCTACTTAAGCGCTTGCACCTGATCAGTGAAATCTTTCTCCTGCTACAATGTGCTGCGGCTGGCAGCACTCGCGCTTTGGAGCAGGCAGACCATGCACTAGCACAAGTGCGACCACATCAAATTTTTACTCGCACACTCTCAAAATTTTTTCGCATTTTGGTCGCAGTCTAGAGCCCTGAATATATAAAATAATTTTATAAAATAAAGAAAACAAGGATGAGCCATCTCGTCTTGAACAGGAGCACTTCACAAAAATTAACCGAAAGTCAGCGAATACATGACTCACAGACATGATAAATATATCTATAGAAAGCTTTAAATTACTACTTAACGAAATAAACCAAATCGAAAACAAAAACTCTTTCATTATAATCCGTGAAGATGTGCTTCTCTCTAAAGGCGCGTCTAATGAGGGGATGGCGAATCAGGATCTTCATCTGATTCTTCATCGACACAGAAAACACTAGTTTATTAGTAAATAATTCAAATATCTCCTTACTATTTCCCCCTGACACATTCATGGTAATTACTTTTGCTGGGGCTTTATTGCGTGTATTTGAACGCAGAACTCTTCAGCTGCGCTTACTGGACACTAAACACCGTCGAGCCGCTCTTGACTGCCGCGGCAGCACGGTCTCGTGTTGTTTCCACCAGCGCGGCAATTTTTTTCATCACTAATTTATGGATGTCTAAAATATAAACATAAGGAGAAGCCTAAAACAGGCGAGGCCCGGCCCGCGTCTGAACTATGACGTGAAAATTGACCCGATCGAAGCCGGTCGGGCCGGGCTGAAATGCAGGGCTCTAGCGTTCCCCTCGGTAAAATCACGCTTCTCCCTCGGGGGCCCCTCCCATCGTCGGGCCCTTAGAATCGTCCTAACCTTTCCCCCCCTAACGCGCCCCTGGGGATAGGTACGATGACGAACTGGCACAGAACTGCAAACACAAGGAGATTATAAAGGGAGCAAATGAGGAGGGTAACGAGATAAACACAGGTGGGGCAAATTAACCAATAATAAGGTAACAAGATGGGTGGGGTCAAGACAATTGACATGAGAGCACATGACACAGAAAACTAAGACAAAAGCCATGTGCTCACACAAAACGAAAACACAAGCACATGGCCAGCAAAACAAATCACCAGCCATGTGCAAAACAGGACACGAACACACAGCTAATGAGAAAACTCATAAGCTGCGTGTTCACACAAGACATGACAACATGAAAGTACGCAGTCAATGAAATACACAAGCTGCGTGCCACACAAACACAACGCACATGGACAGAAGAGCACGCAGCTGAGCGAACTCGAGACGGCACGCTCACACAACAAGACGGAACATGGAGCGCGAGTGTCCGAAACCAGTAACGAAACCTAAACTCAAGACATGAGTGCTGGGATCCGAACACCATGCTCCATCATGAAACAAGGCACACAGACAGGAGAGCGCGCGGCTCGAGCACCCTCGAAGCCGCACCCTCACATAAAACGCGACATGACGGGAGTGTCAGGGCTCTGTCACAAAACCCAAGAATGACACCAGACCGAAGTGACAGAACCCTGACAGTATTAGCTTGCTAAACTAAGCCCACCCCACTCATATATTTCTCTCCTTACAGCTAAGAAGACGGAGATTAGCATGCTAAACCTCGTTTCAGTGAATTTAAAGATTAAAGATTAAGTGATTTTGTGTTAATACCACTCATAAAACGTATTGTTAGCCAACTAGAAACACTCTGTTTGTCACATTCAGAGTTAATTGAAAGGTCTATAATATCAGTTGAAATCTAATTGGTTAGCATTAGCATTCATATCACTAGCCTAAAAGGTGGTTTATGTCCATAATGTGTAGATCTACTGATAACCAGCTAAACCCTGCTTGTTGACCACCTTTTCCAATGAGGGTGTGTTGTTGACGTTAGCAAAATGGCAAATGTTAAAATGGCTTACAACATCTTTAAATCCCTCATAATTTAATGAAGTACTACATTGTAAAGTGACTTGAGGTGTCCTTACACGATTCAGTCAGGTTTTTGGACAGTTAATGAACTTTTTTCATTAAAATATTCCAATTTAAGTATGTTTACCTATGCAAAACTCAATGCTACGATGCTAAGATACTGCATAGTTGGTGCTAGTTGCTATGTGGTCCCTAATATGTTAAACCTGAGTTTTATCCAGTTTCTGGCATGTTCTTAATGGGCTAGTAAAAAAAAATCAACTGGTAGTCCATCACCAAGTCACCCTACTGAACAGACCAGCTAAAACCAGCCTAAGATTGCTAGTTTTAACCTGGAATTAGTTGGTTGATCAGATGGTCTCCCAGCCTGATATAATTTTTTTCATTATGTTTTTTTTTTTCTGCAGGACTATGATATTTTGGTCTCTAGTTATGCCTCAGATCACTCCAATAAAATTATATTTGGTTTTTATGTGAAAATCATCAGCAGAAGTCAGTATGTTGTCAATATGACTTTACTGCAGATGGAACAAACTACTGGTTCATCTGGCCAGATGGGAACTGGCACCCAAACTGAGCCTGGTTTCTCTCAAGCTTTTTTTTCTCCATTCTGTCACCGATGGAGTTTTGGTTCCGTGCCGCTGTCGCCTCTGGCTTTCTTAGTTGGGGACACTTCATTTCCAGCGATATTGTCGACTTGATAGCACAGATACTGTTTAAACTGAACTAAGCTGTACGATACCATCATTGAATTCAATAATGAAATGCCTTCAACTGACATTTGAGTGTTTAATCTTGTTATTTTACATTATTGAAACACTATTTTCCTATTTTGATATAGTGCAGTTGCTTTGACACAATTTGTATTGTTAAAAGCGCTATATGAATAAAGGTGACTTGACTTTACTTGACTAGGTGTGAACTGAGGGATTCTGTCAGGATATGTGCCCATCACTGACTACTGCATAATGATGCACTGGAGAAGCCAATCTATCATGGTTACCATAGCGGGCCAACTCCCCGTGGCCCAATCCAATTGGCAGTCTAGCACTTCACCAAGAGCCAGCTTATCCAGTGGAATAACAAGCATGTGTTTCACTGCATAATGCTACATGGGTTTAAACTCTTAAAATGAGCATATGTTCGTCTTATGAGGAAATTATTTATCTAAAATCACAGTAAAATTACCAAATGAAGTATGCGTGAACATCTATGTATTACCATGGTGTGTTGGGGGTTTGAATGCCCTTTAAAAAGATACATTTGAGCTTTTAAAAAAATATTGTGACCTTAGAATAACAAAGAAGGCTAAAAATTTGCTAAAGGAACTAAATTAATGAAGTCAGAACTGGAGTGGACAGAGTTTGCATTGACAATTGAGTTGTAACCAATATGAAAATGATCGACCGCATTTTACAAACTCGCCTCAAATGAATTCGTATCTAAGAGACAGATAGTTTGCTTTACAATTGGATGCTTTCATTCTATTTCCCTAACAATACTGCAGCAACACTGGTTTGTGTTGTAGATTGTTCTGATTTAAAAATAAAAGGTTGCAAATATTGTCTTTGCATTTAGAATTAAATAATCAAACTCCAGTCAATGAATGTCAATAACTCATGAAACATAATTTAAAAGACTCAAAATGGTGTTAAAAATAAAGACATTCAGAGCTATTGGTCAGCATTACATAAAGTATAATACTGTGCTAGTACTTATAATGAAGTAAATTACTGTACATGTAATAAAATGCAAATGTAATGATGGTTTTCTCCAATTGAAAGTTAAGGGCATTCATGCATGTATGACCTGTGACCTGTTTTGACTGTTTTGGGTCTTGCACATGTTGGCCAATTAATTTCCATGTTGTTTTTCATGATTACTGGATAAGGATTTTAAATGGGCAAATTTCCAAGGAACCTCGGGAACCCATGCTTGGAAATAATACATTTATATAATTATACAGTGAGGTCCAAAAGTTTCAAAACACTAATGAAAATGCAAAACAAGTTTATGAATTTTAACTAAAAACAATTAGTATGAAGGCTCAAGGCTCAAGGTTTTATTCGTCACATAATCAATTATACAGAAAATAATCAGTAGTAAAATGTAAGTCAGGTCAGGTCCGCTCAGTGAACAGTGCAAAATATGTAACACATCACAAGAGAATATACATAAATATAGGTGAAAAAAATGATAAAAAATAAGGAAGAATAAGATGTGCAATAAAACAAAATGTGCAGAACAGTATACTGTGTACTTAATAAATATAATATAATAATATAAGCAGGTATGTGAAAGAGATATACATAGCAGCAATGATGGAGAATAGTGGGTATCTTACTGTTTATTAAAGTAATGTTGATGTTATTAGACCGAGTTTGAGTTTAGGAGCCTGATGGCCTGAGGGAAGAAGCTCCTCCTAAGTCTCTCAGTTGTTGCCATCATGCTCCGGAAGCGCTTGCCAGATGGCAGTAAAAAGGAAAGATGGTTACCGGGGTGATTTGAGTCCTTGATGATTTTAGCAGCTCTGCTATTGCAGCGTTTGAGGTAGATGTCCTGCAGAGAGGGGAGAGCAGACCCTGAGATGCGCTCAGCTAAGCGCACAACTCTCTGTAGAGCTTTGCAGTCCTGATTGGAGACGTTTCCATACCACACTGAGATGCACTGAGTCAATACACTTTCTATGGCCCCTGGAATAGAAAGTTTTCAGGATTGCTGGTGAGACCCTGAATTTCCTCAGCTGTCGTAGATGGTACAGTCTTTGCCTGGCTTTCTTGACCTGTGTTTGAATGTGTGCAGTCCAAGTCAGGTCCTCGGAGATGTTTACACCGAGGTACTTGAAGCTGCTCACCCTCTCCACAGGGGTCCCACTAATCATAAGAGGAGTGTAGGGCCGCTGCTGTCTCTTACTGAAGTCGACGATCAGCTCTTTAGTTTTGCTCACGTTTAGAGAGAGACAGTTGTCCTGGCACCATGATGTAAATATCTCTACTGACGAGAGGAACTGAGGAAAATGGCGGCATGGTACGATTTGCCAAAAGCCGGTAGGGAGCGGGCATTGTAGGCATTTTTAAAAGGAGTGTAGCAATGATCCAGTGTATTCAGTCCTCTAGTTGGACAGGATACATGTTGATGAAAGTTCGGCATGACCTGTCTGAGGTTGGCTTTTTTAAAGTCCCCCGCGATGATAAAAGCAGCATCAGGGTGTTTGTTAATGTAGACGCTGAGCACATCGTGGAGTTTGGACAAAGCCAAGCCAGTGTCTGCCTGTGGTGGAATGTAAACAGCAGTAACAATGATCGATGAAATCTCGCGGGGCAGATAGAATGAGCGGCAGATAATGGAGAGATGTTACTGATGAGGCGAGCAGTAACGTGACAGAATGGAGATATTCCTGGGGTCACACCATTTCTTGTTGATCATGAAGCACACTCCCCCGCCTTTGGTTTTCCCGGCCTTGGCTGTTCTGTTCAACCGTAAAACAGAAAAGTTATCAGACGGCGTCACAGCGGTGTCTGGGACCGAGGGCATGAGCCATGTTTCATTCAAACAGAGGATGTTACAGTCCCTTATGTCCCATTGGAAACTTATCCTGGCTCTAAGATCGTCCATCTTATTCTCCAAGGATTGGACATTAGTGAGCAGGATACTCTGTAGAGGAGGACTGTGAGCCCTTTCCCTCAGTCTGTTGCGGAGTCCAGCGCGTTTCCCGCGGTGCTTCTTGATCCATCGCCTTCGGGGTTTATTCAGGTGGCCATTGTTCTCCTCCATGTTCCGAAGTATCTCCAATGGCCACGTTGGATTCGTGAATAAAGTGTCCTGAAGCAGGTTAGTGTAGCGGTGTCCAATGTCCAAAAGTGTTCTTCTGTCGTAAACAATCAATGCAGACGTTATGCGTGTAAGAAGAGAAAGCAAAAATATACGTAAAAAAGTAGATGAGAGCACAATCTGAGCGGAGCTACCCGAACGGCGACCGAACATAGCGGCGCCATTGTAGCGAGATGAATTTGGTGATTTCGGTGCAGTTGGTGCACTTCTGCAGCACTTAAGACGAACTTTACAAATGCAAAACATGATGATTATGTCTAACAAGATTTGAGAAGAGCTTCTTGTGTTTGAGTAGAACATTTGACATTGCACAGGTCAGTGTCACAAATTTGTTTATATTTGATTAGTATTTCTTAGTTTTTGAACCTCTCTGTACTTATTAGTATACACAAATCTCCAGTAAAACCGCCCATTGTACTCTACACAAGCACTCGTAACGTCCAGCCGATTAAATACTGCTAGGTAATAAACTGCCTATTTAGTGTAGAAATTTCCCATGACTGGATCCTTTTGAATTTCCCTTATATGTTTTAAGGTTTTCCATGATCAGGTTGTCTTTAGAGTGGACGTGATGATGGATGGGAGTGATTAAGAACCAAAGCATGGTGACTGAAATGCCCATTTAGTATGGTGGTCATGTTTAGGGCCTGAAGTACGTGCAGTGTGTGATCTAACGGGTGGCTGTAAGTTGAGAGGGCTTGACATGTGTCATTTAGGGTAACATAGCTGACATACTTTATGTGTGAGCAGCAGGAAATAAAGTTAAGAATGTCATCAGATGCCACTGCCGTCTTCAAACAAGTGAAATCCTATCTCTAGAACATCAGAGAAAATCAATCCCTGGTACTACTAGGGTCACACTGGGCATGCTGTAACAGTTTACAACATTTTAGATTTCATTTGTACATTATATTTAGAACAACAGATTGTAGTAACATGTAACAGATGGACAGATGATATATCTTAAAAATAGAGATATGTCTGTCCATCCAACCAACCAACCATATATCTATCTATCAATCCATCCATATACATACATCTATCTATGATACATCTATCTATCAATACATCTATCTATCAATCCATCCATCCATGTGTCTATTTATTCATCCATCTGTCCTGTCTGTTTGTGCATATGTTCATCCATCATTTTGTCCATCTGTCTATCCATCTGTCTCTTCAACCATCCGGTAGTCTATCCATCTGTCCGTCCATCAGTTTATCCATCTATCCATCAGTCCGTCAACTGATCTTCAGGTATCTATCCATCAGTCTGTCTATACATCCATCCATCAATCCATCAATAATCCATCCATTCACCAGTCCGGCAGTCCATCCATCCATCTATCCATTCGTCCGTCTGTCCATTCGTCCATCCATCAGCCCATCAGTCCACCCATATATCTATCCATCTGTCCATTCGTCCTTCCATCTGTCTGTTCATCCATCTATCAGTCCATCCATATATCCATCCATCCACTTGTCCAACTCCCAGTTTTTTTTTTTTTTTTTTAAACAAGTCACAGGCCGTCATCATGTGCTAATCCTCTCTTCTATCAAATTCAATTTCATGTAACATATCATTTTTTTATTAATTTGTGTATTTTTGGACTCAGTGGCTTAAACTAGATTATGATTCAGCAGAACGAAAGAAAAGCCAGGATTGTCATACAGGGGCCAGAGAGGAGAAAGCACAATTTAACAAAAGACCGGTGAACAGGTTGACGGCAGCACAAGTGCCCCTGCATAACCGGTTACATAATGCAGTGACCCACTGCAGCTCGCGGCATACCTCCAACAGATGATACACGCCTCAACATGCATCAGCGCATTCGCAGGATCTGTCTGCCAAGGCATCTAATGAAATTTAATGGAATTTTATACTGAGGAATCAGTGTGAAAAGACTGAACAGGTCAAACAGGGACAAGTACAGAACCACTGATCATTTCCATGTAAGGGGTTAATTGTGACATGGTGGTTGTGTTGTTATGCTGCTGCTGTCCGATGTTCACCCTGGTGTCTCTGGTTTGCAAATCAGTCTGTGAATCAGCAACTCTCCATGCAAATAAATGCAAATTGTGCAGTAGAGTGCTCTCTTGGTATGGCATCTGGTGTTACGTATTAATTTGTCTGGACTGGATTGTTACTATTTTCATTGGTTCTGTTTGTTATACTTTTGATTTATACAGTACTTTTAGATGAAGTGAGAGTTGCTATTGCAAATGATATTTGAAGAGCACATCTTTTCAATGTCACAGTTAACAAAGGTCTGACCTCAAACTTAACTTAATATATATATATATATATATATATATATATATATATATATATATATTTTTTATACATAAACATAAAATGGGTCAAATGCTTTCTACTATCATTGTGGAATATGCAAAGACTACTATAAGCACTTGTAGGTCTCGTTGATTTACCTGAAAGTGTAAACACTGTGTCTCTGTGGTCCTATCAAAACACTGCTGTTTGTCTTAACATTCCAACCAATGCTGTGAGTTTGGGGCGTGGCTATCTGTTTGCCTGACCAATAGAAAACAGAGAGATTGTTTTGGAAACCTGCTTTAAAACAATCATTATTTTGAGCTTTTGAGCAATGTTGCCGGGTAACTTTATTTAATATTGCCGTCAATGGGCAACCAGGTGACACAGGGCCCACGACTGACAACCTCCTTAGCAACCTCTGCACTTCTATTTAACCACTTATTAGCAAGTCTTTTTCAAGACAAAAAAAAAGATTAAAGAAAAAAAATCATCATCACAAGAGGGTATTACTGATGTATCTTATGTTATAAAATAAAACGTGGGGGAAAAAATGACCACAGGCTTTATTTCAGGCTTTTAACCAAAACCCCCAACCCAATGGATCCAGAGGTGCTAAAATGCAACTCATTTCTGAGTTTTGGCCTGCAAAAAAAATGAATTATTTTAGCACTCGATATGCAGAGGCAATTACAGTATAAGCAACTGTTTTATTTATACTTAAGAACTAAATGCCAAATGACCTTATTTTTGTGATACACTTGAACAGTCACTAGAGGAACTTTACTACCCAATATAAATGTAAGACAAATCTGATTTGGTTAAAGGACACAACCTAATCAGTTTAATGAATCAGAATTCCTCTCATGCCACATCAGAGAACTAATTGACTTAAAAAAAACATTCTGGAACATTCTGGACCCAATAAAACAGGCCACTGGGCACTTCTCCCTGTCGTCTGGCCAATTATTTGCTCAAATTAGTCCTAAACAGGTCACTGGAAGGTTTAACAAACTGTCCCCACCGCTTGTTATAAGTCATTTTCTCCAGTATAATTAATAAGACTTTGCGTAAAATATGTTGACTATGTCTTTGATCACATACTTTAATCCTTGATACCTTCACAATGTATCTAAATTCAAAATTGCCATTGCGAAAAACATTTAGACCATATTTGAAAGCTCTGGAACAGATATTTGTTCAACAGGTTATACTTATTAAATGGAATCTCCTTTAACTGTATGTACTAAATACAGTATATACCGGCACATTTGAGAATTTCTTTTCACTTTTATTCACAACAATAAAATGACTTTAGATAACAGCATTTGTCAAAAGTGTAAATATAAATGCTTCTCACACAAATGAGAAGTTGTCACTCATGGGTTCGGTTTAGACCGCTCTTAAGACTCAGTTTGCTATTTTTAGTGTGTTATCTTTAGTCCAACAACACTGTAAAAGAACAAAAGATATTTATAAATGAGGAATGCATTTAAGTGTTTTCATAACCCTGCTTTCAGTTGCTGCTAATTGTAGGCCTATCTATCATGCAAGAGTCTAATATTTCATACAAAAATCACAAAAATTGCATCAATTTCTCTTGGAGAGTCTATTATTCTAGACGTACTGCTGCCTTGAGTCAACATTTGTACAATCAAATAGTTGTTTTTTTGGAACGGCACTGCTAACAGTTTTCGCACAATACATTCCAGGCATTATTGTGGACGGAGCGTATGAACTGGAGAAGACCAACACTTCTGCTGGGAGATGCTGGCTCCGTAGCCTCGTACCACAGTCCAAGTCGCTTGGCAAGCAGCCTCACATTCAGAACCTGTTGATAGCTGAATGGAATTTCCAGGTTGTTGCTTTTCCTTTGATGCTAAATTTAAATGTTCTTCTTGGTAAAACTACCTTGTGGACGGGCCATATTTTAGGGCCAATAAATGCGAGGGCCCAAAATAGCCCTGTTTTTGCCTTTATTTCTCCTCAGCGTGAAATTAAACTTTGCAATGCATGCCTACCATAAAATGAAATTATTAGACTTGGCGCGGCTTCTCTTCCCCGTGGGAGGGTATTTGAGAAATAAAACATGCTCTTGTTCTTCTCTGCTCTGTAGAACGAGATCTGGAGGCCTGTTTTTGTAGGAACAATCGTGGCCTTCTTACATTTCTGTCAAGTGGAGGTTTTCTAGCGTCTCTTTATTACAGTGCTTATTAAAATTGTCCCCTTTATCTTCTTCTGCATCATCTGAAGCCAAAAACTCCCATAAAGTGACCAATGCAATCTTCTCATTGATTAACATGCTTTCAAAAACATATATCTCTTAGGGTATTTACTCAGCATTCAAACTTTCTTTCTTTGGGTCAATGGCATTTATTTTTTTATTTTATTTATCGATCTAAAGTAGATAGAAATGTGTTACTCATTCTCAGTGGGACAATGCCCAAGCAACATTGCTCAAAAAAGTTGCCCCGTCTATCAATAGCTTTTATTTTTTTGGACTTGAATAGGTAAAGCGCATAATTTTTGTGTTAATATACTTTATATATTAACAACATTGATTTGCTTATTAAGATTTTAAAGATATTTTTTTGTTGTTGGTCAAATCAAAGTCGTGTGGTGTTAAATAAATAAATAAAAGTCATGTTGTGTACTAACTAACAAACAAATACATAAATACACACATACATAGATAGCATACATTAACAAAATATATTCACTCATTAACATTTTATAGTTTTTTTGTGGGCCAAATCAGTCATGTAATACAACAACAGCAACAAACAAACATGCATACATACATATATACAAAAATATATATGTTAAGAACTACACAATATCGATGCACTTATAATTGAAGCACTTAAGATTTGTATGGTTCAAATCGAAGTCATGTGGTGCAACCAATATTCAGAAACATGCAAAAAACAACAACAAAATAAAAAAGTAAATTGCATCACAGATATGACCCTGCTGACCATGTCGATGTCAATAAATCACCTAAAATATCTAATAGTTGGACCTTCTTGAAAATTGCTCTCTTTGCATTCTTCAAAATTCGGACAGGTTTGTAACAACACGAGGGTGAGTAAATGATGGCCGAATTTTCAGTCTGTGGTTTGGTAATTGGTTTAAGACATTGCATGACCCAACTAAGAGTTGGGACGAAATGCAAAAATTCCATTAAACCATGGAAAAAACCTGAAAACCAGGCACTCAAATATCTCCACACTTCATTGCACACCGCAAAGCCAGTCTTAGTGAAGTACTCCATACCAAATCTCAGATTGCCAACCATCACCATTCAGTCAAAAATGGCTTGTTTGCTTTCAGAAAGATCCCAGAATTACCTCAAAATTACATGTTGAAGTCAAAACACTACTGACCCACATCTGTAATCTGTTATTCACCAATAAACGCTATTAAGTAGCATCTGTAATGTTATGACACAGTTCAAATGCCTTATTGACCCTCTTACGTTGTTTGACTTCAGCCAAATCAATGGATAACTCGAAGTTTAGGCCGCGATATACTTTGAGTTTGGGATTTTTTGATTTACAAAAGCACAAACAATTGGTCAATAGCTTCATTCAGTAAAAACCTTTCCATTTTTACACCAGCGCTATCATGTGACCTATTTTGAGTGCACTTCCCTCAGATAAGGGCCCTTGCTGAGTGTGCTCTTATCGGCTCCATTGCCTTTTACAGTGTTCACAGTCCTCCATTGTGTGAGTACTTCACAAGCCCTGTGAGCTCACGCTGGTCACGTATCTCTGGACGGAGAGCCGTGACCTCCGGGCATGTTATGGGACCCTTATAAGGTGACTCTGTGTGACGGCTATAGTGTTACCTGCTGCTGGTCTCTGTAGTGAAGTAGGGAAGTGATTTCTGCTGGTCAACAGGAAGGGAACTAAAAAAAAAATATTTAGGAAAAATCCCAACTGAGTTCTAAGTAAAGGCCCTGAGATCTGACATATTTTGTGTGAAATATTACGCAGAAGGGATCTATGATGCATTGTGTGCACACAACCACAAAGCACATGGAAAATACCTTTCATGCTAAAAACAACAACGTTAATGCCTTCTTCTGCATGACCGTATTCTACATCCTAATCCTACCCAATACCTAAACTTAACAACTACCTTACTAACTATTCATAAGCAGCCAATTAGGAATTTATTGAGGGAAAAGTCGTAGTTAATAGTGAATAAGTGTTCCCTATTCTAAAGTGTTACCAAATTATCCTATTATATTATCATGAAGATGTTAATTTATTAAAAAAGACAAATAGAAAATAGTAAAAATATTTAGAGTATATATACATGTTTCAAATTTAACAACAAACTTATTTTTATAATAATTTAAAATTAAATTAAATAACAATTATACAATACAATTTAAGCTCAGATGAGCTTAATTTGTCACATACACAATTATAAGAGTACAACGAGGAGTGAAATGTGTTCTCTGCATTACCCATCCAAGTGGAGCAGTGGGCAGCCGGCATTGCGGCGCCCGGGGAGCAGTGGGGGTTTGGTGCCTTGCTCAAGGGTCTCACCTCAGTCGTGGGCACTTCCCTGCCCAGACCGGGATTTGAACCCGTTACCTCGGGTTTCAAGTCCAACGCTCTATCCATTAGGCCACGAATGCACCAATTAAATTAAATTATGAGTATGAGTATGACTAAATTAAACATTATTATATAATATAATTGTATTTATGAAACTGTTAATGATAATAGTAACAATGGCTGCAACAATGGTTTGAATGGCTGCAAACCCTATTTTTGATGATAGTAAATTGGGTCTAATAAATGGGACATGCTGCAATTCAGATCTCTTACATAACCAGTCGCGCTTGCAGGCCAAGATACATTTAGCCAGTCATTTATCTGCACATTATTATAAATTACCAGCACACTCCTTCTGAAATCACTTCACAAAACACATGCATCTGTTAGTGTTCAGCCTGAGGAGTCACACGACAGATCGGTTCACCGTATTCTCCATGTTTTATACTTCAGTGACAGTGGAGTCTTTGCTGTTCCTCTGAGGATAATGCTGCTTCAACAGATTAAGCTGGAACTAGATGCGGTTTCCGAAAGGCTGCCCACCCTCATATTGTTGTTTCTTATCAGCTGCGGGGAGTCTCTATATCTCCCCTCTGGATCTACTTCAACTTTCCATTTCAGTCCTCCATCCTCTAATAGCTGAAACCTCTACATTTTCTCTAAAAACTCTGCCTGGAATAGGAATGAAGAGACAAAAACAATGACGAGCTGTCAAAAAAATGGCTGTGGCGTGCCAAACGTACAGCACAAGGGAGAAAAAGTCTGCTTCAAACGCCAGCTGAGACCATTTGGTTGCGGTTTCATGTTGTTACACTGAAACTGTTATACTTCACTCCAGTCTTAGGGAGTAGCTAGTGACATGCGATTACAAAATAATTACAAAACAAATGTAACTATAATCCGTGTGGGTGTGTGTGTGTGGTGTGTGTGTGTTTGGACCCTTTCCAACAATGACTGTATGATTTTGAGATCAATCTTTTCACACTAATGTCAACTGAGGGACTCATATGCAACTATTACTGAAGGTTCAAGGGGGTGGAGAAAACTTTTTGAATTTGAAGATAAGGGTAAGTTTAACTTATTTTGTCTTCTGGGAAACATGTAAGTAACTACTGTACTTTCCGAAGGGCAGTACTAAATGAAAAAAATTCTATGATTCTTAGGCAAAATAAGAAAAATGTACACATCTCATTCTGTTCAAAAATTTTCACCCCCCGGCTCTTAATGCATGTTTGTTTGTTTTTTTCTTCCTTCTGGAGCATCAGTGAGTGTTTGAACCTTCAGTAATAGTTGCATATGAGTCCCTCAGTTGTCCTCAGTGTGAAAAGATGGATCTCAAAATCACACAGTCATAGTTGGAAAGGGTGCAAATACACAAAAAGGCTGGAAAACCAAAGAATTTGTGGGACCTGAGTTTTTTTTTTTTTTGAAGAACAGCAGAAAGTTTAACTGCTCAGGACAAACAAGGGACTCGTGAACAACTATCACTAAACAAAAACAACAAAAACAAACAACAGTGGATCATTCAGGTAACAACACAGTATTAAGAATCAAGGGGGTGTAAACTTTTGAACGGGTCATTTTGATAAATGAAACTATTTTCTCTTGTGTACTATATGCAAACATATTTTACTAAATAAATAGCATGCATTTTGTTTGATCCCTCTTATTTTGGTAAAATAATGAACATTTTGCAGATTTTGAAAGGTGTGTGTACACTTTTGACAACTGTTTGTACGTTCCTAAAATATAGTTTATGATAAATGAATTGGCATATCATGAACTGATTCGAATTGACTGACAGACCTAACTTTTTATGAAGAATGTCTTCTTCATCAACACAAAAGCTGTACATTTCTTCTAGCTAATAATCTGGAATATTATGTACAATTATGAACATAGAATGCAAGGAATTTATTAATTAAACAAATTAACCATATCATTATTTTCAGCTGGAGTTAAGAGCAAATTTGCTTGCATTTAGCGAATGTGTGCCTGTGGCATTTCCTGCCACAATTTTCTTCATTAAGGGTTTTTTTACGGTGTTTTGCTGTTCTTGTTCAGTCTTTCGGACATAATGACTGCAATAGTTTACCCCCGTTCCTCTGAATGTGTGCAGGATTGCGGTTAATAGGATACTTTTGTTCCCAGGTTCTCTTAGGACATATTAAAGGGAACAGTTTAGGTATGAGCACTTCAAACAGGCTGGACGGATCGGGCCCGTCTGCTCTGAATCCTGGGAAATGAAGAAAACCCTCATTACTCCCCAGAGGTTTGGATGGGTCATTTGATCCGTCTCCTCCGCTTTGTACAGAACAGAATGACATGGTTGTTATTGAAGCAGAGTCCAAAAATAACGATTATATTTCCAGGCACCATATAATTAACTATTTTTCCTTGTAATTTAAAGTGATGGACTTGTCATGCCATGAATAATAGAAGTGAAGGAGACCGTCAGATTTCAGCATGAGAGCTCTTGAATATCTCCTTCAGGTTTCTTAGAAAAACTTCTGTGGTGTCTGCAGCGAGAGACGCACTAATTGTCTTATCAGCGGGAGGCAAGCTATTGGTTTTGGCAGGCAGCGTTTTGGTTTTGTATTGTGCAAGAGCAGGCAAGCGCTGGGCCTAAAGTCAAAGCCTCTAATAGAAAGAAAGAGTTTAGCCAGTCGCTGCGGCCAAAACAGGAAGGAATGTTCATTTCAGATTCCAGAAATGGGTGTTGGACGCAAAGACCTTGAAACCAGGACATAAAGTATTTTAGCACCGTTAATGCTGAAACTGTCATTACTGGTTTCGGTAAACGTGTAAGCTTTGAATTCGATTAAAATGAGACTAAAAAATACCAAAAAATGTTTGCATTCAACCTAGAGCTGTTTATGACTTACTTTCTTCTGTGGAACACATAATGAGATGTTTAGCAGAAAGTTCACGCTGCTCTTTTCTACATATTGAAAGTTAATATGGATTAAAGGTGTGAAGCTATAAGACTGCCAACGATAAATAAATTGAAAATTGTTTAAACACTGCTTCATATGGTTTTGAAAACTTGTATACAACTTTTAAACTTCAATTTAATGACACTGTCATTTGGCAAATTCAAATAAAAGCACTGTCATATGTTCTTTACTCCCTGAAAACATCAGTTTAACAACGTCATTATTTTCAAAATGTTTTTACATGTATTTTAAAGTAAACATTTTAAACTTTTTTTTTACCAATATCATAACATTATTATTATTATTAATTTAGAGAGTTGTACCACATGGCATTGTATAATCTGTCCTGAACTGTTGCCTTCAATATAAATATTAATAGACTTTCTGACCTTGGTACACAGTCACGAAGGTCTGTTTGCAGGTCTCTTCTCTACGATATAATTCCCTTTATCATTGGTTGGACCACATGACTTTGATTTTGTGGACAATTTAAAAAATGTTTTAAATAGTAGTTCAAATATTAATAATCAGTTTTGTTATTTAATTTGCATGTTATATGCATCAACCGATATATTGGCTGATAAGTATAAGCATTTTAGGACTTTTATTTCTTCATTATGATATTAGAAAAGTTGCTCCACCCTGACATTTTTCTTTCATATATTAAATAACATTTTAAATATATAAAAACACTAGAAACAATATATTCACATACTCATATGTAAACTAAATTTAATGTTTTTGAGCACTTTTTTAGCATGTTAATTTCAATTAAATTAAAATGTATTATATTTTACATTTATATTAAATGTATTATCTAAAGCTGAACTTTAGAGTGCGAGGACAGATTTTTTGTGGTTTAAGATTTTAAGTACACTACAAGTACATATTTAATACAATCAAGTGCACTTTTTATTAAGGGTAAGATATGTCATACAAATTAAAAAAATGTAAAAGACAAAAGCTTGTTGTCTTGTATGCGGAAAATTCAGGTACATACAGTAACAGCCTTCCTGGACCAACTTGGTTTCAAGTAACCTTGCTCAAGGGCACATAGGTGACGCCATGATTGCTATCTAAGTAACTCTATAGTTCCTAGGTCTCCCCCAATTGGAATTGGACCTGCAGCGTTTGTGTTAGCAGGCCAGAGCCTTCACCCTTACCCTGCTTCCACCTTAGCATCTCAGCCTGTCTTTCATAATGTTCAAAGAGTCTTAATGGATCATTTCTGTTAAGCTGACATTGATGTGTCAGTGGGCCAACATAGGGAGGAGGTGTTCAAAGTCTGCACTAACTCACTATTAGGTCATCAACAGAAGCCGAGGTGAAATAAAACCCATCTTTTAGAGCCAAAATTCTTAGATTATACTTCAGGGAGACATGCTAGTATCAGGAAAGTGTGGTATGTAGCTGTAAACGATCATAAAGTTGATCGTTTACAGTCATAACTTCCTGCTTCAGTGCATGCAACTACTTTTGCATTGATGTTTGTTGGTGTAGGTGATTCATTTGAGCTTGTATTCCATTCTTCTCACAGAAACATGCTCACACGATGCTTGCTGACTCCAAGTTAGCCTGTTTTAAAGGTGAATTAGAGTATTGGCACTGACAGAAGTGGTGAATCATGTCCAGCGTCCTGTAATCTCCCTGAGAGGATCTCCTCATTAGGTAAGACAAGGTCGCTCCGCCGACACCCGGCAGAGGCACAGTCAACACGTGCAACGTGCCTTATCAGTGGTGGAAATTTACCCTCAGCATGGCTGTTGCCAAATAAACAGAGCAAAAAAGCTAGGCTCATTTGTAGCGGGTGTCAAAACAATGCATGTTGGGCAAATCATGAACACATGTAAGTTCACATCTGTGCTTGTTCAATTCATTCCTGATTCCCGACAATAAGATAATTTGTGCTGATAATTATGTAACACCAGTATTTGTCTATTTGGAATGAGAAGTACTGAGAGTACTGTGAATATATTTAGTTAAGCCAGTGTAAACTAAAGTTAGTCTAGTGTCAAGATAAAGCAGACAAATACATTTTAAAATCAACCATAACAATTATCTTTTAATGTAAAGTTATAAGTTATGATCAAGTTAGTCTAGTCTCAAGATAATGTTTAAAAATATTTATTTATTCAAATACAGTGATCTCTCCATGAGTAAAATGCTGTTTAAAAATTAGTGTAGTCTAAAGTGAGTCTAAAAATAATGCTTAAAAGTATTTTTTTTAATCAACCACAACAA
The DNA here is from genome assembly GCA_027422405.1 of Ptychobarbus kaznakovi. Taxonomy (NCBI): domain Eukaryota; kingdom Metazoa; phylum Chordata; class Actinopteri; order Cypriniformes; family Cyprinidae; genus Ptychobarbus; species Ptychobarbus kaznakovi. The sequence continues at coordinate 14,387,313 of CM049815.1, forward strand.
TTCTTCATATGAGTGTAAAGTTACGCTAGTGTAGTCTGATGTTAGCATAGTCTCAAGATCATGTTTAAAAAAAAAAATTGTATTCAAATTCAATGATCTCTCCATGAGGGAAATGCAGTTTAAAAGTTAGTGGAGTCTAAGTGGGTTTCAAAATAATGTTTAAAAGTATTTTTTTAATCAACCACAACAATTCTTCATATGAGTGTAAAGTTACGCTAGTCTAAAGATAGTGTAGTTTAATGTCAGCATAGTCTCAAGATAATGTTTAAAAGTATTTTTTTAGTCAAATACAATTTTTCCATGAGTGAAATGTTAAGCCAGTCTAAAGATGGTGTAGTCTAATGTTATGCCAGTCTCAAAATAATGTTTGAAAGTGTTTTTTTTTTAATCAACCTCAACAATTATTTATATGAGTGAAAAGTTAGGCTACTCTAAAGATGGTGTAGAGCAGTCTAATATTAGTCTAATCTCAAACTAATGTTTGAAAGTATATCTTTATTCAAATACAGTGATCCCTTCATGAGAGAAATGTTAAGCTAAAGTTAGTTTAGTCTAAAGTTAGTCTAGTCTCAATATAGTGTTTAAAAGTGTTTTTTTTAAATCAACCACTATAATTCTGTGTATGAGTGAAAAATGAAGATAGTCTAAAGAAAGGGTGATATAAAGTCAGTCTAGTCGCAAGATAATCTTTACAAATATTTTTAAATAACCACAGTTTCAAAGTATAATTTAATGTAAACCAATAAAATCTACCACAACTTTATTTTTTAATGTAGTTACGCTACTCTTGATAGTCTAGTCTTAAGACAAAAATGTCAAAGGTAAACATAATATCAACCATACATTTTTTTATTTATGAATGTAAAGTTTAGCTAGTTTAATCTAAAGTTAGTCTAGTCTCAAGATAATGTAGAAGTTAGATTGTTAATTGACCCACAATTCTCTTTATGGGTGAAAAGTGAAGTCTGAAGATAGTGTAGTATAAAGTTTGTTTAGTTCCAAGATAATGTTTAAAAGCATATTTTGATCAACTACTATATCTCTCCTAATGAGTGAAATGTTAAGCTAGATATTAAGCTAGTCTAAGTCTAATTTCAAAATAGCATCTACTGTAAACTAACAAAATAAAGCACAACTCTCCACATAGTTGCACTACTCTAAAATTAGTATAGACTTAAGATAATGTAGAAGTTAACCTTTTAAAATCAACCACAACAATACTCTTTAAGTGTAAAATGAAGTTAGCCTAAAGTAAGTCTAATCTCAAGATAATGTTGAAATTAGACTTTAAAAAGCCAACCACAACAATTATCCTCATGAGTGAAATGGCTAAACTCAAATTAACATATAACATAAACTTGTCAAATCAGCCACAACAACTCAATATAAAGCTTTGCTACTCTTTCTCAAAATAATGTTAAACTTAAACTTTAAAACCAACCACAACATATATTTTTGAGTGTGAAGTCAAGTCTTAAGTTAGTGTCTAATGTAAAATATCAAATCAACCCTTTTTTAGTGTAAAGATAAAATAGTCTAAAGTTAGTTTCAAGTTAAAGATTAAGTAATGTTCTTAGTCACTGGGTTTGTGTGTGTGTGTGTGTGTGTGTGTATATATATATATATATATATATATATATATGGTACCACTTCCAAACCAAATTGCATAATCTAATAAAAACTGGCTCAAAAATAGCATACATTTGGGGCGGGACAATCTGTTTCTCTGAGCAAATACAGATAAAATCTTAAAATATAGTCATTTTTGCTATTCTATTTGGTGCTATAAATACACACTTTGCCTTCAGTCTAAATCTTCACGTTCAACCTTCAACTTCCTACAGGTTGTGTTATAGCTTTGGGCCACTTGCTCAACAGCAGGGCTTGGTGGAGAGACATAGACATGGCTAGCGACTTCTCGTCTGGCAGCGTGCCTAATTGCATGAGTGCAGAATGAAGATATACTTCAAAAAAAACTATCAGTTTCATATGAACTTAATGTTTTGAATCAAACAACAACACAAGAAGAAGTCAACAGAGACAATGCAATTAAAAACATATTGCATTATATGATCAAAATACAAACCATGGTGCATCTTTGTAGGGCCACATTAACACAGATGCATTAACATATTTATTTACTGACACACAAATAATACATTAATTTAACAGACTATTTTACAATCATTTATTTATTATTATATACATACAATATAATACAATGTTTGAATAGTTAGCCAATGAAAAAAAAGATTATTAGTTGATGCATCAAGTTAACATTTGACAATAAAAAAACAATAAAATCTAAATATTATACTTTCTAATGTTATTTTAATCAGTAAATAAATTGTATTTATTAGATACAGATGTATTTATTTATTTATTGTTTGTGAATACTGTACATGATTATGCTAATAAACACATACTCATTTGGTATTGCATGTGAATTGTTTTTGGTATAGCATGTGATTTATCCAACACTCTTGTGTATTTTAGCGGTGGTTCCCTCCCATGTTCCTGAAGGCCATCCAACAGCACATTGTGGATGCATCACTAATCAAACACGCTTGATTCAAGTCATCTGCTCATTAGTACATTAAGAACTTAAATAGGTGTGTCATATAAAGGAACACCTAAAACATATCCTGCTGGGGGGGTGTTTCCAGGAACAGGGTTGGGAACCACTTATAGCCTCAGGTAGTTCCTTTATTTCTGAGAACATCTACTGAGGCTCTGACGTACATTTCCCTTAAACTTGTTTTTACAGGCCTGTGTCTTTATCTAAATAGCCAGCGCAAGAAACACTGTACAATCCGCCAAAAACATCTTGTCTTCCATGGATGAGTGCAACATTTACAAAAGAAATATCACCCCACCATGTAACCGAAACCTCAACACCCGCAGCGGCTGCTTGAGGTTCATTCCACTCATTCATTTGCTGCATTCAGCCCATTTTTCACTTTTCACGGAATGACAACAATGAAGAATAAAGAGATCTGCATTGCTGTATGGTCTATAAAGCAAATCGGTTGGAGGAGTGTTGACATAGTGATACCAGGTTTTCTACCTCTCCTCCTCTAGGGTTTGAAATGAAGTCAACGGTGTCTGAATACATTATATAAACAGGTTTAATATTTCATTAGCTTCACAATAGGTGCTAAACACATTTTCTGATGCAGTAGTTCACAGCAGGATACAGCACGCATATCATAAACTACTCAGCCCCCCAAAAATATATCATAATAATAATAAAATAAAATATTAGAAAGAAAGAAAGAAAGAAAGAAGAAAGAAAGAAAGAAAGAAAGAAAAAACAAGGGCCTTTTCACAGGATATTACTATACTGAATTGTATCAGATTTTATAGACTAAACATTGTTTAGATAAAATAAAATAAAATCTGTAATAAAAATAAAATGTATTAAATGAATGAACAAATTAATTTTTCTATGATGCCATGTGTCTTTTCTTTAAAAAAAAGAATTGTTGTTGTTATAATGTTTGTTCAACCCTGTTGTGCCATGACGTCCTCTTTAAAAATAGCAGTTCTGACATCAGACATTATTTGGCTAAAATGTTAAAACGAGGAGATGTCGTAGTTTCTGATAGCATTTACTGAATTTGGCACTTATGACCTTGTCAAGCTCAATAGTTCAACTCTGTTATGGGGAAGAACATTCAAAAGCATGTGATCAAAAAATAAATTAATAAATGAATTAAAAATGAATAAAAGTGTTCTATAGAAATTACTACCCTAATAGTACTGAATTTGATCACATTTTATAGACTAACAATTGTTTAAACTGTAATAAAAAATAACTTTTTATAGAGAATATAAAATAGAATTGCCTACATTTTGCTTTGCATATCTAACATTTAAATATTTTAGTCTGTATGTGCTTTTTTTCTATAATTATTTATACATTTCCTAAGAAAGCTCGTTCTTGGATTTTGTTCAACCCTGTTGTGCTGTGACACGCTCATTAAAAATAACAGTTAAAACTAAAAGGTTCAAATAAGTAAGCGTCTTAGAGCAGTTAATGAGGTTTACACTTATTTACAATATTGGCCTTGTCAAGCTCAATCGTTCAATATGTAAACAAATCTTTCCTCCGTAAGAGAGGAATAATTGTTCTTGCCAAATAGCAAGAAAAAATGGCATTTGATGTGGTGTGATGTAATTTGCTATTTAAATTGAATTATTATTAATGTATCTTAAACACAGTAATTCAACAGGGTTGAAAGTAAGAGTCAATAAATAGCATGTTTTGAATAAGAAATGTAATGGGTTATTTAGTTATTTTTTTATAATTATAATGAGTGATTTATTACAAGGCACGGAAATGGAATGACAGGGTTGAAATAGGCATTGTAATCATAACATATAGCATGACTATAACTACAGTTTTAAGATCAGGTTTATAGTTAAAAAATCAGGTGGGAAAAAATAAACGTGTCGCTCGCTATTTAAGGAGGAGATATATAGTGGTCCCTAAAGATGTAGAGCAGACGCAGACCTTCACAAATGAACAAAATACACTCACATAAATGTTTTTGTGGTAGAAGAAACGATCGGCTAAATGATCATTCTAGCTGCCAAACAGGATTTGAATTCATTTACAGATGGATATAAAGCTGCTGCATCTTAACAGATATCAAATTACAGGGGCGGTCACACGGCACTTTTCGTTCCTTTTTTTTATTGCAATACAAAAACACAGAGTTGACATCCAAATAATGATTGTACACAATACACAAAGTATTATGAATATACATTATGTCAACTGAAATCAAGTACTAAAGATTACAAGAGAAAAGGTAGGATTTTTTTGTTCTTTCAAAAGCACAATAAAATGTGGTTTGTTGTTGGTAAATTTACATTTGTGAATGTAAAATTTACAAATAAATATTTTTTACTTTATAATAAAACAAGAATTGCTTTTAGTAGAGTCAGACTCATAATGTCCTAACACAATTCCTTTGAAAGTAATGGGTACATCTTGCTGGATATTCTCATTAATAAATGAACCAATGTTTTTCCAGAGTTGTTTGGTATAATGACAAGTCCAGAATAAATGAAAAAACAGTTTCGGTATGAAATGGACAAAATTAACATTTTGTATCAATGTTAGCCTTATACTTCTCCATAAAATGTTTAACAGGGTAACATTTATTAATTAATTTGAAGGAAACTTATTTTACTTTATTAGTGAGGAAATATTTATGTTGCAGAGACCATATTTTTTTCCAATTCAAATTTCTAAATAAACCATTCCAGTAAAAAATTACAGGCAACAAAGTAGTATTTTATAATTTTTATTTTATAATTTCTATCTTTTTTAGTAGAAAAACATATACTTTTCGTTCCATTGACTTCCATTCATACGCATGCGAATGCGTCAGACCGGAAACGCAAGCCGGTGCGAAAAGTTTCACATTTCGCTGCGTACCAAAGTTTAAACTTGGTGAACTCTGGCCTGCGAATTCACATCACGTGATACCGTGTGACCAAAGGCAGATCGATACGTCACAGCATGACCTCGTATCTGAATTAAAAGAACACATTTAAAACTGCAGCACTGCAGAAAAGTTGAGTAGATTGTGTGTTTTGTGTTGAATTTTAATTTTTGAAAAGACGCTGCACAGCGTGACGTCATATCACGACCAAAGTCTAGTGTGACCGCGCCTTACTTTCTAAATAACTCTTAAAAACTGAGATGTAATCATTCATAACATACAGTATGGGGGGGGGGATCAATGAATGTAATATGCCATGGCCTCACACAAAACCAAAATCCAACTTCACTTCAAGCACTAGCAGGATATCACGAGTACATCTGTGCAGGGAAACATCTCTTTCATGTTTGCCTCTCGGAAAGCTGTTATTTTGGAAACAGATTATTATAACAACAATCCCATGATCAAGTCAGATGAGGGCTCATCAGGAAACAAAGCAACTAAATAGCGGATCCTTGTAAATCTGATCACATGCAGGTCTTGAAACCAGTTTATTCTTAGAAAACTCATTTACATGCAGTTTGAGCCTTAACGCAAGTGCAACATGGAGCCATGGTGCTCATATGGGCAATACAAGGTCAGATCTGGATTGTCAAATGAACCCATGTGCACTGTGCAGTCAGAATATGTTTATTGCATATGTCTCTGACTCAGTGCTTTCCCTCCAGGCTACTAGCTGATGTTCAGGATTCTGACTTCAGTTCACCCTGTCCCCAGATTTTCATGGTTCGCCGTTTATTCCTTTTGATGTCGGATTATTACACATTATAATGTAAACCAAGTGGTTTCCATAGCAGGGTTTTGTATAGCAAATGTGTAACCGCCTTGTATAGCTTTGACACAAGCTATTGTATGTGAGGTATTATGTTGAACAGGTTATCTGATCATCTCATGCAGCTGTATTATACAATGAAATGACGCATGCTGTGTTACACATCTGAATTGGGCAATCATCAGCTCATTTTTTTTATAAAAAGGGTGAGTCAGTGCTACAGATAAGATAGAAAAAAACAAGCCGCCAGACTTCGGAAATTTCCACTCGCAAGCTAAAGGCCTATTTTGAGCCAAATATATTTAGCGAGAATAAGATAGTAGTGATGCAAAGTTGAAGTTACTGTAACATTTACATGGACGAGATTTTAAAAAGCAATGCGTTGGTAAATTTATAAAAAAGTATATTTAATATAACAAATATATATATATATATACACACACACACATTTTAACTTTAAAACAACTTTAAAAAAATAATACAAATTAAGTTATATAAATCATCCTTAAATAGCATTTAAGTGCATACAAAAACATCATTTATTTAATAAGGATAATTTTTTTATTTATTTAGCTCCATTATTCTACGGGAAAATGTATAATGTGTATAATTTGGACAACATTTAGACTAGCATATAGGACTTCAAAGTTAATACGCAGGCCAACAAACATAGTGAAAAAAATCTAAAAATAATAAATACATCTACCATTTTGAATTTATAGGGTCATTAAAAATCTCCAGGTAAGCAGAAGAAAATACAAGAATAAAAAATGCATTGGCATTTAACTATAGTGTACACATTGCTTTGCTAGTCATAAAATATTTCTAGCAGCTTAAATCTGTTTCTGCTACATTCATGGGACAAATTAAAGAGGTTTATTTCAAACTGTAACTTTATGCAATTTCTTTGTTGAAATGAGCACAGGGAAATTGATAAACGTGGGACCTGTATATCAGCATGAATGCCATGATAAATTTATTACTCGAGGTCAGTAATAAAGATCTGTCCAACGTTTGCATTCCTGGAGCCAGGAGGCTATGATATAATACTGCAACACTAGACTATACCAGGACTTAAAGTGCATTAATAAGTCAACAAAAGCACAGTACATTTGATAGCTTCAGTTGGCAACCAATTTGTAATTCTACCTTACGTTGCAGTTAATGTAATAATTTGTCTTTTTAGGTGTGATTTCTTAAAAACTCTCATTTTAAAACAAGTTTTACAGAAAAAAAGAGAAGCAAAAAACAAATGTATATTTCACCACCAACAATCAAATTATTAAATAAATAAATCAGTCAATCAATCAATCAATAAATACATTCCTTACTGACTTATCAGAAATGAATGAATAATGATAGACCAATGCATTTGCAAAAATGACACTTTTTCAATAACATTAGTATCCAACAATTTGTTTGCCTTTTGCATGAAGCTTCATCCACGTCAATAGGTGTCAGTATAAAGTCCAAAACTTCTGTTGTATCCTTCAACAAATATAAATGAGACAAACAGCATTGTGGTAAAAACACTGAAAACGTCCTAGCAATATCCTAGATCACCTTTGTAAATGTGCAGTAATGCCCATGCAAACACCCAAAATACCTAATAATTGGCATTGCGCTGTCCTACCGAAGTAACCACAATGCAGCATGCTAATAACACTAAAGAACACCCTGCCAACCATCTAGCATGACCATAGAAAGTATCCAGAGCATCGTATTAGCAACATGGCACAACACCGGCAACCAACCAAAAACTTCAAGCAACCACATTACGATGCGCTAAAATACACCAGCACATAGCAACACTCAGAACACCTTAGAAACCACATTTTCACACCTAGGAAGCACACAGAATACCCTAGTAGCAAGCACCCACAACATCCAAACAACCAATCTAGGAACTACATATCAACATTAAAACACTCACAACACATTTAGAATCACATATCAATGCTCTAGCAATCATCCAAAATACAGTAGCAACCACCTACCAATACACTAGCAAACACACAGGACAACTTATAAACTGCATAGAAATGCCTTGGCAACCATCCAAAAAACTCTAGCAACCACAAAGTTGTGTGCTGTAATACACTCCGAATGCCTTAACAAGCATTTTAGAACACCTTAGCAACCACATAGCAATGTCTTGGCAACCACTCAAGGAAGGACACATCAACTCAATAAAACACTTAGCAAACACATATTGATGTTCTTGCCTAGCATGACCACCTAGCAGATGACCACCTAGCAGCGCCCTAGACACTACCTACAACAACTTATAAACTGCATATCAATGCCTTGGCAACCATCCCAAAAGCTCTCATGTGATATAATACACTCCAAACACCTTAACAACCAATATAGGAAACACACAGCAACCTTAAAACGCTCACAGCTTCTTAACCACATAACCACAAAAACAACATTAAAACAATCAGTACACCTTACCAACCACATATAAATCTCCTAGCAACCACCTACCAATACCCTAGCAACCACAGTGAACATCTTATAAACTGAATAGCAATGCCTTTGCAACCATCTAGAAAACTCAACATATTCATGTGCTGCAGCACGATTGGTCTTCAGCGAACCCAAAAGGGCCCATGTCACACCTCTCTTTGTCTCCCTGCACTGGCTCCCGGTTGCAGCTTGCATCAAGTTCAAGACACTGATGCTTGCATATAGAACAACCACAGGCTCAGCACCCGCTTACTTCCACTTACTGATGACAATCTACATCCCCTCAAGAAGTCTGAGATCTGCGAGTGAGCGACGCCTCGTGATGCCTTCACAGGGACGCACAACATCACTTTCCAGAACATTCTCATTCACCGTTCCTGGCTGGTGGAATGAACTTCCCACCCCTATCCGGAATGCGGAGTCACTGACAATTTTCAAGCGACACTTGAAAACTCATATCTTCCATATTCACTTGCCTTCTGCTCCTTTTTCATAAAAAAAATACCCTTTGCTATTTCCTTAACCTCTCCATGTCTAGCTAGTTTTGCTCTGAACAATGCCTGAAATGTTGTATGACAAGCACTCACGGTGACTGTTTGCCTCTTTATAACGTATCGCTTTTTGTACTCCTCAATTGTAAGTCGCTTTGGATAAAAGCATCTGCTAAATTAATAAATGTAAATGAAACACAACCAGAACAGGTTAACAATGTAAAAACCCCTTACACACAGTGAGAATATCTTAGCAATCTTATAACAATGTGTTAAAAACAATGAATATAGCTTAACAACTACCTACAGCACCCTAGCAACCATCCACAACAAGCTAACTCAGTGCTGGCAAGTTTGGCACAGGCAAGCTCCAGTCGCATCTTCTTCTAACAAATGTAAATACTTTTTATTTAGAAAATATAAACCATAATACCAAACGGTATCTAGTCACAGGTCAACGGATATCGACTTGGCTAGAAGTCTAGAAATGAAGGATTTGAGCTGGTCACACAAAGGTTGTCCCTCACCATTGTGTTCTTGAGCCCTGGGGGACTGTCTCTCTGATTACTGCACTGCATTCTGGATAAAGAGCATCTGCTAAATGCCAAATAACCAACACAAACTCCATGAGAATGAGTTTTGAGTTTCCACATTTGGACCATATTTTATGACAGACAATCCTGAGGGGATACACTGTTTCCATCCCTATGAACCCAGTGACTCCAGCACACGAAAACAACTCAAGTTCAAGCACAGTGGATGTAATACAGCTAAACACCCCAGTCCAGCGTTAGCATGCCCCTCACCGAAAGTGATACAGGGAACATGTGCTCAAGAGCCGATGGAAAAATAACATGTCATGTGCTGAACCACAACAATTACTTCCCTACTTCAGTACATCTGTTAAGCCACAGAGCCAGACATGCACTGCCAATAACGATATTAGTATACATGCTGGGAAACTCAATGCACTCTTGGAGGGGTTAAAAAGACACATTGTTGGCCTTTTACTACTCTATTGAGTGAAGACAAGAAGATTATGTACCCAAAAAATATGCCTAGTTGCTGCCATTTTTCCTAATGGCCTCTCAGTTCCAATTTTTGGAGCTTGTTTTAATGGAAAAAAGCAGTGAAAATTCCTCAAATAGTCTTCAAAAATACAATCAGAACACCCTGGCAACCACTAGGGGTGGGAATCTTTAGTCACCTCATGGTCCGATCCGATACCGATTCTGGGAGTCATGATCAGATTCCAAAATTATTCTTGATCTACTTGCATTTGTAAGGAAAATACAGACGGGCGAGACCACACACTTCAAATGTAACATCAAACAAAGCACGCGTCTCTCACAGTGAATCCTGTGCAATGAAGCCTGTGAATGTCCTTGTAATTCGCTTCAACCTTTCTCGAACTTTATGAAAGATAATTTTACGGAAGGTTCGAGTGGTATGTATGTGAGAAATTGGAAGCAAGCAGAATACGGGTATTTCTAAAGCATACTCAGCGTCATTGCACATCTGGTTAAAAACTAAGCTCAGAATCGATTCTGAAATTCTCAGAATCGATACAGAATCATTTGAGAGAGTATTGCCATGCATCAATGGATCGATTTGAACAGCCTCGCAACCACATAAAACCACCATAGAAAAACCCTAGCAACACCCTGGGAAAAAACCTCTTGGCAATGAAGAGACACACTTTCTGACAATTATACACCTATTAACTAGCTACTACACCATAAACCTACTAGCAATGTTACCAAAATCTCGGAAACCACATTGTAACACATCTTCAACCACACTTGAACACTCTAGCAACCAGCAACACATTACAAACATTCTGAAAAGTAGCAACGCCCTAAAACACCATACATTACGTTACACCATACATCATCGTTACACCATAGCAGTTACCTGCAACACCCTAGCAGCCTCCTAGAAATTGTTTAGCAAGCACCCAAAACAACAACAAAAAAAACACATAGCAATGTACTTAAACACTCCCACACCATAGGAACACTTTAGCAATGGAGAAACACCTTCTTACAAACAGCCAGAAACCCTACTAGCAGCTAGCTATAACACCATAGCAACATTCCCAACATCTTGGAAACAACAGTGATGCATCTTCAACCTGCCCTGAACACCCTAGCAAACACATTAAAAGCATTCTGAACAGTAGCAACACCCTAAAATGTGCTTAAAACAAGCCGTGTTTCAATTACCATTCAAATTGCGCGAATTGAAATTGAAAATGTGCCCAATGGAAACATCAATTTTGCAAAAACGCCCACATATTGCAACAAAGGTTTTTACGCTCACATGAGGTGGGTTTTTGAGGCAATTCGAAAAAGTAATATATTACAAAATTGCTATGGAAACAGTCATTCTTTAATGTACTATAACCTCCAAGAAACATCTTATATGTGGTTGTTTTCAATCAGGCTATAAGGGGCTTTTCTTGCTAAAGATTTGCAAGACAATTTCAGATAAAGATACACACCTACATGTCCTTCAATTACAAATAATGACAAGTGTGATGGCTGCGATATACATAAACCTACGAATTCAGTCGCCATGACTTATCGTGAGAGGGGAAAAAAATACATCTTAGTCAAATAATACACTTTTTTTTTGTTATCCTTTATAAAATATTGCAATGGTTTTGCACAAATCTGTTATGGAAACCCAGCTACAGACACCAAAACCTCCAAAAAACCCTAGCCACTTCAACATACAAAACGCTAGCAAGCCCTCAGCAATGTCTGGAACATCTTGTCAACCACTTTAAAATGTTTTAGCCATGCTGAAAACTAGAAACAACACCACAAAACATTAAAATAAAACTTTCAGACGACAGTTCCACATGGCAACGAACAAAACCACCCACTACACAATAACAATTACCTACATAACTACAGCTACCTCCTTGCAATGTTCCCAACATCTTGGAAACCACATTGCAATGCCATGTCAACCACCCCTGAATACCATAACAGCCGTATAGCAACACTTTAAAACACTGAGAACAGTAGCAATGCAGTAAAACAACTTTGATTAAACTTATATTAGAAATGGTCTGGCAATCTCCCAAAACACCTTATCAACAACATAGCAGTACCCTAACTGCATAGCAATACATTTAAAGCAGTACCGATGCCCTAAACCAGGGGTAGGCATGGTCGGTCCTGGAGTGCCGATGTCATACAGAGTTTAGCTCCAACCCTGTAAAAAACCTCACTTGCCTGTAGCCCTAGTAATTATTTGATTAGGGTTGAAACTAAACTCTACAACATTGGTTCCCAAACCTGTCCTGAAGGACGCCCTGACCAACACATTTTGTATGTCTCCCTAATCAGACACACACCCAATTTAGTTATTGCACTCTCTAACGAGCTGATGAGTGGAATTAGGTGTGTTAGATAAGGGAGACATACAAAATGTGCAGGGCAGAGGGGCCTCCAGTACAGGTTTGTGAACCACTGCTCTACAGGACATCGGCACTCCAGGACCGATGTTGCCTAACCCTGTCCTAAACGGACACCTTTGGAACCACCTAACAACATCCTGGCAATCAACCAGGACAAACCTAATCATGTTCCAGATATGTAAAAGCAGTGTGATTATTCTTCAAGTCTTCTTTTTTGTGTTATGTGTCAAATATGTTATGCAAGCAAGGCCAACTGAGTCATTATAGTTTTCAGTCAAAGTTTCAAATTCTGCAGTAAGTAACTTGGGCATCATTAGTCAACATAACAATCATATTGGCAAGAATAGAATAAATCCCAAAATATAAACATTTGAGGCGAGATTAATGACAAAGCAAAGTGAATTTGTTCCCACATGTGTTTTTGGTAAAGACATTCATCAAAATCAAATAAGAAAAAATACAAAACAAAAAACAGTAGTACTGGCCACAATGGGGTTCCCAAGCATATAAAATTTCAGCTTTTCCAAAAAAGACTTTATGGGCTGTGTTTATAGATGGTGCATCTACTTGAACGATTGTAAAGAAAGGACACATATGTGAATGCATTTGACAAGACTTGAATTTAAATCTCATTCATTTAAATCTGATAATGCAAGTAAAAGGCCATTTGCTGAAGAATGTAAGCATAAGTGGATGGTAGACATTGACTTCCATAGTACTTTTTTACAACATGGAAGTCAATGGCTACCATCAATTTTCTGGTTACCAACATTCTTCAAAATATGGTCTTTGTGTTCAAAAGAAGAAATAAACTCATACAGGTTTGGAACAAGTGGAGGGTAAGTAAATTATAACAGAACTTGCATTTTTAGGTGAGCTATGACTTTAAGGCTCATTTAAATATAGCAGATTCACAGAATCTATTCATGTTATATGGCCATCCAGCAACACCCCAATTCTACTGTCAGACTTTTATTTTGACGCAATGGAACTGGGAGAGGCGAATCAAACTTTGTGAAGAATGGCAGGCATGCTTTCCACAGGGTTGCTGTGCCAAGTCAAGTGCTTTTTTTCACATGATCCTGCTTTGGAGGACAGCCAGATGAGTGATTCAAGAGGTCCTTAAGTGACAATCAATGGCTGGTGCGAGAGATACCATAAGTTCTCAGCTCTTCCCTAAGGCGTGTGGTCCACAGCTGATCCATTGTTGAGTATTACAGAGGAAATGCACTGCAAGGAGCAAGTCGTGTATGCAAGGTCAAGATATCTGAACTGATACGCAAAAGCTGGATATTTCCATATATTTTTTTTTTATTTTTTTGGGAGGGGTGCCTGAACAACTAGGTTGGCTTCGTCCCAACTTGTGAATCCAATAGCTGATACCTTCAAATAAATCACAATCAGTATTTAGTTAAAATAGCAATGAGAAAATCTCAAGCCCATTATTTTGTCATTCAGTTGTTTCCAAGAAATTGTTCAGTTGAACAAGTGCCAATATCAAGTTATCCTTGTTTGTCAGGATGTCACAAACAGACTGTAACTTACTTTACCCTCTTTTTCTTTGCTTCACAGTCTTCCTGGAAATCACAGAGTAGTCAGTGGTGTGCCTGCTACATGGCCAACATGTGAGAACAAAGACTATCTTCAGTTCCCAAACAAATCAGTGTGTACTGACAGAGAATTATGGGTGTTGTCGGATGGAATGTTCTATTCTAAACAAATTTAGAGTCCCGATTGATCACGGTTTAGTCATCGACCATAGAGAGAAGTTGTGTGTTTGTGCAGACTGAATGATACTGGTTACAATATTGGGCCTCAAATAAACAAATTGATGCAACTTAGTTTTTCATACCTGTTTGTTTCTACTGCTGTTTTTCTATTGAGATGTATGGAAAATAGAGTGCAGCAAGGATGATGTATTTATGTAGGCCTGGGGTGTCCAAACCTCTTCCTGGAATGTCAATGTCCTGCAGAGTTTAGCTTTAACCCTAATTAAACACATGAACCAGCTAATCAAGGTCTTCACACTCACTAAAAACTTCTAGGCAAGTGTGTTGGAGTTGGATTTACCTAAAATCTTCAGGATGTTGGGTCTCTATGAGCAGGATAGGACACCCCAGATGTAGGCCAAAACCCAGAAACGAGTTCATATTTTTGCACTTACGGTTCCATCATCAGTGGGGGGGGGGGGGGTTTGGTTAAACAACTGAAATAAAATCTAAAGTTAATGCAAACTCAAAATATTGTCATGTTGTATTCTACAATAGAGGTTCTCAACTCTGGTCCTCGAGGTCCACTTTCCTGCAGAGTTTAGCTCCAACCCTAATCAAGCATACCTGAGCAAGCTAGCCAAGGTCTTCTGGATCACTAGAACGTTACTGGCTGGTAAGTTTGATCAAGGTTGGAGCTAAAATCTGCAGGAAAGTGGACCTTGAGGGCCAGAGTTTAGAAACCCTGTTTTATGCAATAAAACGCTAAATGGGACTACAGAGGTGTTTGGGAACTTCATCTTCAAGCTTAACAGGAACACATCTACTCAATAATCCCCGTTCAGGGTCTCATTTTGGATATTTTTTTATTTTTTTTAAACAAAGAGTTTAGCTTTTACTTTTGGTGATTGTATTTAGTCTTTAAAATGTATACAAGTTGTGTTGATTTGAGAAGATTATCAAGTTTTTTAAGGTTTGTTGGTCACAGAGCTTATTTCCTGCAATAATCCAAAGCCAATAAAAAAGTGTTTTTGGCAAGAGAACCAGGATTAATAATACCACCAACTGTCGACAAACAGTTATTCTAAAACTTTGCAAATAAGCGTCGTGACATTATGACTATTACACCTGTCACACCACACTGCAAGAGCCCTAAAAAACTCCCAAGATGCCCTAGATTCCTCATTCATGAGACAATAAGCTATCAAGAACATGACAACTAGGGCAGAATTTCACAAGGTGGGAAATCCAAACAATGAGAGGCAGTTGCGCCACCTCATATGTGGGAAAAATGAGCATTGATTGGTTTTGCTAGCCGCAAATCCTCACTTGACACAGTGCTGAAAGTGGATTGAGTGGATTGCGTCGCTTCATGAGAAGCTCTAAACCATGAGTCATTCATAACTGTGTTAAGCAGGGAATTAATGTAAGTCCCCCTCAGGTCAGGGCTCACTCAGACAATTTTGCTGCAGATTATTGTACATCTGAATCACCTGTCGAGGAATAATCTTTCAAAAAATTGTTTTCATTTAATTTTGATAAGGTTACAGAAGAACATAAACGTTAACTTTTTTCCCCATTTTATGGGACCAAAATAACAGGGCCAACAGACACTGAATTCAACATTATTTCAACTGTAACAGTTTGGAATTCATATAAGTTAGTTTATAATATGAATAGGAAAAAATTTAAATAGTGTTATTTCTTTGTAAAAAAAAAAAAGATATGTGCAACAACTGCTCACTCAGTATTGTTCTATTAAAAATGTCTAACGATGAACAGGGCTGAAACTCACACAAAATAAGGTTATGTATCTAACCCTCGTTCCCTGAAGGAGAGAACAGAGACGTCACTCTGTGAGCAATTTGGTTGCTCAAATGTTTAGATTACTACTCCCTTTCAGTCGGTCACTCCGAGTCACGTCGGATGACCGACGAAATTGGGATCTCCCCAGAGAGACCTATTCACTTCGAGTGTAACTAAACGAGCCAATGGACATTGGCATGCGGTAATTCGCATCCAGCTGCCGCTGATCACAGCGTGAATATAAGAGGCAGCAGGTGCACCGCATTAATTCATGCTTTCGCAGAGGAGCCGAGCCGGTGACTCGGCAGCTCAGCGGTGGTACAGCAACTGTGGCGACGGGATGTGACATCTCCGTTCCCTCCTTCAGGGAACGAGGGTTACATACGTAACCGAGACGTTCCCTTTGAGTCGGTCACTCCGAGTCACGTCGGATGACCGACAAAATTGGGATCCCTACCAAAGTTCCACAGGAGCTGCCCCTTCCAGCGCCCTGTGTAGGCCTCCTTATCCTTCCTATAAGGCAGACGATAGGATCAGGCTCTACACAGAGAAGGTCAACTACTGCTGTTCCTAGCGCAACCCAAACAGTAGGACTTGAATAACACTGGGAAAGCGTGCCCTTTCACTTGGAAGAGGCACACTGTGGAGTCACCTCCTCTCAGAGGGTTTTAAGTGACATTTACTCATGTGAAGTAACCCTGTAGGGCCCTATTGCACATGGAAGTCTCTGAGATGGCTCAGAACGTGGTCTGCCAGGGGAAACACGGCTCTAGTAGAAATGCCGTGGAAAACACATATGGGATCCCAACAGGGTCACTCATATGGGCACTAGCCTCACACCAGATTTCAAGAATTCATTGGCTGAAAGGCCTGGCGCCGGACGCTCCGTCACGTCTGGATGCCGGAGTGCTGGAGGACTCGACAGGGTTTGCCTGGCTAAGGAACTCTCTGGAGAATTAGACGTTAAAGGACGCCGCAAGCTGACTCTGAACAAGACCACTCAGTGCCACTACCCTTTTGAGGTGAGAACACAGGTGAAATCCGGTTCGAAACGCAGGCTATAGAACCAAAAGAACATGTTGGGAGTCACCCAACCTGCAGCTCTACAGATGTCTGTTAGCGAGGCACCACGAGCCAGCGCCCAGGACGATGCCACACCCTAGTGGAGTGAGCACGCAACCTGAGCGGGCAGAACACACCTTGTGCTTCATAGGCCAAGGTGATGGTATCCACTATCCAGTGGGCCATCCTCTGCTTGGAGACAGCCTTCCCCTTCTGCTGTCCTCCGTAACAGACAAAGAGCTGTTCTGAGGTCCTAAAGCTTTGAGTTCTATCCACGTACTGTCGCAGTACGCTTACAGGACAGATCAAAGCTAGGGCTGGGTCTGCCTCCTCCAGGGGCAGCGCTTACAGGTTCACTACCTGGTCCCTGAAGGGAGTGGTAGGAACCTTGTGCACATAGCCGGGCTGGGATCTCAGTGTTGCACTGGAGTCAGCCGGCCCAAACTCAAGGCATGATTCGGCTCTTAGCACCAATACCAAATCCCAAGAGGGTAGGGAGGAAGGCCTAGATGGATTTAACCTCCTGGCCCCCCTAAAAAACTGATGACGAGATCGTGCTTCCCTACCGATTTCCCCTCTATGGGGTCATGGTGTGGTGGAATAACTGCCACGTAAACCTTAAGGGTGGAGGGAGCAGCCTACGCTCCAACCCTTGCTGCAGGAAGGACAGCACACGTCTCCGGGGGTCCTCGCGGTGAGAGGAACACCATTCGATGAACAGGTTCCACTTCAGTGCATAGGTCCATCTTGTGGACGGTGCTCGTGGTGAAGCGAAAGTGAGAGCTACCTCCTGGGGTAAGTCACCTAGAACCTCCGCGACCTGTCCAGGGACTACACATGGAATTTCCACAAGTCTGGACGCGGGTGCCAGAGGGTGCCCCGTCTCTGAGAAAGCAGATCCTTCCTCAGCGGAATCGGCCAGGGAGGGGCTGTCGCGAGGAGCATGAGTTCTGGGAACCAGGTCCTGCTGGGCCAATATGGAGCCACTAACAGGATCTGCTCCTCATCCTCCCTGACCTTGCACAGTGTCTGTGCTTGTAGGCTCACTGGGGGAACGCATATTTGCGTAGACCCTGGGGCCAGCGGTGTGCCAGTGCGAGCACAGTCCGTGCCGAGCGTTGCCTCGGATAGGGAGTAGAACCACTGGCAATGGGCGGTTTATGGAGATGCAAACAGGTCTACCTGATCAACTTTGAACCGACTCCAAATCAGCTGGACTGCCTGGGGATGGAGTCTCTACTCCCCAGGAAGTGCTACTCGAGACAGCTCGTTGGCCGCCTGATTGAAAACTACTGGGATGTAGATGGCACGAAGCGACCTCAGATGCTTCTGACTCCAGAGGAGGAGGTCACAGGCAAGTTGTGACATGCAACGAGAGCGTAAACCTCATTGCCGGTTGATATACGCAAAAGTCGCCGTGTTTTCCTTATGGAACAGAACGTCCTTGCCTCAAAGGCGCCCTCTGAGGCGGCTCAGGGCCAGGAGTACTGCTAGCAACTCTAGGCAATTGGTATGCCAACGCAGTTGGGGACCTGTCCATACCCCTGACACTGCGTGCCCGTTGTACGTGGCTCCCAAGCTGGTGGCCGAGGCATCCGTGAGTAACACAGCATGCCTGGATACCTGCTCCAAGGGCACTCCTGCCCAAAGGAACGAGGGATCTGTCCATAGTCTGAAGGTTCCGTGGCAGGCCGGTGTGGCAGGCCGGTGTAATCTGAACCTGGTGAGTACCGCGTTGCCACGCCCACCTCGGGACTCGGCCATAGAGCCAGTGCTCTGGTGGTCTCATATGGAGCAGCCAAGCGGAACTATTGCCGCAGCTGCAGCCACATGCCCCAGGAGCCTCTGAAAGAGTTTCAGTGGGACTGCCGTCCTGCCTGATAAAGTCTTGAGGCAGTTCAGCACCTACTGAGCACGTTCCTGGGTGAGGCGTGTCATCTGGCAGACCAAATCTTCTCCATGCCGATTAAAGAGATCCTCTGCATTGGCGCGAGTTTGCTCTTTCCCCAACTGACCCAAAAACCAAACTGGCTAAGGTGCCCGAAAGGCATGAGCTTGAACTGACACACCCGACCCTCGAACGCGAATCGCAGGACTGCCCTGCCGCGGGAGGATTGAGACATGAAAGCATGCATCCTTCAGGTCGATCGCTGCAAACCAATATAGGGGACGGACGCACTCGAAAATGCGTTTCTCCGTCAACATCTTGAACGGCAGCTTGTGAAGCGCACGGATCAAAACTCTGGGCACAATGAAGTAAGGGCTGACAAATCCTGACCTCATATTGGCTGGAAGGACTGGCTCTATCACATCCTTCGCAAGCAGGACTGTGATTTCCGCACGCAATATTAGGGCATCGGCCGCCTTGATTGAAGTGAACCGGATGCCCCTGAACCTGGGGGAATGCCGGGTGAACTGAATCGCATAGCCGAGTCCGCAGGATGGTCCGCAGGAACCACCGAGGTGGACTGGGGAGCGCTAACCAGGCTCTAAGAGACCGTGCCAGCGGGACCAACGGGACCACCGATGTACCCGAGGAGGGGCAGCAAGGTGGAACACAGGGACCCAGCCTGGGGCCTGTGACGGCCTGGCCTGTGATGGCAGGGGGCGGGGTCTGGGTATGCAGTGTAACACTTACCTGATTCCTCCTCATGCGGGAGGAACACAGGAACCCGGCTTGAGACTTGTGACAGCCCGGCGTGTGATGACTTTAAGCGGGGACTCGAGTGCTACAGCCCTTACCTGGTTCCACAAATGGGCAGGAGGAGTGCTCTTGGGCAACCCACTGCTGCCTGCTGGTGAGAGAACTCGTTTCTGCCTGCCCGCACTCGTTTCCAGAACACTCTACTGTGGAAAGGAGAGCAGTAGCTTCAATCACTACCGCTCGGCTCCGAAGCGAAAGGATGAATTAATGCAGTGCACCTGCTGCCTTTTATACTCACGCTGTGATCAGCGGCAGCTGGATGCGAATTACCGCATGCCAATGTCCATTGACTCGTTTAGTTACACTCAAAGTGGATAGGTCTCTCTGGCGAGATCCAAATTTCGTCGGTCATCCGACGTGACTCGGAGTGACCGACTGAAAGGGAGCAGTAATCTAAACATTTGAGCAACCAAATTGGTTTGGTGCCATCAGTGATGCAGAAATGATTCGCTTCACCTTAAAGGGGTCATATGATGCGATTTCATGTTTTGCTTTGTGTTTGGAGTGTTACAAGCTGTTTGTGCATATATAAGATCTGTAAAGTTGCAAAGATTAAAGTTTCAAACCCGAAGAGATATTCTTTATCAGAATCAGAATGAGCTTTATTGCCAGGTATGTTTACACATACGAGGAATTTGTTTTCATGACAGAAGCTACCGTAGTGCAACAGAATAACAGTGACAGAACAAAAACACAAATAATAAAAAGAAGAATTAAACAGAACAAGTAAATAAGGAATAACAATATACAAATTAGCAATTGTATGTAGACGTATATAACAATGGACAGTTTTGTATGTACATGTATATTATGTGCAATTGAAGTGTAGACTAAGTATGTGTGTTAGATAAATAAGTGTATAAATAGTGTGTGTACCATGATTATTGTCAAGTGTTCATGAGATGGATTGCTTGAGGGAATAAACTGTTCCTGTGTCTGGTTGTTCTGGTACTCAGAGCTCTGTAGCGTCGACCAGACGGTAACAGTTCAAAGAGGGAGTGTGCTGGATGTGAGGGGTCCAGAGTGATTTTGCCAGCCCTTTTGCTCACTCTGGATAAGTCCAGTTACTGGAGAGTGGAGAGGGTTGTACCAATGATTCGCTCAGCAGTCTGGACTACCCTCCATAGTCTTCTGAAGTCAGATTTGGTACAGTTGAGGTCAGATTTATAAAGTTAAGACTCTGCCACGCCTTCCAAAAACGGCTCATTCAAACACGCCCCTACATGTCAACGTCAGAGTGTGGGAAGATTTGCATAACACCGCCCAAATGTATACGCAAAGAAAGAAGGCGTAACTATTATTCTCACTGTTGTATTGTTGCTGCCATCGCCATGTCGTGGAGAAGCTGTGTGTTTCATTGTGGAAGTGAAAGTACTTTGTTTGGCCTTCCAAATGATTGAACAACTAGAAATCAGTGGTTAAGTTATATTTACAACACTGTTCCAGAACAGTACAAGGCAAATATTCGAGTGTGTGCAGTGCATTTTAAGGAGGACTGTTTCCTGATCCTGGGAGAGAGTAGCCTACAATGTAAACACTATGAATGACTGTGAACACTATAAATTGGGGCAATTCCAATGTCACAAGGACAGTCAGGTGCTTCTGGCTCACAGCATGTAAGTACATTTCGATATTTAAAGAATACTGACTATTCAAACACAACATGGTGTTATGTTTACACGGCGTGGCATGGCACAATGCGTAAAAAGACATTATGAGTCATTATAATCAGTAATTATAATCAGTAATTATGTCCTCACTGAATGCAACAAATGCTTTGTTTATAGTGGGTTTTATTGTTTTAGTCTCTTCGCCCCGGGACACGGCATCACAACATGGTAAGGGGTGTAACATTTCCGTTACATGCTTGAGTTATTCGGCCAATCACTGGATAGCTGGCCAATCAGAGCACACCTCGCTTCTCAGAACGATGAGCTTTGTAAAAATCGATGTGTTTCAGAAAGGCGGAGCTTAGAGGAGCAACAATAATGTACAGTATGTGAAAAAATAATGTGTTTTTTTAACCTTGAAGCACATAAACACACTACATTACACCAAAAACACAAAATGAAGTTATTTTTAGCAATATCATATTACCCCTTTAATATTCAGGACTTTCAGGTTTCCTAAGAACTGGCCTTTCAAATACAGCAAACGTACATTTCAAGCAGAGCTCTGCATGCTGCGTCAATCATGCACAACTTGACTGTGACTTGAAGCAGAAGGAGACAACTGGGAAAGTCTCAAAACGCTGCCTTCAAACCACAGACCACATTCATTTAACATGCAAAGCCCCAGTTACAAACAATCTAGCCCAGCAGTTAACATGGTAAATCATTAAAACTTTGAACCATGCCCAACCGTCTGTGGCTTGTTGTTTTCTATATGCACAATGCAAACTGTACTGCCTCTAAACAAATGCATGCATCAGCTGGCACCCAGTCAGATGCCTTTTATTTGGCTTGGACAGAGTTGCTTTCAGGATACTGGTATAAATCCCAGATCCTAGAGAGAGTCTCGCTGGTAGGTGACAGATTTATTCAAATATTAACTCACAAAGCTGGCAAACAGTCTCTAGGAGAGAGTTTGCACAGTCTCTGTTAGATGAAGGCAAATAATGGGGTTTTCACACCAGTGTCAATAAAAAACTATCATTTACTGGAAAAATATCTACATTTATGGTCTCTTTGCTTATATTAAATTATAATACATGACAACTATAATGATATATTCTGCATAAGAGTCTGACAATAAGTCTGAACTGTGTTGTGTAAACTACTATGCAAAGTTGGACAATCTTTGGAAGATTCATAATTACATTTATTTATATTTATAAATATATATATTTTTTTGTGATCCATTAAACCTAAACATTTTACTGTATCCTGCTGTTTAGAAAGCAATCAATCATGAAACTAGTTTGTCCAACTTAACCTGTTGTTTCTGTTTTACTAATGCATTTTTTTATACCTCCTGTATGTGTTTCAATAGTGTAATGCGTGTTGTAATCAATACAATTTGTGATTCTGAATTTTTAAAGTCAAACATGTAAAACATGAGCAAACACTGAGTGTTTATGTTGAACAAGAGCATATTTTCAACACTGAACCTTATGAACGGAGGCACATTCTGTTATTGCTCACGATCATGTGCATTACACCAAATATGAGTCATTCAGTTAAGTTAAATTAGTTTCTTTGTTGTTTTGTTTTTGGTCAAGAACATCACTAAGATATCACACAGGCTGTTCCACTGGCAGAAAAGGGTTGCTTTAACCAATGAAAAATGGGTCAAACGTTCTGAGATCTCAAATTTAATTTATTTTGAGATTATTTTCATGATAACTAAGTATGCCTCACCAATTAATTCTCATTACCTTATCAAGAATAAATCTATATATATATATATATATATATATATATATATATATATATACACTGCCTTCAATTTATGCTGATATACATAAATTATACAAAACAAAATGTAAACACTCATAATGCATAAGCTAACACTAACACTGAGCATTATATTTCTTACAGAATTTGTTCCATTTTCTAACCTAAAAACAAATGTCATTTTCCACTGTTAAAGCATTCATGAGTACCATCTTGAAATTTTAAATTGACAAAGCAGAATTTAATATTTTGATTATTGACTGATAATTCACATGGACATATGCACGTCCACAAATGAAGGCCACAAGACTCTGTCTCCACATCCACTTTGCTATTTGGGACAGGCGCTATGTCACATCAGCTAATCACTGGGGTGCATCAAGGTTCTGTGCTGAACCCTATTAAATATTATATCATTCCTAATAAAATGGGAATGATACAACATGTATTTTTATGATATAATGATATAATAGTCCGCAGTGCGTTAACTAATGTTAAAGGGGTCACATAATGCCCATTTTCCACAAGTTGATATTATTCTTTAGGGTTTTAATGAAAAGTCTGTAACATAGTTTGGTTAAAATTTGTCATTGGTAGTGTAAAAAACACCCTTTTTACCCTGTCAAAACAGCTTTTGCCAGAGCAAGTGCTATTGTGTCATTCTCCTTTAAATGTTGCTGAGCTCTGCTGACTCCCCCCCCCCCCCCCACTCTTCCGAGCCGCTCTCTGAGGGACTATTTACTTTAGCCGCATTCATCGTGAAACTTGCTAATTAGCACATTATTAGGAAAGGCAATTTGCAAAGATTCATTTAAAAAAACCTTGTACTCACTTCTTCTACAGGTGAAGCTGGATCACGCATGATTCGTGCGAACATAGACACATTTAGGTATTGAGGGCACATTCCCTTCTAAACCAAACTGAATCCTCTTCAGCCGCTCAGATAACTGGAGTCAATAGCTGCGTTTCCATCCACCTATTTTTATGCACATTTTAGAATATCACATAAAAAATCTCTGGATGGAAACAGCAAGATACACATCAATTCTAAAAATGCGCATAAAAAATGTATGCGCACATTTGAGTAGGATAAACTTTTTATCCGGTAAGTAAAAATGCACATAAACTACGATGGAAACACATTTACAGAATAAATCCCTCCATGCACATCAAAAAAGTCATGTGACTTTGCGCTTTGAGACGGGATAACTTGACTAACCAGTGGTCCGATTTCGTTTACAGCATTTATAAGTTGTTTTGGTCATTCTGAAAAGCCTGAGGAAAGTCTGTCATCAAAATATTTCTGTATAATTGTCTTACACGACTGTGTTCCCAAACAGCCGACATCCACCTCCAAACGCAGCAGCATTTATTGTGTTACGTCTGCTCTTTCTGAAGCGCAAATAATTTATATCATATATGAAAACTATTATATTCAGTGGCTTCTCCTATATTCTTAGTGATATTTAGTGCCACAATTTACCAGGAAGTGACGATTTTGCTCTCTTTTACTCGTTGGATGGAAACTTGGATGGTGGATGGATGGTGTTTTATGCGATGTTCCAGTTTTGCGCATAAGTTAAATTATAATCTTTGGATGGAAACATAGCTAATGACTACTGATATGTTCATTATTACATCCAAACAACAAAACACCAATCGATTAGGAGTCATTCTTGTCTACATCTGCTCTGGCGGAAACAACTGATGACAGGTCACTCAGGGGAGGGGGGGGGGGGGTCTGAGGTAAGACACCAGTGCAGTCTGTGCTAAAATGCTGTCAATCAAACTATCGTGGGAGGCCTCCGTCCGTGTGACGTCACACAGAGATCTGCTCGATTTGAGAAAAGGGTAAAGATTTTGGTAGAAAAAAAAACACTGGGTGGATTTTTATCATTAAAGGATGGTCGTGTACACACACTGCCAACACACATTTCAGTTCAAACTACTTGTAAAAGTGCATGTAGCATTATATGACCCCTTTAAAAATACAAATTCTGACTTTAAAAGTGTATTACAAAATGTTGAAACTGAACACAATTTTCCTAAAATAGGCTACATTTTCTATACACTGCACAAATCAATTTCTTTCTTTTTATATTTCTTTATTATTGATGTGAAATCTTGTAGTAAGATCATTCACCCATATTTTAACAGAAATATGTTTAAACCTGACTTAACTACATTCTCGTTCATCCTCAGGTATATTTAGGCTCCATAAAATTAAAATAAATAAAATAAGTGTTTGTTTGTTGTTGTTGTTTTGCTTGTTTGTTTGTTTGTTTGTTGTTGTTGTTGTTTTCTTTTACTGTGTATGCAACATGTTCCTTGTGACATTTCTCACGATAACAAAAACATGTAACTAAGGATGCAAACTGAGCCACCCCAATGTCCCTCCTTTAGAAACCCATCTGGCCCCAACCCAAAACCAATAAATCTGAGCTTAGGAAAAGAGCAAACAATATAGTTGATCTGACCACCAATAGATAGAGGACAACATGCTTTATTGTGTTGAATTAGGGCCTTTAGAAAGCAAATGCAGTCCACAGAGAAAAACTAAGACAAGCCTCACTTAAAGGAAAAAGAAGTACTTTATATGCATATCAACAAGCAGCGGACGAGAACTCCTAATGGGTCCAGAACTGCCACTGGTGTGCATGAGGAAAAACATGTCTCGTTGGAGAATGGCATGCAAACACACGCAGGCATCTTTCAAGCTAGTGTGGGCAGTGGCATGAGCTTCGTAGCAAGTACGGGAAATGACACTTGTAGAGCACGCAGAACTTCTCCTAAACCTTTCCACTAGATGGGTTCCACATGGTCTGTAGATAGTAGTGGCATTATTATAGCAACCTCATTGCATTTTTGTGTTTAGAGCATTGTGTCTTCCCAAAATATGGGTAAAACCATTAACATGCCATGGCACCAGACGGGTTGCACATCTGTTGGTGCTGGTCTGTGGTTTGACTTAAATGAAGGACTGTGACCAGGACCTGTTATTGTGTTTATGGTTACTGTAAAGGGCTTGGCTCAGGCACTATTACCAGAAAAACAGGATGAGAGTGAGGTATTGCTAGAATCTAGTACTTAAAAACTAATTTTCATTTTCCGCTCTTAAAGAATTTATGAGCATTAATTATGATACTCAAAAAGGACAAGTCTGAAAAGATAAATGGGACAATGTACTGTCTGTCACATGGAGTTTATAAACAACAGCAAGCGAAGGCCACCAGACTCTACATCAATTTGACTATATTTGACAGGACTAACCAATGGAGTGCCTCAGAGTTCAGTGTTTGGCCCTTTTTCAACATACAAAACCTCACTCAATCAAATAATGTAAATCCACTGTAAAGATATTATTATATCATATACACACAGAAATATTGTGGAAATTAAATTTTGAAAAATTGGGGGAGGGGTGACAGAATTCTCCCATGATTAATGTATGAACTGTTGCTCATTGTTGGCAGATCAGTTAAATAAATGAGATGAGATAATAGCAAGAGATTATTTTCTTTAGTTTGTTAAGTCCACAGGAACAAAAGTGCCCAGAATAGTCAAACTGTAAAAATTGTCTTACAGTTTTAACAATAATAATATTATGTAAATTAAAAGATGAATTCTAAATGCGGAATTAAATGCATTTTGAAGCTAAAAGGCCCTATTACAGTCCAGTTCATTGGTTGGCTATTGTCAATGTAAATAACAGCCCCACTCTCTCTTCCTCTCCCTTTATAATATCATTATCCACTGTTTACAGTGACGCTTACATAACCCGACCTTGGTACGTCTTAACTGTCTGGCCCTACATCCAGGATTTCTTCCTGTCATTGACCGGCTGTTATCTAACTGCTGTTTGGTGAGGTATGCTTGGGATAAATTATCACATTGTCATTTGTTCCTGGCTACTTCGCAGAAGTCATTTGACCCATTTTCTCCAGGCAGATCCCATAAAGCTCTCGGTGAGAAAGCATGTGTGCCAACTTAAATGATAATCAATCTGTATATAAGCTGGGTTGGAAGCTGGGCACTACTTGTGGAGTTAAGGTAAGATGGGCTTTGACAGTTAAAATGGCACAACAGAGCTCTGTTCTAAAACCTAGTAAGCTGCCTACCTAGGCAGCAAGTATGCGCCCAACACAAAAATGCTTCCAGTCAAACAATATACGTCTGTCTTTGAATATGCCTCAGGTCTGTCCCAATACTCACACTTGCCATCTTTACAACTTGACCATTTGTCTACTTACATGACATATTTCCTTAATGGAAAAGTCTTTGCTCATAACTTGAGCATATACATGACAAGTCATAGCTCTGCAATACAATATGCAACAATAAGTTATGTAACATCTAATTCATTTAACTTACACTAGAAAGTGTTCCTCAAAATCTCGCAATTTTGGGGCACATGAGCTCCTAAACATGATGAATGATGGGATACGTTTAGCTTCGAATACCACTCCAAAGTATCGCACACTTACTGTTGCAAGCCAGACTTCAGGTGTGGGGATTTGGGACAGGGCCTTTCTTTTGGGGCAAAATTCTACAGCAGCACTGTACGTATGAAATCCCAGAATGCACTGCTGCAACCACAGTGAAAAACACATTTTCTAAATCAGTCACTGAATTTCAGTTAGTATGCTGCCTCAGAAGGTAGATGCCTATGTAGACAGCAAGGTAGTATGCTAAAGCTTATCCAAGGTGTTGTGGTTTTGCATAGACTGAAGGTTTTACTTAGGACAACACATTGAAGGTACTCAGGGGCACGGAGATAGAGAGCGCCAGACTCTGACAACTTGATATAAATACCTTTTCAACACAAACATCAGTGAAAGCTATTTAAAGTTCATAGTTATTTTTTTTAAAGCGCTTGTAATATTGCCTGGACGCCTTTAAGTATATAAAATGTTTATTTTATAAGCAAAATAACCAAGCTGTTAATGAGCATAACAACAAGACAAAAATATCCATGGTATGAAGTTCGCCTTGGGAACAAATTAATACTGAGCGGTACTTCAGGATGCATACCATGAACAGAAACCTAATAACACATTTACTAGTTTCTACCACCAGCAATACACAAGTTTTGTGAGATGATGGCTTTATTGTTGCATGAGCAATTGAGATGTTGGTTTAATAGAGTTGTTGTTGATCGCAGGAGCGACTGGAATGTTTGCGTTTTGGCATTTCTTCACCTCCGTACAAGGGCAAATGGTAGCTATCCAAAGCTGTATATTGTTTTACAAGAGTTGGAATTACAATGTTAATAACAAAACCAAACTAGATGAGTGGCGCTTACCCATGCACTAATTGAAGCCAAATAGCCAGGACGTTTCTATGTGGTTGCTAACTTCCTATGAGTGTTTTTTTGTTAGTAGTGGTGGCCCCTGAGGGGTTTTATCCAACTTATATTCCAATGCAGAAGTAAGCCATTTTCATTGAATATGAGATACTTCCGGTTCCAACCTGGTCTCATGGCATAAACGTACCTGGAGGCACTTTTTAGCGAGACCGTTATTGCATACCTTACTGCACGTGTCGCCGCAGTTTCAAAGAGAAATGTCCATTGAGTGGCGCTAAAACACAGGGTTCAATACGTAAACCCTGGCACGTTTTTATTACATTAATATAGATACTTATTGTTGTGTTTTTATTACGTTGTTGCAGGTACGTATTGAGTCAGTTCAGAATTAAAATATCCGGGGACCGTCGCTAATAATTTATGCTACGCTATATTGCCAAAAGTATTGGCACCCCCTTCTAATGAAAGGTTTGACTACTTTAGTAATTTCCATGAGTACAAATCTTAACGTTTAAGCATATAATGATATTATAGGGAATTGTGTGCTTCTAATTTTATAGCAACAGTTTGGACAGGACCCTTTTCTATTCTAACATTACAGTGTCTCTGTGTATAAGACAAGGATCAAAGAGAAATGATGATTCAGTCAGTGTGGAAGAACTTGACTGGTCTACAGAAAGCCAAGTCCTAATCCCAGCTGAACACCTCTGGTGTGACTTTAAATGTAGACCTTGTGCCAAAAACTCATCACTAAACACCAATGACTTGTACATTCATTATATGGACAAAAGTACTGACACCCCCTTCTTTAGAAGACAAAAGGGCACTTCCAAACTATGGCAACAAATAAATTAATGTACTTAAAAATTGTATTTCCACCTCTGTTGCAACAGTTTTGAAGTGTATGAAATAACTGTACCATATGTACAAGTCATGATATTCTTCATGTTTAGACAAATCAAAATTAGCCACCTCGCAAAATATGTACGAATTGCCGTGAGATAGCGCTGGGTATTCCGGTTCATTAATTGCTATATGAGAATAACTAGAAGAATAAGAAATCTGCACTACAAACCTGTGTGATTATGATAATAAATTAAAATAATATGATAAATACCAGAGTGCAATGTGCAGGTAAGATAACTGGAAGTGGATGACACCGGAAGCCTCGAACATTCAAGTTACTAACGTGAATGTAAGTTGCGCCTGCAAAGATGGATATATTAAGTGAGAATTATCTTAACGTATACAAATTACATCCTAAAATAGTTTATCTCATTAAGGAAACATTTCAATATACGCAAACACTAACACTCCACTTAAAAATAACGGTGC
Organism: Ptychobarbus kaznakovi; assembly: GCA_027422405.1. NCBI lineage: Eukaryota > Metazoa > Chordata > Actinopteri > Cypriniformes > Cyprinidae > Ptychobarbus > Ptychobarbus kaznakovi. The sequence goes on from CM049815.1 coordinate 14,417,310, forward strand.
TTCACGATATCTTAGAATAACCTTTCTTGTCTAAATGGTTCCATAAAGAACCTTTAACATCTGAAGAACCTTTCTGTTTCACTAAAGGTTCTTTGTGGCAAAAGAAGGTTCTTCAGATTATAAAAAGGTAAGAAAGAGATGGTTCTTTAAAGAACCTTTGACTGAATGGTTCTTTGTGGAACCAAAAATGGTTATTCTGTGGCATCGCTGTGAAGAACCTTTTAAGCACCTTTATTTTTAAGAGTGTAAGTGGGATAACACACACAAACAAATATCATTTATGATTTATGATATTCACTATGACCAGTATAAACATATTTGGAGAGCCCATTCCTTGAGTAAAGAATCTCTATTCCTTCATTGTGACAATTATAGCCCATGTCTTGATGTGAAATCCTTCATAATTTTATTGTTTTTTATTTTAAAGTTTCTCTTCACCTGTTATCTTAACAAGCACATTTGGTGATACGTGATACTGAAAGCTGATTGGCTTGAACAGTTGCCCCTCACAGATGATTGGTTATGCGGATGGAGGCAGATACAAACTTTGTCGACAGCATTGGAGGGAAGGAAAAGACATTACATTGCATTGATTGTTCAGTTTAGCTGAAGGTTCGGCCTTATCTTACAATTGTGCAATAATCCAAATTCAAAATAATAACACATAAGTGTATGAGATTACAAAAATAAAATCCCTATTTACTAATTACTATAAAGACATGCGTGAACATCAGTGGTATGCTAAAATATACATAACTTTCTTATGTATGATCTCTCGTATAATCACCCAGTCAGAGTTTTAAATGCGAACGTCAACAAAGCAGCTGGGAAACATGTCACATGATATTACATTTACCTCAGGAAACTAAATCAGTATCCATAGCTTGTTAATTATCTACCATACGTGCATTATTTTGACTTAACCTGATGTTTGTCTTAACCGTTTAAATGTTTGGGGTCATTGATATTTTTAATATATATTTTTTAAATTTCTTATTATTATCAATGTTGAAAAACTGTTGTGATGCTTCATATTTTTCGTGGACACCATACTAAATTATTTTTGTGTAATTTCATGAATAGGAAGCTTAAAAGAACAGCATTTTTTTTTTCAAACAGAAATCTGAAAATAGTGAAAGCTCTAGGGTCAATCTCAAAACGATGGGCATGTCACATACACGCACAAAGTTAAGCAAACAAGCATGGATAAACAACACCTGAGTGGATCATTCAGATCAGAAGTCCAACACTTCAGCACAATATGCTTGAAACAACACAAGCCCACTGGACATTGTTTGTTATGTACAGGTGCAAGAGTGTGTACACCAGTAATACACTGTTCAATGTTTACCCATTGTTCACAGATACAATATGGGTCCGCTGCCAGATGCAAAAACGTCCTACAAGGAACAATTAATATTATACGAACAATGCTTTCGCTAGACTAGGTGCTGTCCACTGCCATTCACATTCTAATGACTGAGACAAAGCCACCAGAAATACATTCAGTGAATTAGTACAGAGCTGCTCTCAATATAGACCATGCTCTCTTACTCCAAATGTAACGTAGATGTATTCGTATGGCGTTTCGAGCGGGATCTCTGACGCACGGATCCGTTCAAGGTCACCGGGGCTGTTTATTTTTCCCTTGGCTGCCTGCGCAGGCTTCTGCAGTCCGTCAGCGTGACTTTTAAAGGGAAGCCCAGCTGTCCATTGAGTCAGGCGAGAATTCACAGGCGCCTGTATATCAAGCTCTGTGGACATGGGCCTATTTCATCCATTGTGTCGTCACAGACAATCGCTTTATAAACTGTCCTGACCGATCGGTACGATGTGAAAGTATCTGATGTATTTGTAACGGAGCTCATTTCAACGTGCCACCTGCGACCGAAATAGGAAATTATATGTGACTTTCCTATCATTCACAGTCAGAGTCTCCTCTAAACTAAATACAGTGGAAAATAACAAAACACAAGAGGCTTCTGTTTTAATTGTGGTCAGGTTAAATGCGGAAAGGGCGCTTCAAAGTCACCCATTCAAAGTCCTTGGAAACAAAAGTTTACCGTAAATTGTAAATTGCTCTGTTTACTCCGAGCGTGGCCTCCAAGTGACACTGTTGAACCCAAAACTCTCCGTAGCATGTCTAGGAAAGTCATCAAGTAAGGAATCCCTGGCAGTCGTCCGCAGTCTCTCCAGGCCCTTCTGGGAGTTGAGTGTAATAAAGTTGTGGAAAGGAGCTGTTTTCAAATTGTAAATTCCTTTCGGTTATTAGCTCGAATATGCCCATTTGAGGGTCAACAAAAATGCTGCTGGGGAACTTCTGAGCACAGAAAAATGGGATGATTGGACTTAAACAATTATATAAGCAATTACATTTTTCCACATAAAATTAGATGTGTTTATTTATTTATTGCTTGCCAAACACTTGAACAAATAAAATATGAACATTTAATTTCCAATATGCTATTTCCCATTATGCTAAGGTGTTGTTGCTGGTTGCCAGGTATTCTTATCTCTCTCTCTCTCTCTCTCTCTCTCTCTCTCTCTCTCTCTATCTATATATATATATATATATATATATATATATTTTATATATTCTGTTAATACATATTTTATTTTAATTAACATAAATGTTGTTTTTTTTACATTTTAGTTACCAATAACAACCCTAGGGTGGTTGCTAGGGTGTTCTGCATGGTTGCTAGGTGACTTATTTGTGAAATCTTATAGAAGTTGAAATGTGCATGCTTTCTTAATGCTTTAAATCACATGTCAAATTTTTGAAGTGCTTTTGTTGTGAGTGAAGAATGAGAAACATTCATCTCCAGCAACAGTTATTGCACTGGCCTGTTTCTCGTTTGTAACACCACTTCATCTCACTCAACTCAAAGCTGCTTTTCATTAGGATCTTTTCTGAATACTGGCCAAGATGATACATCTGACTGTAATAATTCAAATAACAGCATGCCATAGTTGATCAGTTTGCCTGACAACTATTTTCAACAACAACACAATTTGGTTTTTATGTCTGCAATTTAAGAAGAAATAAGCTCAAGGAAAATCAAAATAATTACATGTCGAGGAATCTATTTGAATTTGTTTTTATTGCATTTTTTTTGGAGGAGAGTAAAAAACAAGCAGACCACATAAGCTACTGTTGTTTGACACAGCAGAGATATAAATCTATGACTTTATGGGAAAATAATTTGTTTACTCCATTTCTTTGGATGTGGCACTGATACAAACACTGTCTGGATGCTTTAATGGTTCCACGCTGACATTTTATGAACATATTAATATTCAACAGATTCTGACAAGTGAATACACATGGAAGCAAAAGATACTCTGTATAAGCAATCACAGGTGTGCGATATTTATATGGATATTAATAAACAATCAAAAATAAAATCTAAACAGTTAAATAAAAAAATCCCATGCACTTAAAAAACGAACAAATTAATTGAAAAAAAACTAAAAAGAACAAATTAATTGCTTTTGTTTGGTTTTGCATGGTTGGTTGTTTGATTATTTTAGATTATTGGATTGTTTAATCCCTAGACTATTTGAGATAAAAGTGCGTTTAACTATATTACCATAAATAATCTTTAAGTCTGAAATACTTTTAGAAGGTTACTATATCAAAAAGAGCAAAACATGTTTGGTTGCTTTGCTTTGAACACAAAAGGAGAATGTTGTGGTCCAAACAAAATTGTATTGCAAACGTTCATCGCTTGGACAAAAAACTGTTTTCAAAATATCTTCTTTTGTGTTCCACAGAAGAAAGCAAGTCATAGAAGGACAAACAAAAACTTTTTTTTTTCAATTAACAGCATTAAATACATCAAATAATGTGACTACGTCCAGATTAATTTAAATTAAGTCAATAATAACACATGATCAGAGAGAGAATACAAATGTCCACCAATATCCATTTAATAATTAATTTCACTCTGTTCATGTAGAGATGAGAAATCATCTAAACTGTACCAAAAACAAACGGACTATGCTGATTTGCCAACATCTTTTTTTGCACATTAGTATAACATCTTACAGACCATGTGTCTATGTTTAGCGCTGCTATTTCCAGTTTAGGAGGATTGCTGGACACTCCAGCCAATCTAAGATTAGAGCCGTAGGTCTTTGATGTCACGTCCCTCACGGCCGTAAGCCATTTTCGAGACATGCTTTTCACATTAGTTGGTAGGAAAAATCCATTCTGAAAGGTGATGTGGATTCAAAGTTCTCAAGAGAAAGATATGCAAGGACGATTGCAGGTTCAAAGAGTTAAGGTCAATCAGCAACACGTATAATGTTGAGTAATGTTCTCTTAATTTCTTTGTTTTATTTCTTTGGGTTACAGTGAGGCACTTACAATGGAAGTGAATGGAGCCCATTTGTAAATGTGTTAAATACTCACTCTTTTGTCATATGGCTACAAAACATAACCAAATATGAGTATTAACATGATTTTTGATATATGAAAATCACTTTTTGTATGTGTGTGTGTGTGTAAAGTAACATCCAATTTTACAATAATGTTCTGGTTAGTATGTGTTGCACTTTGCCGTCTCCCACTTTAAATGCTAAAGCTTTTCAAAGTCTGGTAGATTCTGATTGGCTGTCAATATTTGTATCATTCATCAGCTGAAAAAAATATCCAGTGATATCGTTCCTCTATATTGTTATCATTGTAGTTGTGGTATGGACTTCCTTGAAGAATTAGAAAGATTAACAAAAAAATGTAGCATTACTTCACTTGCTCAACAATGGATACTAAATGGGTGCCGTTAAAACAGTTTACACACATCTTAATAGTTGTTTTTTTACAAACACTTTACAACCGCTGTTTGGTCTCTCATTCTGACGGCACCCATTCACTGCAGATAATGTAATGCTACATTTCTCCAAATCTGATGAAGAAACACACTCGTCTAATCTTTGGATGGCCTGAGGGTGAGTACATTTTCAGCTCATTTATATATTTCAATAAACTATTACTTTAAAAATTATAAATTTAGTTACCGTTATCATTCTTGGTATGCACAACCCTTCAGGATTACTTTTTTGAAACAAGTTATGATAAATTATTGTTTGTGGTAATCTACATTATGCCACAAATGGTGTCGACTAAACTTCTGCTGCAGTAACATTCACTTAGTATACAGACAATAATATGCACACAGTCTTCATGACTTCTATATATGTAATGAATTTAGTCATTTATGAGCATTCACCTAGAGGCCATTCTTGTTGAATTGTTTCAGGTTCAGCTAACTGAATGAGCAGGGAACTGCTCCAGTGTTTATGTAATCAGTCCAAAGCCCAGGAACATGTTTGCAATATGAAAGAACACACTAATAAAGAGGAATGCAAACCGTCAGTCTTCCATTCTCGCAGAAATCTGAGTTTACTTACAGGATCAAATGAAGGTGGCCACAGAGAGTGAATTGTCTAAGAGCAAAAATACACCACAAATTCCATTTTAAAATGTATCAACAAAAATTATCCTGTGTTTCCAGTGCATATTCCAGCAAAATAAATGTAAGACGCATTTGGTAGAAGGATATATATATATACACACAGACATAAAAATATATTTTTTAAATATTTGGATAAAATCATAACCATGGCCTCTAGATAGTGTAATATACAAACCCGATTCCAAAAAAGTTGGGACACTGTACAAATTGTGAATAAAAACAGAATGCAATGATGTGGAAGTTTCAAATTTCAATATTTTATTCAGAATACAACATAGATGACATATCAAATGTTTAAACTGAGAAAATGTATAATTTTAAGGGAAAAATAAGTTGATTTTAAATTTCATGGCATCAACACATCTCAAAAAAGTTGGGACAAGGCCATGTTTACTACTGTGTGGCATCCCCTCTTCTTTTTATAACAGTCTGCAAACGTCTGGGGACTGAGGAGACAAGTTGCTCAAGTTTAGGAATAGGAATGTTGTCCCATTCTTGTCTAATACAGGCTTCTAGTTGCTCAACTGTCTTAGGTCTTCTTTGTCGCATCTTCCTCTTTATGATGCGCCAAATGTTTTCTATGGGTGAAAGATCTGGACTGCAGGCTGGCCATTTCAGTACCCGGATCCTTCTTCTACGCAGCCATGATGTTGTAATTGATGCAGTATGTGGTCTGGCATTGTCATGTTGGAAAATGCAAGGTCTTCCCTGAAAGAGACGACGTCTGGATGGGAGCATATGTTGTTCTAGAACTTGGATATACCTTTCAGCATTGATGGTGCCTTTCCAGATGTGTAAGCTGCCCATGCCACACGCACTCATGCAACCCCATACCATCAGAGATGCAGGCTTCTGAACTGAGCGCTGATAACAACTTGGGTTGTCCTTGTCCTCTTTAGTCCGGATGACATGGCGTCCCAGTTTTCCAAAAAGAACTTCAGATTTTGATTTCGTCTGACCACAGAACAGTTTTCCACTTTGCCACAGTCCATTTTAAATGAGCCTTGGCCCAGAGAAAACGCCTGCACTTCTGGATCATGTTTAGATATGGCTTCTTTTTTGACCTATAGAGTTTTAGCCGGCAACGGCGAATGGCACGGTGGATTGTGTTCACCGACAATGTTTTCTGGAAGTATTCCTGAGCCCATGTTGTGATTTCCATTACAGTAGCATTCCTGTATGTGATGCAGTGCCGTCTAAGGGCCCGAAGATCACGGGCATCCAGTATGGTTTTCAGGCCTTGACCCTTACGCACAGAGATTGTTCCAGATTCTCTGAATCTTTGGATGATATTATGCACTGTAGATGATGATAACTTCAAACTCTTTGCAATTTTTCTCTGAGAAACTCCTTTCTGATATTGCGCCACTATTTTTCGCCGCAGCATTGGGGGAATTGGTGATCCTCTTCCCATCTTGACTTCTGAGAGACACTGCCACTCTGAGAGGCTCTTTTTATACCCAATCATGTTGCTTAATTGACCTAATAAGTTGTAAATTGGTCCTCCAGCTGTTCCTTATATGTACATTTAACTTTTCCGGCCTCTTATTGCTACCTGTCCCAACTTTTTTGGAATGTGTAGCTCTCATGAAATCCAAAATGAGCCAATATTTGGCATGACATTTCAAAATGTCTCACTTTCAACATTTGATATGTTATCTATATTCTATTGTGAATAAAATATAAGTTTATGAGATTTGTAAATTATTGCATTCCTTTTTTATTCACAATTTGTACAGTGTCCCAACTTTTTTGGAATCGGGTTTGTATATATATATATATACATATACATATATATATACATACACATCAAGAGGCCATGGTTATGATTTTATCCAAATATTTGAAAAATATATTTGATCCAGTATTTGGTGGAGCAACTTGGCATTTCCTAAGTTCCTCCACAGAAAAGCTCAAATAAACTCGTCGATTAGCAGGTCATATGTGTTGTCATTTTCTTAACGTACAAATAACATTATATCAGTAGTATATAACATTTTATTGTTCAAAGATTTCTCCTTTTCATCCTCTAGGACCTTATGTATCGTTTTTGCACATGACCACCAGCCTGATGTTACAATAACACTATTCTGAGTTGCAGCCAGATTTTATTACATTTGTCAGCTGTTCAGAACTGTGTTCCCTTTGGTCGGTCACAAAACTAGCTATATTTGGTTATCAACCACCTCCAGGAGGCTATTTTAGGCTGTGGGAAAAGTTAGGCCATCTTCATGGAGAACTCTGCGTCATTGTCTCGCTAATGGGAAAGACCCATTTCATGGGAAAGTGTTATTTTGGTGTTCTTCTCCAAACAACTGCTCTATTTTTGAAATTTAACTTTTAGTTTTGACCCAAGAGACTGTTTAATACATCATTGAAATGTGAATTTGATGGGGGGAACATTATTACCCGAGATAAAACGCTTCCATGCGGAGTCACACAGTACAACAGCGCCTCCCACCGGAACAAAAGATCGTCGGGTTGAACGTAACATTGGCTCTATCTGCTGGTCATACCCGAATATGGCACAATCATTAGCAAACCTACATGAATAAACCCTAAATATTACATATACTAAATGCTTAGCAGATTTATTATTTCAGTCGTGGATATGTGTAATAACAGCATTCATTTTGTGCAGTGTCAGATTTAATGCTAATTTTTAGTCCAAGCAAGTCCAGGGTGCGCTCGCACGCGTGGTGCCAGTCCGTGAAGCAGCAGACACATCAAGTCCTTCGCGGGAATTGCTTTTAGCGTACGAAATCGGCGAAGTACTAAACACAGACTCGCCGAGTATATCACAAACAAAACTTAACTCGACCGTCGGTATTGAACTTACCTTTCCGTCCTGCAGTTTCAGAAACAATGACTGAGCTCTGAGAGGATAGACTCAAATATGAGAATGAACGCGCGAATCTTTAGAGCGCGGGTCACTGTGACGGAACCATACGTCTAAAGATTTACATTATGCAGGTCTCATACAATAGAATATCAAGAAGCAACAGTATTATTAATTTATTGTATAGTATTATTATATTTTAATATGTAATTTGCTCCTGTGATGGTAAAGCTGAATTTTCAGCATCATTACTTCAGTCACATGATCCTTCTGAAATCATTGCAATATGCTAATATTAGCTAGTCTTGTCTTATTTGCAGTTCAAGAAACATTTCTTATTACTATCTGTGCTGAAAGCAGTTGTGCTGCTTAATATTTTGTTGATATCATGATACACTACCATCCACAATTTTGATGCATTATTCAGCAAGGATGCATTCAACTGATCTAAAGTGGCTGCAATTTTTTTTACTTATAATGCCACTAAAGATTTGTATTTCAGATAAGTCCTTTTCATTTAACTATCTTCATCAACAAAAAAAAAAATATATATGCAGCAAAAACTATGTTCTGAATATAATCATGAGAACCATTTTACATAATTGAGAACTAGTAATAATTGAAAATAATTAAGCAGGAAATCAGCATATTAGAATGATCTAATAATTAATGATCAGTAATTATGCTGAAAATGTAATTAATCATTTAAAATAAAACAGTAATGAGTGTAATAGTATTTAACAATATTCCTGTTATTGCTGTATTGTTGATCAGATAAATGCAGCCTTGGGGAGTAAAGAGACTTAATTAAAAACAATTTTTTGTAACTTTTTTTTTTCATTATATCGCTTATACAAAAAATTATGTTCTAATGTCTCAGTATTGAGTTAATGATGCACCTTGTGTATGATATGAAATGTTTTGTAGAAATGTTTCTGCATGACAAACCATAAAGATTTTATTACATTAGTGAAAGCCATTTGAAAAACTTTGAACTTCCATATTTTTTACAACAAAACACATGGCACAAATCAACTGCCATTACAGGTTTCCCAAATGTAAAAAGAAAAAAGGCCAGCTTGCAAAATGGACAGAATTACAGCTCTGTGGTTCCAAAAACTAAAACGTCATTCACTTAAAAGTACACCCACTTGAAGAATTTAAGAGTCCAAAGCATAATTGTGTAGGTAAGTTGTGTATAACTCAAGAAAGTTAGTTATCCGACCCTCAGCGGCGGAGCCACTAACACAACTCCATCCCCTCGGACAAACAGCATGGGAATGTTCCGCTTCGTCGACTGCAAAACAAACGTGTTACGCATGTCACTTAACGTCTTAAAATAAAATATAAAAACTAAAATAAAAATGTTTTTTTTTTCTCGAGTGTGAAGAGTGATGAAAAAGAGGATTTTGTTTGTATATATATATATTTTCTTTACTATAAAAAATTATTGGTGCCCCAATCCTACATCTAGATTAGCATTTATATATATATTTTTTTTATTTATGTTTTCTAGTTGCTGCTGTTACAATGATTTACAGTGTATCTGATATACTTCCCATTTACCACAAATATAAAGGTTTATTATAAACCTTCTCAACAAAGGTAATGAATATGGGTGATATTTACAACAAAATTATGCAAAAACCCCTTTGGATCAATCACTGATAATAAAATATGACTAAGCAGAACAAAAGCATGAAGAAAAAAGTAAAATGCAAACAGCAGTTACCTTATAAATCTCCTCATATGTCTCCTCGTCGATTTCCACAGTCGTCACTGTCTCTTCAACATCTCCGAGAATCATGTTTAAGTGCTGGTCATAGGCCTGAAGTAGGAAAAAAAATCCATATCTATATAAAAGCAATAAAATGTCTGATTTTACATTTCTAATGTTTCTATATAAAATTAAACATTGGTAGTTTGTTGTCTATATCCTGCAAACTACAAAAATAATATATATATATTTTTTTTTACTTTAGTGAAATAGTGCTGGGCAACGATTAATCGTGATTAAATCGCATCCAAAATAAAAGTTTGTGTTTACATAATATGTGTGTACGGTGTATATTTATTATGTAAATAAATACACACACATGCATGTATATATTTAGGAAAAAATATGTTATGTTTTATATATTAGATTTATTTATAAATCAAATAAATATAAATATACTCGCATGTAAATATTTAGTGGGTGCCTAGTGATGAGCGCTTTCGAAGCACTGCTTCGTGATGCTCCGAATCTTTCGTGAATCAATTGTTTCGAAATGGAGCACGTATCAAACTGCAAAAGTCATGTGATTTAAATAAACGAGGCTTCATTACGTCATAACGTTTGCCGTTGGGGTCGATCTCCTGAACCCATGAATCATGCGAGTTCCTTGAGATCACCCCCCAGCGACGAACCATTGAACCAGCATCTATGGTTTTTACCTGATCTCGGATCAGATTCATCAATTTGTAGACATTTTTTAATGAGAAACTTGTGTACTTAAAAGGATGAGAAGTAGTTAATAGTCTCTTACTGTCCTCTATTTACAAGCTCTCCATAAAACCAACAAAAAAAATTAATATAAAAACAACACATTAAACACACTTCATATTTAATGGTATTTTATTATTTTTATTGCATTTAATGTGTTATACTTTCAATAAAACATTTGCAGTGGCTTTTTAAAAGCTGTTTTATGCATGTTTTAGCCTGAGTTTTTGTTCTATTTACACACTTTTGACAAGCAGGCGTCCCTATTATGTGGTGTTTTGAGCACTTCAAAACAGCGAATCATTTTGCGAAGCAACTAGATCAATTGATTCGAACCTTCAAAAAGGTTTGTTTCTCCCATCACTAGTGCCTTTATACTGTATGTACATAATAAATATACACAGTAGTGATGCACGGATGGCAGTTATATCGGCGGGCGCTGCGGATGATCCACAGGTCGGGTAATAATAAAATACATTTTGATTATTTGCGGGTGGGTCGCGGGTGCATTAATGATGCAAATATTAATTACATTTTCTAAATAGGCTACAGAAATCGAATAAAGTGTAAATTAACATATTAACGTTATTCAACAAAACATTAGGCTATTTAGTTAAGAGCAGTGAGGGATTTTCTGTCTTTTGTTGTTTGATTAACATTAATAACATATGGCACAGCTTTATTAGGCTGCTGTCACAAGACCTATTTCACGAATTCAATACTGATACACTTGCGCTTTTCTTTCGTAGCGGTTTACATTAACTTAAGACAAAACTGACAGTGCTTACGAGGATACTCGCCAGGATGACCATTTTGACGTAATTTTGTGTGTATTTGGCCACTTAAGCGCGACAAGCTTTGCTTGTTTGATTTGGTACTCGCAGAGCATGCCTTGGATGTGACTGTGAGCGCACAGAAAAGGAGAGCACGAGAACGAATGGTTTAAAAAGACGTGAAAATAATACATTTTTGTGACGATGCAACAATGACTGATTAGGAAATTGACAATTCTGTCAACTGCACCGAAACGTGAGCTAAAGTCATGTGTCGCAGCGTGCAGCTCTAGATGCGCCGATGTGAAGAGACGGTCAAAGAGAAAGGACGCGTTGCTGAATCACTCACGCTGTTTTATTATCACTGATTTGATCTGATGGGTTGTGTGAATTTATTTACTCATCTAACCTATATACGCTATATTGAATAAATGTTTTGCAGTAATTTACCTCATTTTAAAGTTGAAAGCTGCGGGAATGAGTAATGCGATATATGCGCAATACCGCACTGAAATGCAGGACATAATTAAACATAATTCCATTATACAGAGGATTGTGAAATAGATTTCCATGAATTTTCCTAAACTTTCTAGTTTTTTTTTTTTCAAATCGATTCAGGCTTGGAAATTGCCGTTTTAAAATTCCATTACTTTTCCAGGTTTTCATGACCGTACAAACCCTGAATGTGACGATCGAGTGCGGTTATCTAAATCACACAAAAATATAGGTGCGGGCAGTTGGATAATTAATTTGAAGCTGTGGATTCAGGTGAAGTTTTAGCTCATCACTAATACGCAGTACACACAGATATATCATGTTCACAAAAACTTTTATTTGGGATGATTAATCCATTAATGCCTAGCACTAGAAATAAAATATAAAAAAACGAAACGTATTTCATTTTAGCATTGAAATAATTCTCATTTTCATTTAGTTTAACTTGATGTACTAAAATAAATCAAACTAAAACTGAAATATTAATTAAAAATAATGAATTAAAACCATAGACTTATTTAAAAAAAACGTACACAAATTAACAAAGATAAAAGGCAGTAAAAATACTAAAACTTTTACTTAAAACGAAGCCATAAAAAAAAAAAAAACGAATTCATATTAAAACTCCTGTAGTATATCAATGATACTAAATAACCATGATGTTATTAAACTTTGATCCAGTTGCATCCACTACACATTGTAAATTGACTATTATAACGTTATAGCATTAGCAAAGATAAAAAAAGTTTCAATTAGTTTCACAATGTGTTCAGTTTCTGTCCCTCCATTGACAGCAAGGGTACCATCACAATCAAGGCACAGAAATAAGATCAATTAATGACAGAATTTTCATGTTTGGGTGAGCGATCCCTTTAAGTGCTGGTCATAGGCCTAACGTTAATGTGGAGAGAAAAAAACTCTCTCTCTATAAAAACAATACAAAGATTGATTGGAATCATGCTAAATATCTATATAAATAATAGATGCTGGTAGTTACTATGGTATGTGATACAGCACATGTGACAACTTCTTCTGGCAAACAGCTGCAGTGTTGTTACTTTTTTAGTGTTTCACTACCATTTTATTAAGAATGACGAGAAGCTGACTTTTTTCACTATTAAAGATTAGGGGTGACCCAATCCTACATCTAGATTAGTATGATACTAAAATAACCCTAATTAAACGTTGAGCCAGTATTATCTACTATATATTATATTGACTACGTATTGAAACGTCATTAGCAAAGATTAAAAACAGTTTCAGTTCGTTTCACAGCGTGTTGTTCTGCACTGTAGTAATGAATGTAAGGGAATCTGCACATTAGTAAAAACACAGTCTGCTGAATGGATGTTTGATCTCACGTGCAGTCTGCCGCGCAGCTCTCTGTCATTTCTCATCTTCACGTAAATCCTCTCATCCAGACTCAGTCTGATGAGATCCAGAGGCTCTTCTACGGTGTTGGTGGTTTGCTGCTGCAAATTAAGTTTCAGTCATATTGAAAATATCCATATAAACAATCATGAGAGCCGCTGGTTATTAACTGCCTCGACATACTTGTGTCTTCAGTGTGACGTAACGTTACACGAAAACAACCACTATGATTCAGCTACACGATTATCAAACTAATAAAGATATACACTTACGTACATAAAACAAAACCATACCTGCTCAGAGTCGTCTTTCTAATTGTATATTTGTTTCCCATCTGTCTCTCTTTACACCAGGGCAGCCACGGGTGTGCCAGGGTGTGCCGGTGCCACCCACAGTGGCAGCTGGCACCCTAAAAAAATGCAGAATTATTATTTTTTTAATCTTAAACATGGCAGGGCAAAGGAGGGGCTCGTCTCAGCACCCCCAGAAAGACCAAAGCACCGCCATTGCACCCATAAGAAATGAAATAAAAAATATTGACTATTATTACGCATTCAAACGCATTGCAATATAACGTGCGGATTAGCAGGCGCACTTTTCGAATTGTCAGCATTTTATTTAAAAATGGATCGGTTCCTTGTGCCAAGAAGGCCTTCCCCCTAAAGATTTCACTAGTCACACGTAAGATTAATATAATAACTTGTTCCTCTTTAATATATAGGCGTATAGCCTATTCGCGCCCAAGGCGCTAAAGCTTGCAACGGCAAAAGTAGGCTAATGATTATGAATGTTGGGGGAAAGCAAAATAAAACATTTTAATTACGTTAATAAATGTATTTCTTCTCTATGCGCTTTACGGCCCAACTCTTCTGCTTCTTCGATGTGTGAATCTTATGGTCTGTACGCTTATTGGCTATAAAGTAAAAGCCCGGAATAAAAAATAAAAAATCTAATACATTCTAATCTTACAGTCAGCCAATGCTTTCAGTGTAAATGAACAAATGGTGGATTCTACGTTCTCCACAATATTATTTTTGCTGCGCCAAGTTCAGGCTAAAATAACTTGTGTACAACTGATCAACATGAGATATGAGGGTAGCCACCGCTCATGTCCATAGATAAATTCCAACTTTGCGTTGAAACGACCGACGCCCACTTTTCTGTGACCTTCGTTTTGTAAAAGGCCCATTGTTTTTATAGAGCCTAATCAAGCTATACAAGCACTAAAACTTCACAAGGAAACATTCTTATATATAACACAACAGCAGCAGCATAATGTTTATTTCTTTTCTAAGCATTTAGACGCTGGAAATTCTAGTTTGTTGCTTGTTTTCTTTAGTCTTGAAATTATACATCTTTTACAGCACCGGTCGTCTCCTTATTCGGCTTCAGCGTCTGATAATGCGCACTTCCGCACGAACATTTGCTGAACAGCGATCCCTGGTCACAGTTTTCGCTAGGTCACCGATTTCGGCACAACACCAGCCCTGTCCCAATGTGCATTTTACCCCTGTTATCCTGGTCCTGGGGACCCACTGCTCTGCACATTAGTCTCCCTTATCTGACACACTAATGTCATGGATTTTAACGAGCTGGTTTGAATCAGGTGTTTAAATAAGACTACAAAATTGCAGAGCAGTGGGTCCCGAGGACCAATGAAAACAACTGATCTACCCTATCTGCCCTAAATGTATTGAAAATTACCACTATAACATAGAATTTAGTATGGATAGTAGCACATGAACGAAATGTTAAACTAACATATTAATACCCAATAAGCTCTTATTTTTTTTATTTGTTTTGCGCATTTTACTAATGCACACCCAGTTTTTCTGATGCACACCACACGCTCCTGCTCTACACTGTAATAAAATATGCTTAACTGTTTCAATGTCGCCACAAATACCACAAAATCCAGAAGGATATTTCCTGATTTTATGTAGGTTTCCATTTAAAGATGAATGTCCTGATCTTAATCTTGCTATTATTACTTATTCTCTTCTTTTAAAGACACTTCCAGTCTCATTATTCTTTCTTTTGGATTTTATACAGATGCCTACCTGTCTTCTCCATATCCATTTATGTTGCATATATAACAGCTTGCTTAATAATTGTCTTTGCTTCTGCTTTGCTGATTTTTACATCAATTTCTACATTATTTTTATTCAACGATCTCTTAGCGTGTTTATCTGCCATCTCATTTCCATCTATTCCAACATGTGCTGGGACCCATAGAAATGAAACAACCCTGTCATAAGCATGAAATCTATATAGCAGTTGCATTATTTCTATAATAATATCTTGTCTGCAATTCGATTGTCCCAAATGAATACTTCTTAGAGCCGCTAGCGAATCTGAGCATAAAACTGCTTTCTTGATGGGTGTCTCTTCCAACCAATGCAAAGCTAAAACAATAGCTATCAAACTCTGTAGTAAATACATATAAGTAGTCTGGTGTTTGTTTTGCAATAATTACTTCTAGATGTGGTGACTATTGCTAGATCCTGTCTTATTTGATTCTGGATATTTTGATCCATCTGTATAAATTTGTATATTGTCATAGTACAACTGTTCAATGTATTGATTCACTTCATTAATTACACCACTATTTGATTTTTCCACTTCAAGTAATAACCATGGTGGAAGTGCAAATATGGCCACTGCATCACTATATTTCCTATTTACTAAATTCATTGTTGGTGCCATTTCTTCTGCTATCCAACCAATACTTTTTATATTTGTTCTTTCATGTTCCCAGCATTCTTTAAAAATCACCTTAGTTGGATGTTTACTATTGTGGCCCTTTAAAGATACCCAGTAAACCATTTTTAATTGCACGCGTCTTTCTTCTATTGGCATTTCACCCATTTCTACCTGCAATGCAGCTTTGGGTGATGTTCTAATTGCTCCGCAGCATATTCTCAAAGCTTGTGTCTGAACCTTGTCAATTGTTTTTCCAGTACATGCTGGCTTGCTGATCCGTATGCCACACATCCATAATCAATTGCTGATCTAATAACTGCCAAATATATGTTTCTGAGAGAACTCCGACTAGCCCCCCATTCACTATCCGCTAAACATCTCATAACATTCAGTGCTTTCTTACATTTAGTCAATAATTTTTCTACATGTATGTTAAAGTTCAGTTTCTCATCTAACCACACTCCAAGAAACCTTACCACGGGTACCTGCTCCAATTGTTTTCCATAAAGAAATAACTTAATGTGAACATTTCTCTTCTTCGTGAAACATATTACCGGTGTTTTCTCTACAGATATTCAAAATACCCACTTCTTTGCCCACTCTTAATTTTTTATTTACTGCCTGCTGAACTTTCTTAGCTGTATAAGTTATATTTCTACCTCTTTTCCAAAAGTGCACCATCATCTGCATATATTGACTTCCCGATTCCTTTTTCCACCTCATTAAATATATAATTGATCATTATATTAAATAGAAGGGGACTACATACACTTCCTTGTGGGGTACCATTTTCAACTACATACACCCTATAGTATGATGTTCCCACTTTAACATGAATTGTCCGGTGATATAAAAAATCTAATACCCAGTTGTACATTCTTCCTGAGATACCCATGTTTTTCATTTTAATTAGTAGTCCTTCCTTCCAAAGCATATCTTATGCTTTTTCCACATCTATAGAAACTCCTGTTACAACCTCTTTATTTATCTGTGCTTTTCTTATCTCTGATTCTAGACATAATATTGATTGGTCACTTTAGTGTGGTGTGAAAAAACCTTTACTTTCCATCTCATATGTAAGTCTATTTACAATCAATCTTTCCATTATCTTACACATGTTTGACGTCGACGCCATTGGTCTGTAGCTTGTTGCCTCAGATCTGTCTTTCCCTGGCTTTACTAAAATAACAATTATGGAATGTTTCCATGCTTTAGGTAGTTAGCCTTCTTTCCATTTTTTATAATACAATTTTAATATACTTACAAGCGCAACATCCGATAATGATAAGAAAATTATCTGATGTTGCACTTGTAAGTATACTGTATTACCACTTAGGTATATTATCTGTATTACCTACTTAGGTATATTATCTCTTCTAATATTACTTCTTGTCATTTCTTACATGGGTTATAAAAAATGTATCACTCCATTACCTCTTCCCGACGCACGCATGCAAACACAAACAAACATCAATAAATTTTTCTCTGAACCCTCCATTTAAGAAAACAAACATTCAAAAGAGTCATCTAAACTGTTGAAAGAACCATACAATCCTCATAAGGCTGCGGTTCTCTCGGTTGGTTGTGCATCTTTTTCTTCCACACTTTTTCCTTCCACTCAACTTTCTGTTAACATGCTTGGATACAGCACTCTGTGAACAGCCAGCTTCTTTGGCAATGAATGTTTGTGGCTTACCCTCCTTGTGAAGGGTGTCAATGATTGTCTTCTGGACAACTGTCAGATCAGCAGTCTTCCCCATGATTGTGTAGCCTAGTGAACCAAACTGAGAGACCATTTTGAAGGCTCAGGAAACCTTTGCAGGTGTTTTGAGTTGATTAGCTGATTGGCATGTGACCATATTCTAATTTGTTGAGAAAGTGAATTGGTGGGTTTTTATAAAATGTGAGCCAAAATAATCACAATTAAAAGAACCAAAGACTTAAACTACTTCAGTCTGTGTGCATTGCATTTATTTAATACACGAGTTTCACAATTTGAGTTGAATTACTGAAATAAATGAACTTTTCCACGACATTCTAATTTGTTGAGATGCACCTGTATGCATTGAAGTACTGTGTTGGAATATCGACCGATGTTGTCTTGATATCTATTGATGACTGGTGGACTGGTGTATTTTCTCTCATTTGAAAGACGTCTGTTATCCCTTGATGATGTCCTATATGGTGAATTAATTCATGAGATGCTTTATTTTTGTTGTTGTTAACTTTAAAATGCTTTGAATAAGCAAGGTGCAGTGAAAAGAAATAAGTCCCATTTAAGTTAAATAAAATAAAAAAGACTGTTTTTGCAATTGTAAGAATGTGGTTAGTTTGTCTTGAACTGTGAAGTATGATTTGAGTTAACAGACATACACTATGTCACAACACACACAAAGCAATCTGCATTAGAATTGTGCCATAAAAACATCTAACATGTATTAATTTACAAAGCATATATTTATGAAGTACTCGGAGAAGAAGCTGTGTAGACTTCTGAATGTTCAAACACTTTAGCATGATTCAGTCTTGCTTCTTTCACATGACTTTAGAGATGAAACTTTACCTCAGAACTTTCAGGCTAGGTGATTCCCACAAGAGGAAGTTAGAGGAGGTTTGCTCCAACCACAAGTATATCTGTTCAAAACCCAACCATTGACATATGTTTAATCTAAAGAAATTAAAAGTATTAATGTCATATTTCAACACAGCAATGTGACCAAAGATTATACTAATTTGATGTCCAACTGTAGGATCATCTTTAATTATGTTCTTTGCAGTAATTTGCATGCAAAAAAAATGTGGTTAACACAAACCATTTTCCTCAAAGCGTAGTCTATTTAAAGTCTGCATAAACCGGAAGTTGCTGCCAACACGTATTTCTTTCTTTTTTTCAGGGGAGTAACATGCACGGATTAGTTGTTCACCTCAAGACTAGCAATGTGCGCTAACTAAGTAATTGAAGTCAACATTGATTTAATGAGGACTTTGAATTAAACTGATTGTATTTATTTTACTTTGTGTAGTTTTGTTCATTAATCTTTCTTCTCTTTGGAGTCAAACGATGTAGTTCAAACATACACTACCAGTCAAAGGTTCTTGAACAGAAAGATTTGTAATGTTTTTTTTTAAATAAGTCTCGTCTGCAAGTCTACATTTGTGACCCTCTCTGTGAAATCCAGGCTAAAGTGTAAAAATCAAATTATGAGAAAACAAGCATTCATAGATTTCTACCATTAATTTCATTATAATTTCAAACTTTGACATGACCTTACTCAGTCAATATTAAAGATATAAAGGTTACATTTTCAGAGAATGTTCCATTTACCATATGACGGATGATTTTTTTGTAGAAAAAAGCAAATCACAAAAAAATGACTTTAGCTGGGTTTTCATAGAGAGGGTCACATTTATTTGATCTGAAGTACAACAAAAACAGTAAAATTTAGATTTTTTTTAGTATTTCAAATAACTGTTTCTATTTACTTAAAAATGTCATTTATTTCTGTGATTTCAAAGATGAATTTTCAGCATCACCACTCCAGTCTTCAGTGTTACATGATGCACATGAAGAAATTATAGAAATTAATAATTTTATTTGGCAAGGATCAAAAGTAATGATAACAACATTTCCAATGTTACAAAAGATTTAGATTTCAGATAAATGTTTTTTGATCAGAAAATCAGACCCTTAGAATGATTTCTGAAGAATAATGTGACTAGAGTAATGATGCTAAAAAAATCAGCTTTGAAATCACAGGAATAAACTACATTTTGTGATATATTCAAATAGAAAACAGTTATTTTTAATAGTACAAATATTTTAAAATATTACTGTTTTTGCTGTACATTGGATCAAATAAATGCAGGCTTGGTGAGCAGAAGAGACTTCTTTAAAACACATTAAAAATCTTACTGTTCAAAAAGTTTTGACTGGTAGTGTACACCAGCAGGTGCTAACAGGCCATGCATGCTAACCATGCTAACAGTTTCTTGTTTCCTCCTGAAATATTTGTTTTGGTTTGAGGAGAACAGAACAGAACCAAAAATGGGGAACTTAAGTGTATTTCAAGTACATTTGTTTCAATTGTTACCTGTCATGTTCACTTGGCTAAAGTTTAAACCACTTGATGCATGCAGGTGTTGTTTGTGGGCAGAGAAAAACACTCAAATGCAGAGTTAGGTAGGCTTATTGAAGTCCAAAAACAAGACAAAAACAAAACCCTACCCCATAGGGGTGAGTGCAGCCACATATAGAATAGAGCATATTTAATTTCTGACAGGAATGAAAATAAAGCTGTGAGAGATAGGAATGTTCAATAGATTGTACTGTTTGATAATAACATGCTGAAACATGTTTACATAAAACTTTCAGTAGACAAACGTTTTTATATTGCATGTGATCTAAGACCTTAACAGTGCATGCCCTTAAAAAGAATGTATGATTATACCTTGCAGCTTTGCTTTCATATGCATAAAAGTAAACAAGGCATCTGCCATTGTCTATGACTAGATAAACTCATTGACAGAGCTGTCAGTCAAGTGACCACACTGTGGAAGAATTCATTTTCAAAAACCCACGCTGTTTGTTAACCACAAAGTAGAGCTGTGCAGAAGTTAGACGTTTTTAACATGTATAAAATGTAAAAAAAAAAAAAATAAGAGTAAAACAATTCTCATTAGTAAACACGTTACAAATTGTTCCTGTGCTGTCCAGCTATACGCCAAATCTTTATAAAGCATAAAACATTAGCAGTAAGCAGAACAATTCAATGATATCAGCTGAATTGAGAAAAGCAATGCAAGGAAGGAATTTTATCTTCAGAACTGCTAGCGGATGTGTTGAATGGTTAAAGTTTAAGGATTAGTCATTGCATGATGTTTCATGAAACTGGTTGCTGCTTCAGCGGTCACAGCAAAAAACTCAAAATCCAGTTGCGAGTGAAATTAGGTGGTTTATTGATGCTCACGAAGAACTGGCAGAAATCAGAAGCATAAATGTGCAACAATAGCTGATCAGGATAGCGTAGACAGCAACAAGTGAGATAATCCAACATGAGCAGAAATCCAGGGCACCTGACAACTGGAACTCCAATCCCGGCGATAACGTCCTCATAAGGCCAGGGGGGATTCTAAGATTTTTTTAATGGGGCACAGGGGGGTCAAGATCCAGTCAGGGGGGCCCATGGGAAAATTAATGTGCCCCAACACAAGTGGGATGATAGAAAAAGGGCGCTGCACATGTGCCTGGACAACTAATCTCTCTTTTTCTAAATAAAAACCACTGAACAGAGACAATACTTGTTCTCAACTTCTTTCGTTGTCCAAACAGACGGTGTGTGACTTTTTGTAAAAATTGCTCATGTTCTCTTGATCTATCTGCAGAGCCGATTCTAGACTTCTGGGGGCCCTACGCAGAAACGGGTGGCGTGTGTGGTTGAGATGCACGAATGGATGCAATGCAGTTGTCTGGGTTTCACTTCGTCTTGAATCGTCTTGAAATGATCATTCGAGCATTCATGTTTTCATAACCTCTGGCCAAACTCCAAAACGAACCCAAAATTACAACATATTTTGGATTAAGGGGGCCCCCTGGTGTTTCGGGGGCCCTACGCAGCTTGCATATTCTGCGTATAGGGAGGATCGGCTCTGTCTATCTGCTGCAGATAGATGGCTGCTGGTGTGGTCCTCACTGGCCGGCTCTGACCTGTGCTGCCAGGTTAAGGACTGCTAATTAGCTGGCCTACTTGCCCCTGCCTGGTGGATTGGCTCTGACCTGCACTATACTGCACTTCATCTACCTGTCTTTGACATTGTTTTTTCCTGAAGAAACTTTGAATGTATTGCTGCTGCACCTTACTTTGTTCCCTTTTATTTATTTTTAAAAAAATTTTACACAAAAAAAAAAAACTAACTTAATCATCAATATTACACAAATAGTATATTTAACAGCCATATTATGTCAGGGTTCTGTCACTTCGGTCTAGTGTTATTCATGGTTTTGTGACAGAGCCCTGATACTCCCATCATGTCCTGTTTTCATGTGAGCGCGCGGCTTCGAGTGTGCTCGAGCCCATTCACCCATTCCTCTGTTAAGGAAGGGACGGGTATGCTGATGCTGTCCTTTATCAGTTCTGTGAGTGTGTGATTCTACATCTTGCTATGAATGAATGAGTAGCAACACTGTGAATGCAGCGAATCATTGTTTATGTCATAACGGAAGTTCCACCCATAGTTCGCGCAAAGCATCATGGGGCGTAGGAAAAAGGTGAATAGGACAAATCTCGAAGGAACCCTATGATATTGATGCTTTTGTTAAGTTGAAGCTTTTGCCAGAATTTTCTATACAAATGAGAAATATTATATTTGGGTATTTTGACTCAGTTTTATTATAAATGTAATTCTCTTTTTAAGCAAATTTGATATCCATAAATGCAAATTCTCACATTATAAACCTGTCTTTGTGGTCTTTTTAAGAGACATGGAGAATTATATTAATCTGATTTCAGTGTCTAATAATAAGAAAGCTATGAAGACTGTTAGAATTTGCACTGCATTTAAAGTTTTCGTGTAGGGAATCTTATGTGAAACAATGGCCCTTTATTGCATTTGTTATTATTATTAATTTTATTGATTTATTTTAAATTATTTTCCTTTCTTTATTTTTAAGTGTTTTTTTTACTGTTTTATTTTGTTGTTGTCTGTTCAAATGTTATGTGGATATTCTGTATTTTTTTTAACTCTCGAAGGAACCCGCGGCGAATTACTCTTCCGGGTTCTGATCAGTGGTGTAGTCTACGTGATACGCAGGTAGCTTATATGCCATATACCCACTAGGGAAGGTCAAGGATTTGCGTATACCCTCTTAAAAAAGTATGCGGATATGTAAAACAACATCGTTTTGTGACAGACCTTTCACAAGTTCATTCATAAATGTACCCAGTCTGTGTTGCGAAGCACCGTCTTTCAGATAATCACGCCGTATTTCTGTTGACGACTATTACTAAGCTTGAAATGAACTAATAAAGGAGATATTCAACAAACTACACCCTTTCAGTGTTTTCGTAAGCAGCTTGCCCCTGAAGCTGCTACGGCTTCGTGTGACAAACTGCAAACAGATGACAGGGACGTTAGCATTATAGAAACTACAGAAAATGAGCCAGAAGGCTGATACAGAAAACAAGGCCGATGCTATCGTAACGTTACCTGGTACGTGGTAGAGTATACATGGTCATTATAACAGCAGGGGATTGTTGGCATATAAGAACAATGAGTGATTTCAATAAACAAAAAGTTTATATTTAGTGATATACATTGTCTGACTATAACAGTATTGTATGATTTTTCTCTATTTCGTCAAATACAATAGTTTAAAATAAACTCACAACTGAGCCGCTGCACATCTCCATTCAAACACAGCATTGTTTCGTTTATGAATGAATCTGCACTTAACCGAATCTAGTGAGTCAATTAAATTACTCATCCTTAAAGACAGTCACTGCCTGAGTCTCAATGTGCATACTATCTATCTTAAATGTGATATTAGTAATTTTCAATACTATTTTGAACAGATAGGGTGGATAGTTTGCACATTGGGACGCAGGGACTTGCTTTGTTCCCGAATGAATCAGCCGTTCGAACGATTCAATTGAATGAATGATTCAGTGATAAAATCAGTAACTTGCCGCCACCTAACGGCAGTCTTAGTTTCATTTTTAAAGTATAATTTCAGTTATTTAAATCATTGTATATTTCTATATACAACATTTTATATTTAAAACTTTAATCTCAACATGAATTTATGAAGTTAATTGTACTCATGCCCCCTCTGAGCCTCATTAAATCTCTATAAATACATACAAGACACTTTTTGTGTTCTTCTGTGCCTCTTCTGTAGTGCAAATTAATTTAGTTAATGATTTTATTTGATCGGTAACCTATTCTTCTTATTGCATTGTTTTAATTATACATTTTGAAAAAAAAGCTTATAAAAATACACCTTTTAATTTGACATGAAAGTAACACTTCAAATAAAGTTAGAAAAAATGCCCCTGTAAATCACTTTAAGGAGTCCAATATTACTTCGTAATGGAAGGCTAATTTTTGTTATTGAGGAGAAGGTGCTCCTGTTTTTTTTTACTGTGCCGCTAATTTATTTTATTTTTTTAATTAGCAGCACAAGTGCTCCTAAAACTAAAAGTAAGCGTGGAGCCCTGTTTAGTGAGTGTGGTGGTGCTTATGAGAGGCTGCTCTGGTACAGGTGAGTATGAGGCTGGGAAGGAAAACAAATCACAGTATACTCACTACAACCAGCTAGACTACACCACTGGTTCTGACGTCATAGTTCCCCCACTCTATTACAGTGACAACTCTACAAGCAAAAAATGAGGTCTCATATCATAAAAGTTTCAAAACACTCATTTGTCTCATCCTTGTCTTTATTTTTTCATATTGCCTGTGCATAATTTCGCTGGCTTCTGCAGCCGATCACACTATAAATAAACGCATAATCGCTTACTTTATATCCTCCATGTCTACTTCCGTATGATGGCGCTATGCAAGTGTTGCCAAATCCACATTTTACCTGTGGAATTGGGCTACTTTTTTCTCTGTTGCAACGGGATGTGTTTCAACTTTGTGGGTTGACGCGACCCCACTAACGCTATATTTATCCCCCTCAACATGATTGGGTTAGTTTTGGACTAGTTTTGAGAAACAATTGGGCAGATTTTGTTGTGAAAATCTGGAAACCCTGTTCATATCGTTCTTTTGTGCATGCGGGTCAGTTCAGAACCATAATCTGTTCACACTGGAAATCTGATATTATTGGCCACATAAAAAAAATGAAATCGGAATTGAGCACCATTTAAGTGCTGAAGGAATTGTTCACAGCCTTCTTTCGAGTCTAGAGAGATGCAGCTTTATGAAGGAATTTCTCTTAAAGCAACGGATTGCCATAACCACTGATGGAGCCTCAGTGACGTTTGGACATAAAGGGGGGTAATAGCTAGAATGCAGGCCCTGGTCCACGGTGTCACTGGTTAGCATTGTGCTGCTCATAGTCTCGAGCTTGCTGTGAGTGACACACTCAAAGCAATTTTAGCAACTGATCATTTCAAAATCCAAAATTTTACTCGCTCTATAACACATCTAACAAAAATAGAATGGAACTGAAAGAGTGTACAGAAAGTCTAGACATTCAGCTGCACACAATTGGGAGAATTCTAATCTCCAGGTGGGTCACATCAAGCTTCAGAACAATCAAGGCTGTGTGGAACAATTACCCTGCTCTCCATAAGCACTTCAGTGAATCAGCTGCTGATTCCTCACGCAGAAGTGCAACCCGCAGCACCTATGCTGGTCTCACCGCAAATAAATCATCTCATGGCTTCATTAACAATTTGGGACTCATGTTTGGCACTCTTTGGGAACTTTCAGAGTTATCAGCTGAACTCCAAAAAAGGAATGCACAATTTATGCACACAAATCAATTGTACGACAAATGCGAGTGTTTGACTCTATGTCAGATCAGCCTGGGCAACACACAGTAATAAGCCAGAGGGCAATGCAAGAGAATTGCTTCCAAGGTGTCACATTGAATGCGGGAAAATCCAGTGACAGAGTGATCAATCAGAATATTTTTTTAAAGCTATTGCAAGGAATGTAGAGGAACGTTTATTGTGTATAGGTCGACGATGAGGACAAGATGAAATAGCCAGATACAGCAGGATGATTGATGAATTGATTGTGCTCTACCCCCAGTACTGGGCTGAAAACACCCTGCCGTTATTCGGGGAAAGTGAAGTCGAGTCTCTTTGCGAACATTTTCCAATCGAATGTCCCAGTCCTTGCGTGCTTACAGAGAGTATAAGGACAACAGGTCTCAAATGAACTCAATTACCTTTTTAAGTGCATCAATGCAATTCCCATCTCCAGTGCAGAATAAGCACCCGTCTCACCCGCAAAGCCCTCTGCATTGCATGTGATGTAGCTGTTAGCCACTCAAAGTACTCATAGTTGCAATCTTTGAAATGGCACACAAAAACTTTGCTGGCCTTTGTTAGCGAATTCAGTTTAGGCCTTTCTTTCTCAGTTATTCTCTTTTGTCTGCAAAAGAGCACCATGAAAAAGGCATTTTTAGTAGGTGAGCAACAAGACCTGGTGTAGAGGCGCCGGTGGCTGCGGCTGTCATTTCCTTTTCATTGAATTTCTCTCTTATACCTTGGAAACCCCTGACTAAAGGGGCGGTCTAACGCTGGGGGTACCACTGGGCACGTCGCTAGTCCCAGGGGGCGGGCTGTCATTGAACGTCAACATTTGATTGGCTGATGATTCTGTCAGTAGTGCCCGTAACAATTCAGATGTGACGTCTTTCAACAAAAGGGTAGCACTATCTGTAGTGCTGGTCTAGATTTTTTAATATAGGATATTCCAGTTCAGCCTCAACTAAACTAATCTTAGGCAATTTTGTGGACATTACACAAATTAAAATGATACCTAAATAATCAATAAAAAAATGTTTCATACAATTTTAAATCGATGATTACTGATGAAGAGAAGATAATAATACACAAGACCATTCAGAAACTTGTTATTATACTCTTAACTTATTTATTTTTTATGATAATGATGCTCTTATAGTTGCGCTATCACCTTTTAGTGACGTCATATTCTGGGAAAACTGAAGTTGTGTGGTTTGTGTCTATCACAGCGGCTTTTATTTGCTGACTTCGTTCCAGAAATTATTAATTTACAAATAAAGCACTACTGCAAGCACTGCCCTCAGAGGAGGCAGGCCCAGCCCTAGCTTTGCTCTGTCCCGTTTGCGCGGGAGAAACCTGTTGAGTTCCTCCATCACCCTCGGCAGCCGGACGTGGCGGCGTGTCCAGCGCCAGATCTATCACTTATAAGTACACCTCTTGGTTGACCCCTGTGCTAGGCTAGGTGCCATGTGTTGTGATCCCCACGGGCAGGGTGCGATTTGTGAAAAAACCAGAGGGTAGGGGGGGTGCTTTAGAATTTTTTTATGAAATGTTTTTAATACGACAAAAACTCTATTTAACGTGATCACAGTTTAATAAAAACATTGTAGGTAGGGGTGGGCGGTATGACCAAAATCTTATATCACGATATGACAAATTTTATATCACGATAACAATATATATCACGATATAGTGATTTTTTTTCTTTAAAAATGTTTTATTATATTAATATCTTTAATACCATATACTTTTCATAATCCTTGTCACCAATGTCAATATCAAACTAATACAAGCCTAAAGAGAGAGAGAAAAAACTCAACCTCACTGAAGATAAATAAACAGTCAGTGATGAAATAAGGATAAGAAACTAATTGCAATAGGACAAATAGAACAAAAAATACAATAAATAAGAAACACTACATATATTGTGTAAATTAATTAGTCTTCACTGTGTTAATTATATCTATCTATGATATATATAATTAACACGTGTATTATGCATATATATCATATATCATTATTATTGTTATTTTTTATTTATTCTCATTAAAGTTACAAAAGTGATTTAGTCCAGGGCAGTGAGAGATTTTCTAGCAGTGTGCTATGATTAACATGAATGGCAGACAGAACGAATATTGGAACGCTTCCCCTTTAAGACTGAAGTCCGGATCTAATTCACTGTTTCATTGTGTTTTCTCTTTCTGCCGTTTACTTGCTCTTAAGACCTAAATCGCTGTGTTTACAAGGATACTTACAAAGATTGGGATTCTGACGTATATAAGTGAGTTTATGGAATTGTTCAAAGTCGGCAAAAAAAAAAACGCACGCTCCTCTCACACAGAAAGAGACGGCGTACGCATATAGCTCTGTTGTTTGATTTTCAAGGGCTTCAAATCGGTTGTTTTAAAACTGCAGTGCTTAAAAACACGTGACCATGCTACAGATGTAGTCCCTCGTTTAGGAACGAGCTCCTGGTTGTGTCCTGGCTGGTTGTTCTGTCTCCCCTTCACGCCCCGTGGTGGGCGGCGTATAAAGATCGCAGTCACTCAAATGATGAAAAGGTATTACTGGAAACAATGTATTTTGCGACACCACGATATAAACGATAGAACATAATATGAAACGATAGACTTTTTATTTCGTCCATCTGATATATATCGTATATCGCACAGCCCTAATTGTAGGCATTTAGGCCTATTGATTGTAATGATTTCATTTCCACAGCTATTCAAACAACTAACAAATTATATAGAGAAAGTGAGCAAAGCACACAACAGAGCTTTTTGAAACTCCAAATCAGTTAAACCATTACGTCGCAAAATGATTCACTGTTTGGAAGCGCTCCAATCGGATCGCATATCACAAATCATTTGATTCAGATCAAGACTTCAAAGCGTTAATTGTGAATCATTTGATATAGATCGGGACGTCAGAGCGGCTTCACGGAATGTTTTTATCTCCACCGGTGATAAAAGTAATTCAGCAGAGGCAGGGATGAATAAACCCATCCCCCCCCTACAAATCGCACCCTGCCCACGGTGATCCCATGTGTGTATTCTTCCACAGTATTGTTACCCTCTTGGTGAGCCCGTGTCTTTCCCTTGGCAGACCCTCTGTCATCCCTGCCGGTGTTGACTCCCTCCTAGCCGGGCCGGAGCCATCCCAGAGACATTATATATGCTGTACTGCCCTTGCCAAGTCTATATTTATAATCTCCACATGATATCTCCCTGTGGGCAGGATGTGGATGCTGCAGCGTCTCTGGAAAGGGACACTTTCCCAGTGTTATCCAAAAGTCTTATTGCGTGGTTAAAGAGGAAAAACAGCAATAGACTCTCTCTATGTAAGCCCTGTCCTATCTTCCACCCCAGTAGCTGTGGGGGGATTAGGTGGATTACTAGGGGCGCTGGAAGGGGAAGCCTTAGTGGTGTTTTATTAGGGATCCCAATTAATCGGTACATTCCAACGTGACGTTGAACTTGACAGACTGAAAGGGAATGTCTTGGTTATGTATGTAACCCCCATTCCCTGAAGGAGGATCTCGCACGCCAATGTGCATTGGCTCGTTTAGTTTATACTCAAAGATATAGGGCTCTCAGGTGAGATCCCAATTCGTCTGTACATTCTGACGTGACCGTTCCCTCCATTCCCTCCTCCCATCCTTCAGACGTTTTGATAATGTTTTCACGTCTAATTGCAAAGGCCCTTATAATAATGTACCATGCATCTCCGATTTAGCTTGTTAATTTATTAGCAAGTGAAAAAAGATCAAAAACAGAAAAAAAAGATTCTAACAAATGAGTCTTTTCATCAAATACAACACATAAAGCACAATATAGCTACAGTAAATATGCTAAACACAAATCTTATTTTTCTTAATGCGTAAAACAATTTTAACAATTTAACACTAGTGAGATATAGAAAACTGTAAGATATGATTTACAAAAACGTCATACATAAAATCTAGTTAACACTCTCTCGCAAAGGTGAGACTTTATGGTTCATTGCTTTTAACACGAGCAAGACCAGTGGAACATTTTTCACAAGCATCTCTAAACACTTTACATGAGGTAAACTTACTAAAAGAGGTGTTAGCCACAGATGAACAAAGCAGTGCAGATGTAGCTTAACAACATATAATATTATGTAAAAGTTATTAGGCTTATGTTGTAATGGCTGTTTTCAGCCAAAATGTCTGTGCTGAAAAGGAACATTTGACATTATCCTATTTTCAAACTCTTGAGGTACTTTTTTGTTCTTTTTGGAGCTAGAACGTATACATTACTATTGACTTTCTTTGAAGGTGAAAGAGCAATTTTGCCATTTTTTCTATATCTAATTAACAGCAAGATGTGTTTAACACTGGAAATATATTACAAAGAATAAATCATATGAAGACTGACAGTTTATTATTCCAATATTTCACAGCTACTTACCAAATAAACATGAAATATTTATTTTAATTTAAAGTAGTTTATTATGTGAGGAGAAAGACAACAGAGATACATGAAGCATCTGTAGAAAATAAGTTACCTGAAAAAACTAATATAAATGATAAAAAATTATTCTTACCATAGAATACACATAAAGACAATTACCTATAGCAGGTTATATGAAATAAACATATCTAGAGTGTCAACCAAACCCGTTTCCAAAAACAATCTAGTCTGTGTTTTGGGATTGTGTTGTTTGACTTCCGGATCAGCTAAAACATCTTTCTGGAATCCAAACTTTTTTTGTCAAGCGTAAATCAAATATATATATATATAGGCTACCAAATGCTATCAGCCTAAATATATAAACAATAGCAGCAGGCATTTCTGGTAAGTACATGTAATTGTTCATTTTGCACTAGTGGCGGCTGGTCAATAGAAGGTGCTGGGGTGCTGCCCCAGCAAGTTTGCTAGGGAGGAAGCAACTTCAACATGTTAAAAATAAGTTTAACATATATTTCAAAATAATCACAAAGTTGCATTATTTAGTCATACTATTGGACTGGTAGTCATGTTAGCACCTATAAAAAAATGTAACTGTATTTCGATTGTTTTGTGTGTGCAGGGCGACAGACAAATGGGTGTCTATTATGGCGCTTTTCCACTGCATGGTACGGCACGGTACGGTTCGGTACGGTTCACTTTTGGGGGGTTTTCCACTGGGTACTGTACCTGGTACCTGGTACTTTTTTAGTACCACCTCGGCCGGGGTTCCAAGCGATCCGTACCATTACCAAAACATGACGTGTAAACTCTACTGATCACTGATTGGCCGGAGAGAATCGTCATTCCTGCGTCACTGAACTGGTGACATGAGACCCATATACCCGCTAGATTTAAATCAGCACAGCCAGCGAAGAATCGGACGCACATTTTTGTATCAACCACAAAATAGCTGTTTCGTTGTCTGTTGAGGAAGTTCAGACGTTCCTCTCGTTGATAGCCGAGGAGCGGATCCAGTGAGAGCTTAATGGCGCGACGCCGAAGGAAAAAGCCTTATGTATATACTTTTGAACTTGCTATATTTTCAGAGTATGTCTTCTGTTTATATTTTTACCTTTGTATCTGTGTTTTGCTTCAATTAAAAACAATCTGATCGAATAAGTGTACCTCCAGACTATATTAAATATGTATTATTGTATGAGCACGTAATGAACCTCTTGAAAAAGACAAATGATTAATTCCACGATTATAAAAGCCATCACATAAATAAAAAAACCAAGGGATACATTGTTAATTTTGAAATATTCAAAAGTTTATTGATAATTCACTTTACAGAACACGCTACATGAATAGTTAACTAATCAAGTAACGCAGCACACCTGCTCTCCTCATCTAACGTTACAGCCCGTGGCACTGTTACCACAGTCTCTGCTGCTGGGGGTAAATCTCAAGCGTTCTCATAGACCTCTCCATTACTGTTAAAATCATCCACATGCTGAGAATGATGAACACTATTCCGTCTCCTTTCTTTGTTGTGAGTTTGTTTGTGGCGTGTTTACGATGATGTCACGGCAGTAGAGGCGGCGCAATTATAACGACGTGTGAATAATCCCGCCCACTCTATAGCGGTACTAAACTGCAGTGGAAACACAAACCGACCCGAACTGAGCCGTACCGTACCGTACCGAGCCGTGCCGAACCGTACCGTACCATGCAGTGGAAAAGCGCCATTAGATCTGTAAACTTTACAGTTAGAAACAAATCACTGTATGACAAGGACTAGATGGAGAAAGGTATTTGGTCAGTGTCCCATTTAACGGATAGTAATAGTGGTATCATTTGATAAATAATACAGTGTCCCTTCTTCAGTTGGACATACATTCAGTTATGTCTGACAACTTGACACATATTGTTAATACAATAATACAATTAATAATATATATATATATATGTGTGTGTGTGTGTGTGTGTGTGTGTGTGTGTTTTAATCATTTTGCATTCTTATCATATTGGGCTTTATTAAACTTTATGAAAATGAATTTATAAGCATTTTTTTAATACAATTTATTGAAGCATTTTCAGTCTTTAAACTGAGATCTTAAATAATTTGCTACCCTGTGGCACCCTTGTGTGGATAACTTTAGTATTTTGGCCTTCATCTCTGAATCACATTAATATGAATGGCTATTTTTGTTTTTAATGGTTACAAATGTTTTAATGATTACTTTACAAATAATACACCCACATTCAACTCAAATTCACAGATTTGGTATCGTATTACATGCTTCAACCGTAAAATGTTCAACTTTTTTAAGTAGAAATTATTCATTTTTATATTACTTGTTAAATGGTTGTTTAACAATTTCATTTAGTCCTGCTGCCTGCATTAACAATGTGATTCAGTTTGTTGGCACCCCGCCCCCCTAAACATTTTTTAGCACCAACTGCCACTGTTCTGCTCACACACACACACACACACACACACACACACACACACACACACACACACACACACAGAGACATACACACTGTTGTGTTTCCATGTTTTATGCGGACATTCCATACGCATTTTTATACTGTACAAACCATATTTTCTATTGCCCTGCCTACACCAACCCTAAAACTAAAACTAAACCTAACCCTTACAGGAAACTTTATGCATTATTAGATAATAAAAAATAACACTTTTGCATTATTTATAAGCTTGTTTCCCCACAAGGTAAAGATTTACTGGTATTACTATCCTTGTGGGGACATTTGGTCCCCATAACGTGATAAATGGGTACTCACACACACACACAAACAATCAAACTTATAGATATAAAGCAACATTTCAAATACGAATAAATGAGACAAGGTCATTTAGGGTTATGTGCTCTTGATTTCGGCAGTTCTAGAAGCGCATAAGTGCTGTGGACTTGGCTGGACTGAAACCTTTGACATGGTGTGGGAAGGTTCACTGCAGCATACTAAAAAAGCAACGGAAAACCAATAATGCAGTTTAATCAGAATGCAAGCACTGCTGTTTTCTTTAACTAAATTGACTGATTTTATGATCCAAACTCTACACTTTTAGAAACATTGTCTGTGTAACACAAAAGATGTTTTAAGTTTTCTTTCCTTTTCTTTCTTTTTTTCCATGAAACTCAGTGAGGTCCAATGTTATTTTTGGACTCATCAAAACATCTATTTTCCAGAAGAAAGACGCATATCCATGTCTGAAATATTTATACTGTTATGTTAATTATGGTTTCACTTTTTTACCTGGTCTTGAGGTTGTTGAAGATCTGCAAGTTGAGGTTGCTGCAGGTTTGTGTTCTGAAATCGTTCTGGTCTGTCTCTGGTTCTCTTGCTTCCATAAACAAACACCTTTAATAGTCCTTTAAAATGAGAGTGAATTCATTTTTAACTCCTCCTGCTTTTACAGAAAGAGCAACAATTGTAGTTATACTGAATAACTCACCTATGATCACAATGATCAGAACACCATTCAACACACCAAACATGAGGGTGAGAGTCTGAAAATGTGTCTGATTCTGGATCTTAGCAGTTGGTTCTACGATATATAATAAATTTAGCATTGAACTGAGCGGTTTAACATTTTTATAGTCTTTGTATAAGCGTTTATAAAAGGATGTATTGCATAGTGTGATCAGTGAATCACTCACCAGTGAAGTGTAGTTTAGTGCCGTTGCTGTATTTTGGAGGTATGTCTGTAGTCAAACAGTAATAAACTCCTAATTCATCAACAGTGACATTATTTATGAACAGATTAAGTTTATGTTGCACTGAATATTTATGTTTAAATCTATTATTGTAGTAATGAGGAGTAGTGGGGAAAGTGCGTAATATCATAAATGGAGGATCTGGTAGTTTCAGTAATAACCAGTTAACCTCCGTTACATCAAAATCACAGTTTATAGTCACATTTTGACCCAAATCTGTAACTTGATCTGTTAAAGTCTCTGCAGCTCGACACCATATGAGCAGATCTGTGAAAACAGCAGACAAACATACCTTTAGTGTAATTGTACCATTAAAACATTAGTCAATTTATTAGTCTGCAAAGCACATAAAACTACTAATACAGTACATTAAACTCACAGAGTTCAAGCTGCAAGATCTTCAGGATGTTAAAACACTTCAGCATGATGCAGTCGTGTGCACTGACACAAAGAGACGTTACCCCAGAACTTTAAGGAGGGGAATTTCAACCACATGAAGAGGAAGTTGAAGTCTGCACTGACCACGATTTGTAGATATCTAATGTGTTTGTGCATAAACCAGTCTTCAAAAATCCTGACAAAACATTACAATGGTTCAATCTGCAATATGTAACACATTAGGTATCATGAAGCAACAAAGAACAATATTTTTTACATAATTTTTAAATCTAGATTAATATTAATTTCTACATATAATTGTATAAATTAACCTTAGTTATGAAACACTAAAAATACACAATTAACAGTGCAAACATTAATTACCAATAGACAAAATATTTATACATATATGAAACAACATTAGATTCCAAATGCTGTAAAAATACTTCATTGTTATCTCGTGGTCCTAAGGCTTTATCTAAAGTTAACAAATTTAAATGTATCATAAAATATTACTGTATTGTTAGAACTATAAATCTTACGTCATACCTGAAATATGATCAATTTGTTCTTTCAGTATTAAGCAAAATCCATGTTGATGCCTTTCTAAAGTCAGAAAAAATGGCCTTTTCAGTTACAGATTGTCTTCATTGTGTGTGTGTTTCATTTCTGAATGTCGTTTGAATATATGTAGTGCACTCATGCACTCTTTGCAACTGATACACCATACACAGCATTGTGGTCAGCACCAACCATTTTGTCCCCATTGCAAGTCAGTGTTGTCTGAGTCATGTTTCTTCTAACTTAATTCGTTTTGTTAAGGATTTTCTAATAGTAAAGGGTATATTAAACATCCCATCTATGTTTCATCCCATTTGTC
Organism: Ptychobarbus kaznakovi; assembly: GCA_027422405.1. NCBI lineage: Eukaryota > Metazoa > Chordata > Actinopteri > Cypriniformes > Cyprinidae > Ptychobarbus > Ptychobarbus kaznakovi. Next base: position 14,452,354 of record CM049815.1, read on the forward strand.
CAATTTGACAAGTCACATATGAAATTGTACCAAAATCTTTTAACTGAATGCTCAGCAAGAAAATACATGTGAAGCTTTTTCTTCTCCAATTCAGAAGTTACAAAAGAAGCTATTGTATTATTTTAATAAAATACTGCATTCAGTTTTATGCTGTGCTTTATTTGCTCTATTTCTTATTGGCATGAAAAAGACAGACAACCCCTTGTTTACATTTCTAAACTTACCCTAAGCCTGATCAAGGCTACTCTAAGGAGATGGAAATATTGGTTTTGAAATGTTCCACTTCCGACCTCAGTGTGTTTCAGTCAAACACATCACAAATGGCAGCAAAAACATTCTGTGTTCTGCCAGTTAAGGTAAAACCATACATTTAAGAATTGTTCAGAGTGTCCCAAAATCAACATATTATTATTTATTATTCAAAACTGTTTAACTACATAATGTCAGTAATTCCCTCTTTAGCCTAGCAATGTAAGCATTCATAAACCATTCTTAGGCTGATGATACACGGGGCAACTTTTTTGAGCAATGTTGCTTGGGCATTTTCCCACTGAGAATGGTTAACAAATTTAAATCTGCTACTTTAGACCAGTCGAGGGCCCTGTGTCTCACCTAGTTGCCCATTGATGGCAACGTTAACCAAAGTTGCCCGGCAACATTGCTCAAAAAGTTGCCCTGTGTATCATCAGCCTTATAGTATGATTAGGGTGGCCATACGTCCGGATTTTGGCTGGACAGTCCGGATTTTAAGCCCCCTGTCCGGCACAGCCTCAAGCCGGACACTCATTTGTCCTCCTTTTTGGAGTTGCGCTGAATCGGCCAAAAAAAACGCTCTAGAATCTTTATTGGGACGCAGCAGCATAGCGTCTAATGCCCTAAGATCTCTGGTCAAACAAATGATTGGCTGAAAGCGGTGTCAAGTAAATATCTGATATATCTTTGGTTAAAAATGTAAACAAGCCTCCACGTGCTGGCTACGTCATATCATAACGTTAACATGCCGAAACGTCAGACCTCATTTAATCCGGAATGGACAAAAGAGCATGAATTTATATCAAAAAGCAGTAGAGACGCTTTTCGTGGATTTTGCACACTGTGTACGCTGTGAAGTGTATTTCTGTATTTCTATTACTTCCATAAGTCCAGAAATTTTATGTTTTCTGGCACTGTGCCAGATTATTTGTTTATTTATGTATTTCTATTATTTCCAGAAGTCCAGAAATTTTGTTTTCTGGTACTGTGCCAGATTATTTGTTTATTTATGTATTTATTTTATTTCCAGAAGTTCAGAAATGTTATGTTTTCAGGCACTGTGCACTTTGCAAGACAGGTTCATCTCAGTGGTCAGTTTTTGGAATCAGACATCACAATGTCTTGAATAAATACAAATACTGTGAACAAACACTTTTTTGCCTCTTCTGTTACACATAGGTCTACATCAAGATATATCGTAGATCAAATTGTCTGGCAATGAATAGAGTAGGCTATTTTAGAATCACTGTATCATGATACCATCGATATGATGAACAAAATTGTATTGTAGTTGCGAGTACACCAGGGTCCCATGCAATTATTCTTACATTTACATGTACATTTATGCATTTGGCAGACGCTTTTATCCAAAGTGATTTACAGTGCATTCAGGTTATACATTTTTTTGTCAGTACATGTGTTCCCTGGGAATCGAACCCACAACCTTTGCGCCGCTAACGCAATGCTCTACCACTGAGCCACAGGAACACAAATAAATGTGTGTTCCTGTTCTTGCTTCAATAAATGCCGCAAAGTGCCTTCCTTTTTGGTGTTATGGAAATGGCCACCCTAAGTATGATGTAGTATAAAGTTCATACAATTTGAATTGCAACATTCATATTGCATTTACACTCCACATAACTCAATTTTGATCGCATTCAACAAAAAATGTTGCCATTTCACACAACAGTGTAAAGCTCCATTGTAGCATTCATCATAAACAACATAAAGGCAACATGGAAAGATGTTAAAACATTTTTACAACATCACACACAATTAGGTTTCTACATTTACATACAGAAGTGCACATTTCAAATAATAGTGTGGGCTATTTGGGTTTGTGTGTATTTTCTTCACAACCTCAAATGTTTCTGACACTGTAGCTTTTTATTTCAAGTGTTGTTTTTAAAAGTGCCCATATTATGCTTAATTACAAGTTCCCTGTTTTATATTTGGCATTCGCTAGAATATGTTGTCAAGATTTCAAGTTAAAAAATTTGTTATTTTCCCTCATACTATACATTGCTGCAGTTTTAGTTCCTGTCTCTTTAAAGCCTACCCTTCTGACAAACTCAGTCTGCTCTGATTGGTCAGCCAGCCCAGTCATTTGTGATTAGTCAGCCGCTTAGAGCCTGTGTCAGAAATGTAACAACCCTCTACCATGATAGGGCTTCAGCTCTTGAGGCTTCTTGAGCAGCTGTAAACAGTATTATGCCTACATTGTGGAAGCATTGTATTCAGATCAGCAGCTAAATCTCAGTTTAAAATTTAGATGCAGTCGAGGCACAGGCTATACATTTACATTTATTCATTTAGCAGATGATTTTATCCAAAGCGACTTACAATTGAGGAATACAATAAGCAATACATTATAAAGAGGCAAACAGACACAGTAAGTGCTTGTAATACAAATTTCTACGCAGTGTTCAGAGCAAATTCTAGCCAGACAGTGAGATGTTAAGGTAAAAAGAGCAAAGGTGAGGAAAGAGAGTGAATGTTTTTTTTTTAAGACGAAGTCAAGTGATGACGGAAGAGAGGAGTTTTCAGGTGTGGCTTTAAAATTGTCAGGGATTCAGCATTTCGGATGAGGGTGGGAAGTTCATTCCACCAGCCAGGAACAGTGAATGAAAACGTTCTGGAAAGTGATTTTGTGCCTCTCTGTGATGGCACCACGAGGCGACGCTCGCCCGCAGATCTCAGACTTCTTGAGGGGATGTAGATTGTTATAAGTGAGTGGAAGTATGCGGGTGCTGAGCCTGTGGCTGTTCTATATGTAAGCATCAGTGTCTTGAACTTGATGCGAGCTGCAAACGGGAGCCAGTGCAGAGAGATAAAGAGAGGTGTGACATGGGCTCTTTTGGGTTCGCTGAAGACCAGTCGTGCTGCTGCATTCTGAATCATCTGCAAAGGTTTGATTGTGTTTGATGGAAGTCAAGCTAGAAGAGCATTGCAGTAGTCCAGTCTTGAAATGACCAGGGCCTGGACAAGAAGTTGTGCTGCATGCTGTGTAAGGAAGGGCCTGATCTTTCTGATGTTGTGCAATGCAAACCGGCAAGATCAACAGTTTTTGCAATGTGGTCTTTGAAAGTCAGCTGGTCATCGAAAATGACACCCATATTTCTGACTGAACATGATGGAGTAATTGTAGAAAAACCTAGCTGGATGGTGAAATCATGCTGTAGAGTTGGAGTGGCAGGGAAGACAAGAAGTTCAGTCTTTGCCAGGTTGAGCTGTAGGTGATGTTCTTTCATCCATGCCGAGATGTCCGCCAGGCAGCCTGAGATCCATGCAGCTAACGTTGGATCATCTAGTCGAAACGACAGCTGTGTGACGATAAAGCTGTGTGTCATCAGCAAAGCAATGATAAGAGACACCATTTGCTTGTATGATGGGACCCAGTGATGTAGTGTATGTGGAGAAGAGGAGGGGTCGAAGAACCGATCCCCGAGGAACCCCAGTGACCAGTTGATGTTCTGTGGATAGCTCCCCTCCCCAGGCCACCTTGAAGGACCTGCCAGTGAGATAGGATTCAAACCAGCGAAGTGGAATCCCAGTGATGTCCAGTGATGAGAGGGTGGACAGGAGGATCTGATGGTTAACAGTGTCAAAAGCAGCAGATAAATCCAGCAGAATGAGAACTGATGATTTGGAATAAGCTTTTGCAATTCGCAGGGCTTCAGTGACTGAGAGTAGCTCAGTGTGAATATACAGGTATATATGGGAGAGTTGCCTAATGGCAAACTATTGGGCTGGTTTACAAGTGCATAATAATTCACAACCCTCTAAACTGGTACTGCAGGAGAGCTGGGAGTATGAATGTAAATTTTGGTTGTATTGGAAATTATATGCTAAATAATTAGTAATAATATGAAGTGTTTATTTGAGGATAAGTCCAGCTGTAGTTTATCCAGAGATTGCTCCATGGCAGCTAGTATGGCCTGAGGTAGACTTCTTTATGGAAAAAAGGAAGGCAAAGTAAGATATTAATTTGGATAGAGTGTTCAATAATCGAGTTGTGGAAAAAATATAATGAACATATCCATATTTATACAGATGGTGCTTAGAAACATCTAATAGGGTTTATACAGTGGAAATACTGGCAATGGTAATCACATTACAATGGGTGGAAAAGATCGCTCAGATTGGTCATTAGTTTTAGCAAAGGGTCATTCTATATTCAAAATGTCATCAATATAAGATTCAAGATTTTGTTTTCGTCACATACACAATTATACAAAATATAACCAGCAGTGAAATGTGAGTCAGGTCCGCTCCATGGACAGTGCAATTATATGTAACACAAACACAAGATAATATACATAAATATAGGCATGAAAAAAAGAAGTAAAAAAAAAAGTGCAATAAAATAAAATGTGCAGGACTGTAGACTTAATAAATAATAATATAAGCGGGAACGTGCAAACAAATTTTACAGGGTATACACATAGCAGCTATACAGATGGTGGAGAATAATTCATATCTTACTGATTATTAAATGGAGTCATGTTGATGTTATGAGACTGAGTTTGAGTTTAGGAGCCTGATGGCCTGAGGGAAGAAGAAGCTCATCCCAAGTCTCTCAGTTTTTGCCTGATAACATGTTTGAAGTACTCCAGTCAATGACAAGAATAGTAAATCAAAGGGGATAAGGGGAAAATGAGGTGGCAGATAAATTAGCAAAATGTATGCACCAGTACTGCACTGTATATGAGAAACACAAAAATGCAATAGAGAAAATAAATCAAAAGTGGCAAGAAAAGTGGGATAGAGAGGGGAAAGAGAGGCACTTATTTCAAATCCAAAGATATGTAATGTAAACACTTGAGTTGATAGCAGAGGCAGACTTACCAATTAGGTAAAGGTAGGCAACCACATTGGGCCCTCTAAAATGCTTTTCATATAGCCTACGAGAAGTGTATTAAGCACAGACACGTGAACAGTTTCTGTTTGCAGGGTTTATTGCTACTACTGCATGAGTTGAATGTGCTTCCTGCTTGTAACACATGAAAATGTCATGCATCTGAAGCTGTAATTAAATATTGAACTATAGTGCATATTATATGTTTATTTTTTTAAATGTTGCTTACTCATTTATGAGAAGGACCCAAGTTGGATGCATACGCATTTACTTTCCACACATCAACTGAATGTGCTGCACATATGTTCTTCATTTTTGGTTGATATAATCAACCAAATGTAAAATCAATCAAATGTATAATGTGTCAATATATAATTTCCTTTTTTATTTTCATTTAAATGTGTACTTTAAAATTAATTAAATTAATTAAAGTTTAGAAATAGACAGCCTTTGAAGGTGCCACCTAGTGACCAACTTACGGTAATACTGTTATAGCCTGTTTAAACATGAATAATCACACAGGGTGTCTCTCCCTAGGGGGAGCTGGTGCTGCTGTTTTTGAGCTGCGTAGGAGGGATGTGCCGCATGACGTCACGGGTGACAGAAAGTGGCCAGCTTGTAGATGCTGGAAGTGTTGACGGATGAGCTTGAGTTGATGTAGATGTTTTGGTGGATTCTATGTATAGGTGGTGTAGTCTTGCTTTATTATCTAAGCGATTGAAGTGGATGCCTTTACTTTTAAGTGTGTGAAGGCAAGCCACGGTCCAATTCTAAATGTTGTCGTTGGTTCTGGGGGACACACGGCGCATGCTAATGGGAATTGTGCACTGGGGAAGCGGCTGCCAATGAGGAGAGTGAGAAGGCCGTTTCCACTTCTGCGATGGGTATGGCTGTCTCTGTTAGAGGATCTTAATACTTGTCTTGTACACCTACAGCTACTTCATCTGATTTCACTCAAATCATGTCATCTTTCTTCTTGTCTCTGTGTTCGCAAATTAATCAAAATCCCCATCCACATTAATCCTTTCATCCAATCATCTATTCCACTACCCTTCCTTCAGCCGTACACAGTAATATGGCTCATGTTTTTCCCTATGCCACTATCCTCCAGTCCAGATACCCCAGCCAGCGCCCAAAGAGGCTCCACTCCACGCTGGCCAATCTGGATTTCCTCAACCTCCAACTCTTCTTCCAACTAGTCTGTCCTTTGCCCTCCCTCCCCCAACATCCTCACATCATGCCATTTAACAATACCCCTTTTTCTTTAGCCACATCTGTGACATTATTCGGCCAGCTTCAGCAGTTCATGGCCCTTCTCCCATCTCCACAACCCTGCGTGCACAAATATTAGCCGGTAATTACATTGATTTAGCTCAGCTTCTTCAGCCATCCATCATTCCCGCTAGCCAGCCTAGAGAAGTGCCAACAAGACAAGGTCCCATGCAGCTCAGCCATCCTATTCCCTCATGTTCAATAAATCACTCCTATTGAATTCGTTCTCGCTTTCTCTAATTTATGCCATGTCATTGCGAACTCGACAACTACCTCTCCATCATCCTTGACATGGAAGTCCGCTTTGGCGGAACTAGCTTTTACGATGATCACATTCGGGTTGCTACCCAAGCAGCAGGACGCCTACATCAGTTCAACCAAGGAACATACTGGGGCTCTCTTGACACCGAGCTCTACTGCCGAGTTTTCACAGCTCAGTCATCAATTTTGTGCGAACTTTGCAGAGTCTCCTCTTATACAGCGTCAGCTTGCTCTATTATCACCCCCTCCAAACTCAACCAACTTCTTCTCGTAAGACATCGGTATTAAGCCACTTATCTGCAGCAGCACCCCCTCCTCCCATTATCCCAAAGCCAGCAGGCACCTCTGAAAATATTCCAACCTCAAAAGGTGTCGATAAAAGAAGCTGTCAAATATTGTACCAGAGAGGAAGGATGGTGTGCAATAAATTCAACCATTTAGGCTGCACCCTTTCCAACTGCAGGCTTCTACATTCCTGCTCCTTCTGTGGCGAAGACAATGTAAGAAACTCCTGCCCCGACAATCCTACAACACCAGCAGAATGACTAACAAAGCACTTCAGCACCCAAATCAAGGTAAAACCCTAGCCACTGTGTTAAAAAAATCATCCTGGCAGAGATTTTGTCCACTTCTTAATCAATGGTTTCACGAATGGTTTACACCCAGGCATATACATAATTCATGACACCTGCCATACATCGCTTAATCTCCAATTTGCCATGTCCGATTTTTTCCATGCAATATGCTACAATTGACCATTGCTATCAAACTAATCTGCCTGGCAGGCCACGGTGCTTGGCTAGCAAAGCAGACATTCACCA